>OY282640.1:95397911-95547996 GCA_958299015.1 Tetanocera ferruginea | reverse complement strand
TATTTTATATTTTATATTTTATATTTTATATTTTATATTTTATATTTTATATTTTATATTTTATATTTTATATTTATATTATTTTATATTTTATATTTATATTTTATATTTTATATTTTATATTTATATTTTATATTTTATATTTTATATTTTATATTTTATATTTTATATTTTATATTTTATATTTTATATTTTATATTTTATATTTTATATTTTATATTTTATATTTTATATTTATATTTTATATTTTATATTTTATATTTTATATTTTATATTTTATATTTTATATTTTATATTTTATATTTTATATTTTATATTTTATATTTTATATTTTATATTTTATATTTTATATTTATATTTTATATTTTATATTTTATATTTTATATTTTATATTTTATATTTTATATTTTATATTTTATATTTATATTTTATATTTTATATTTTATATTTTATATTTTATATTTATATTTTATATTTATATTTTATATTTTATATTTTATATTTTATATTTTATATTTTATATTTTATATTTTATATTTTATATTTTATATTTTATATTTTATATTTTATATTTTATATTTTATATTTTATATTTTATATTTTATATTTTATATTTTATATTTTATATTTTATATTTTATATTTTATATTTTATATTTTATATTTTATATTTTATATTTTATATTTTATATTTTATATTTATATTTTATATTTTATATTTTATATTTTATATTTTATATTTTATATTTTATATTTTATATTTTATATTTTATATTTTATATTTTATATTTTATATTTTATATTTATATTTTATATTTTATATTTTATATTTTATATTTATATTTTATATTTTATATTTTATATTTATATTTTATATTTTATATTTTATATTTTATATTTTATATTTTATATTTTATATTTTATATTTATATTTTATATTTTATATTTTATATTTTATATTTTATATTTTATATTTTATATTTATATTTTATATTTTATATTTATATTTTATATTTTATATTTTATATTTTATATTTTATTATTTTATATTTTATATTTTATATTTTATATTTATATTTATATTTATATTTTATATTTTATATTTTATATTTTATATTTTATATTTATTTATATTTTATATTTTATATTTTATATTTTATATTTTATATTTTATATTTTATATTTTATATTTTATATTTTATATTTTATATTTTATATTTTATATTTTATATTTTATATTTTATATTTTATATTTTATATTTTATATTTTATATTTTATATTTTATATTTTATATTTTATATTTTATATTTTATATTTTATATTTTATATTTTATATTTTATTATTTTATATTTTATATTTTATATTTTATATTTATATTTTATATTTTATATTTTATATTTTATATTTTATATTTTATATTTTATATTTTATATTTTATATTTTATATTTTATATTTTATATTTTATATTTTATATTTTATATTTTATATTTTATATTTTATATTTTATATTTTATATTTTATATTTTATATTTTATATTTTATATTTTATATTTTATATTTTATATTTTATATTTTATATTTTATATTTTATATTTTTATATTTTATATTTTATATTTTATATTTTATATTTTATATTTTATATTTTATATTTTATATTTTATATTTTATATTTTATATTTTATATTTTATATTTTATATTTTATATTTTATATTTTATATTTTATATTTTATATTTTATATTTTATATTTATTTTATATTTTATATTTTATATTTTATATTTTATATTTTATTTTTATATTTATATTTTATATTTTATATTTTATATTTTATATTTTATATTTATATTTTATATTTTATATTTTATATTTTATATTTTATATTTTATATTTTATATTTATATTTTATATTTTATATTTTATATTTTATATTTATATTTTATATTTTATATTTTATATTTTATATTTTATATTTTATATTTTATATTTATATTTTATATTTTATATTTTATATTTTATATTTTATATTTTATATTTTATATTTTTATATTTTATATTTTATATTTTATATTTTATATTTTATATTTTATATTTTATATTTTATATTTTATATTTTATATTTTTATATTTTATATTTTATATTTTATATTTTATATTTTATATTTTATATTTTATATTTTATATTTTATATTTTATATTTTATATTTTATATTTTATATTTTATATTTTTATTTTATATTTTATATTTTATATTTTATATTTTATATTTTATATTTTATATTTTATATTTTATATTATATATTTTATATTTTATATTTTATACGATATATAGCAGAGTTGAAAATTACATAGCTCAATTGGCTCACTTACAACAACTTCAATATTTTCGTGTGTGTTGTTATTCTGAGAATTGACTTCGCTGGCACATCGCGCTGCTACAGCAAGAAAAAACTTTTGCATAGCATTGTTGTTGCAAAGTTTTTGCTGCTGCGTGTATTTTGTTGGTATTCGCACTCAATGTGGTGGCTAGTTATTTATTGTAATTTTTGCAATTTGTTAAAGGATCATATAAAACACATGTTGTTGTTTTTTGCTATTTTTTATTTTTTTCATGCGATCGAAATTATAATTTTTTATTATTTTTTTAAAATTTATAATTTAACTCACTGCCACAACACCTCTGATATATAGCACGATCGTTGTTGTTATTTTTATGAGATGTAGTTGTTGTTGCTCTTATTAAATTTATACGGAAAAATTTCAATACCAAATTTTACGGAAATTTGACTAAACACTTTCAACGGAAGGAGGGGGCAAAACTCCAAAAAACGATAATTGAAAAATTTAAAAATTTAATTGATAATTTAAAAAATTTTAAAATGAGAGCAGTTTTAAATATCGTCCTTTTTCTGTGTTCGAGGCACAACCCCGAGTAACACCGGGTTACATCAGCTAGTTTTGAAATGTGATTGAAAATTTAAAAATTATTTAACTAAACATGATTTAGTATATCACTTTTTTATATCCTAAACCTGAAAGGTAAGGGTATATTAATTTTGTGCAAACATTTGTAACGCATAGAAATAAGCTAGTCCGGCATAAAAAGATATATGTGGCATTTCATGTGAAGCGGACAACGAAAAAAATTTTATATTCTGAAATTCGTTCATGTTTGGCCCAATTGTACTTCTGGAAGGTGTGAATGTTATCACAAAAAATGTTTGCTCCTATGAGGCTTAGTTGTCCAGTTATAGGTTTTAATAAAATTGGCGAATATGAAAAATGATTTTTTTCAAAGGAATTTTTTAAATAAAAAAAGTTGAAAAAAAATTAATAAAAATAGTGATATATATATAAATTTGGTTGTTCTTTCTTATTTTGGAACTAGATTTGATAACTGTTTTTTTTTTCTTTTAGAAGACCGGAAGTAATAATTTGAAATTGAAATTTTTTCAATTTCGGCGGTTTTTTTGTTTCATTTTAATTTTAAATCAGGTTTAGGGTATAAAAATATATGTTAAGTTATAAAGATAATGCACACAAAATTTTAGAGTGGGATCTTAATTTTTTTAAGAGATAAATAAATTTGTGTTTAAACTTGTCACACTGATCGTGGTACCAGACGCTTGCTTAGGTCAGCTGGTTTGCAAAAAAACAACATTAAAACGCTTCGATATTAATAAGTGCTAACCATAAACAAGTTGCTTTGCTTTTTTGGCTTGTCGTGTGGATGTTTCAAATTCTTTGCAAGTTTATTTTCACTCCATGATTTAGGTGCAATCGTTAGAATCATAGTTTTCATAGAAGTAGACGGATCATTGAATTTTTCCTTTAGCTGCATCAAAATTTCTAGCTTTTCTGTTATTGTGTTAGGTTGTATCAAAGTAGTTTTCTACAGGATGCACACACGTATACACTTGATGGACATCTCCACTTTTTAGCAAAATTTTTAGTAATTTTTCTTACATTTTTAAGCTTGTAGTGCCGATCCAATTGGAAAGGTTTAAAACAGCGACCAACGTATGAAGCCATAATTAATCATTAACTAGCAACAAATATATAACAAAGGTTGTCGAGAGGTCAGAACAAAATTGAAGAAGAAACCGGTTAAAATAATAAATAAATAGCGCAAAAATATATTTTTAAGAAAATATATTTTTTTAATAGCGCAAAAACTGCTAAGTCAAATGTAAAAATTTATCTAACAAACATGTAGAAAATTAAAAATTGGGTTTAATTTGATAGGCTTGATTATAAAAATCGAATACGTAGTATACAAAATATATTTCAATATATCATCGCTCCGCCTCAAAAATCAGGCTTGTAATTTTTATTATTTTTTTTTTTTATTGCATGACTGAGTAGCCCTACTCGATGTCCATCTATGCGCAGAACGGCTTTCTTTTAGTCTTAGCATTGGAGACATTTTTTTATTAGTTTTGCTATAAATTCCTTGTAAAGTTCTTAAAATTTTCAATTAAAAATTTGAAAAATTAGGTATCCCAGCAAAATTTTTCGTATTGCCTTGATTTGCATTCGATTATAAAACGCATTACATAAATGTTGGTGACCAATAATGCATTATATTGTATATTACTCGTAATGCAGTAAGTAATGCCCTTTTTGCTTTTGAAATGAGTGTTCTGGTTTTTATATAATTGAAATTTTTTGTTTTACTTTTATTTTTGCTTCAAAAGTGTCAAATGTTTATAATTTTTAATATGAAAAAAATTCCAGATTTATGAATGAAATACAGAAAAATATGTTAAAGGTAAATATATTATATTAATTAATTAACTGATTAATTAACTGATTTTATTTAATATATCTTTTAAATAAAAGCATTTTTCTCATTTTAGAGAAGAAATTCTCTAACTCTTGATTGGTGTTGTTGATCTGTTAAGCACTGTTAATCAAAAGATGTACGAAAAAATATTTATTTTTTCAATATTTGAAGCGCTTTTCTAATTTGTGCAGAGAAACATCTTATTCAATAACTTCTTTGTTCTTAATAAATAAGTGATTATTGAGAAGAAGTTATTCATCAAGTTTAATTAGTGCTTACCAGTGGCGTACCGAGAGGCTAAGCCGCCCGGTGCGGATTCCAAATTTGCCGCCCCTCTCATATGCAATAAAAAAAAAATCTTTGATATTTATATAGGGTTTTGTATGCATAGTTTTCACTTTAGAATTTGGTCTTTCATTGTTCTCAATTATATAAAAAAAATTCTAATATACATATCATCAACCTATTTCTAATACGACGCAAGTTTGGAAAAAATGGAGCAAAACGCGCGCATGAGTCTATTTTTGCTCTCATTTCTTCCGTGGTTTTGTTGTTCTATCTATGTTTAAAAATCTAGAGCAAAAAGTCTACGAGAAACTTCAATCCATTTTTGCCTATCTCATTTCTAAACACTAATATTAAAAAAAAAAATACAACAAGTAACTTGAAATGCCTTGATTAGATTAAAATGGGTTACAACAAAACCAAGTTACTTCAGTACTTTTCAGCACATTACTTAAACGAAGTTAAATTTTATGCGAAAAAATTCACTTCAAAATACCGCAATCGAAAAATTATTTCAAAAATTTATTGAACATTTTTTCTTAGTCAGATCTTCTTCTTCAAACGTATCGAATATAATCAAAAACAGCGTACAATGTCGTCACTTGAAAAAAATTTCGATTTAATTGAAAATTTGAAAGTCATAATCTATCAAAAATTATATGATAAGTTCCTTGAATTTTTTTTTGGAAATTATTACAAAAATATAAGTATACTCTCCAGTGATTTTTGCGTTAATAACGGAGAAAGTAAAATTGATTTTAGTCCTGCATCGTCGTACTATGATCCTGATTTTGATCCACAAATGAAAAAAGGTGACGAAGAAGAGCTCATGGACAATCATTTCATGGATACTCGATCTGAAGGTTCTCAAACAATCTTTTCCAATCGTACTACAAAGGATTCTCAAACATTCGTTTTCAATCGTGCTACAAAGAAAAGATTATTGCATCCAGCATACAGCAATTGCCGAAAAAAATGAAATGCAAAATTTTCGAAAAGGATTATTGTAATTTTTTATAAAACTTCCATCGAAACCGATGCAAAATTTTTTTGAATGCACATTAGTTCATCAAAAAGATCTTCTGAAATTTTCAAATATGTACAATTAAAGGAAATCGTGAAAAACCCATCTAAAAAGAAGGATATTATAGATAAATTAATTCCTTTAATACATGATAACACAAAAATACTTAATAAGATACTTAAGATACTTAATTAAAATTGTAACAAATGTTCAGCTTATTTTCTAAACAATTGTGTTTTAATTGATATTATACAACAAAACCAAGCAACTTTAAAGTTACTTGATTTTGAAAAAACAGCAACGAATAAAGTGTTCTAAGAAACATATAAATGTTTTATTTGCTTTTAAGTAACTTCATAGTTGCCTGGTTTTGTGAAAAAACAAAAATCTTGTTTATATGAAATGAAAAAATATATGACAAAAATTTTCTCAGTATCTTAAGTTCGACTGAATTGTTAAGAAACTGCAACGCAAAATAATTTGGCTAGCACAAGTTTCAAAAATTTCGAAACTTAACTCTTAACTCTTCAATAATTTAACTCTTCAATAATTTGAAAAAACTTAAAAATCTTATATACGGAAAGATTATATCCTATAACACAATACCTCAATTTCTCACAATTTTCAAAAAACAAGTTACTTGGTTTTGTTATATCACGGGAGAATTCTATATTTACTAAAATATAAATATGATATATTGACACCTGAACAAGTATTTTTTAAGGAGTAACCTGGCATAATAAAATTTTGTCATTGCATACACACTATACTTATACCCTACAGTTGAAAATAAAATTTATTTATGATATATAAAATGGTGAACAAAACATATGAAATTAAAAGCGCCATGAATTTTTTAAAAAAATTCCATCAGCAGTATATGTGATTAAAACAATAAAAAATTTTTTTGCGTAATATTTTTCCGAAAAATATATTTGTAATTTTTCAAAATTATATCTATTTCTATTGAACTTATACACATTTTTAAACATTAAAATAAACAAAATTTTGAAGGCGTCAGGTCCCCTTAAACGTTAATAATCGCTATTATTCCAAATGTTGACTTACGCCATATTAGAATTAGGCCAACGATAAAAAAGTTTATTCCTTAATGACACCGAAAAGGAAATTTATACAAATACAATTTTTTTTATAATATTTTATTAAATTATTATTTTTCTTGTTTTTTTATTAGCAAAATCGGTAATTACATTTAGGGTGCTCACAGTTCTGTATTATCTGCTCTGTTTACTTTGCCGTTTATTAACTTTAGAACATTTTAGCACGTGTTAACTTTGATTGTTTTTGTTTTACGTACAAACTTGAGATCCCACTTGTTGCTAAAGTTATCTCATAATTCTTCCTTTCCGTTCATTCGAGGCATGTTTATGAACAAATTTCAAATTTTTGAAAACTATTTTTGCAATTTAGCTCCAAAACACAAAAAAAGGTGCTCACAGTTCGATCTAAATATCTTTCTAAAGTTGTCAGGTGTTAACTTTAGAAGCAAACTGTGAATTCCCTAATTGTCAAAGTCTATTTCATTACTTTACTTGTATTCTATAGATAATATGGCAAGATTTTGTAGGCGAGAAGTACTCATTGTAGTTCTAATGTAGGTTTTTATGAACAAAAGCTTAGAATAAAGCTTAAAAGTATAACAATGTTTGGAACTGCGTTTTCTAGACTTAATTTAAAAATAAATTTTAAAAGTTCAAGTGGACCTTTCATACAAGAATCAGTTTCTTTGTGAGCTATAGAAACAATATGCTGAAGTATTTTTCTCTCAGCGAGAAACTCTTCATTGTCAATTTCTTCGTGACAGAATTCATTCAGTTTACATTCCAACTTATCATTCAGGAGAATCAAAGGAGTAAGAATTGCGAATTTTTCAGCAAGAGCATGAAGCTGCTGAAACCTTGTGGTCATTTCTCAAAATCAGTTCTTGAAAATTAATAATTAAATTATTAAATTAGAAAATGACCTAAATCAGTTAAGACCACGCCTAACTCCTCTCCAAAGTGATTTTATTAAAACAGTGAAATCCCTTAAAAAATCAAAAAACATTATAAAAGATACGACTTAAAATTATACGCATAAGTCTTATTTCTTAATATGCACTCTGAACTTACAATTCGCCATAATCAAACGAAAATTCCGCCTTTCTCCCACACTCAACACATCAAAGCACAAAACAGCTATTTTTACCAAATATACCTAAGTTGAAAAACGTTATTCTGTTAAACCACTTTTCTACTGGGCATTTCCACTGACAAGTTAAAGCACTTAAAAACTCAAAAAACTTTGAGTTACTCGAAAACACCAGTTATTCAATGCTTGTCGCAGCCGAGTTATTCGAAAATTCAACTACTCGCACATGCCTAAATATTATGTCTTTTTTTATTTCTTTGGCAACTAATTTTGAGACTCGAAAAACGATTTTACATTTTGGTTGTGCTCAATACGAAGCTCATAAATATAGTTACATTTACTGTGGCGGCCAAATTTATTCATTAAGTTTAGTTCTTTCTTTTGTTTGTACACCTTAAAATGATAATGTACACATATTTATTTTGTAAAAGGCTTTATTTAGCTTCAGTGCCGCCCCTAAACTAGTGCCGCCCCTAAACTAGTGCCGCCCCTAAACTAGTGCCGCCCGGGGCGGACCGCCCCCCCCCCACGGTACGCGGCTGGTGCTTACATAAGTACTCCCATGTCAAGCGAAAGCTTCATCAATTACCTCCAATGACATGCCTGTATTAAAATAATGGGTTCCGTAAGCGAGAGGGTAAGCGATGAATAAAATTTTCTTTATTACTTTTTCGATTATATGTAAGCGAAAATTTTGCTGGGATGTACTCGAAAAATGTGCCAATAGTAAAAACAAAATGCCCGTAAAAAATTAATTTATGCGTCTTAAAACGAAAGAATTCATCCTCGCTTAGAACTGGAGTAAGAAGTTGGAGACTTTTTTAATATACATTCTCTAGAATTTTACAGCAAAAAATACAAAATTATGACATTGTAATAAATTTGCAAGCGCAGAGGAAAAATCAGTTTTTTTGCTCTCCTGAAAAGTTGTTGAAAAGCACATAACTGATTTTCGAGGCGCAGCGACGATATGCAACTATATTTGAAAAAAGCGAGAAAAACTTTAAAAAATTGTTTAAGAAAACGTAACCATAAAACAATTTTTATACCCCCACGCATACTGCGTAAGGGGTATATTAATTTTGTCACGACGCGTGTAACGCCCATAAGGAGGCGTGGTAGGTATAGAAAAGTATATATATTCTTGCTCAGCATCACCACCTGAGTTGATTTAGTCATGTCCGTCTGTCTGTCCGTCTGTTACAGCCGTAATTTTGAAGCTATCGTGCTGAAATTCGATATTTAAGCTTTTTTTATAAAAACTAAGATCAAGTTCGAGAATGGGCTAAATCGGATGAAAACCACGCCTACCTCCCATACGACCCCAATAATGAAAACTCCATAAAGAAGCTAATATTTACGCTACAAAACTTAAATTCGGTATTTGTATAGTCTATGACAGAACTCAGGTGTGTTAGAAAAATGGGCGTCATCCACCCACTAAATCGCCCACCTCCCATACAACCCCAATATTGAAACCTATATATAGAGACTTGTGTTGAAGCTATAAAAATAACATTAAATATATATTATTTTTATATAAAAATTAAGACGTGAGAGAAAAATGGTCGTAATCCACCCACGAACACGCCCACCTCTCATACAACCCCAAAATTTAAAACTAATAAATAGGCTTCTGTCGAAGCTACAAAAGTAAAAATAGATATTTATTCTTTTTATAATAAAATTAAGATGTGTTAGAAAAATGGGCGTGATCCATTGATGAACACGCCCACCTTCCATACAACCCATAATATTGAAAACTCTTTAAATAGGCTAATATTTAAGCTACAGACCTGAAATTGGGTACTTGTGTATATTATATCAAAATTGAGGCATGTTAGAAAAATTGGCATCAACCACTCAAGAACACGCCCACCTCTCATACAGCCCCAAATTAAAAACTTTATAAAAAGGCTTGTCTTTACTTTGCAGGAAAACAATTTGATATGAATTAGACTTAGATTAGATTTAGATGAATTAGACGTCATCAAAATAGTAAAATTTTTTAAATCTCATATGAAAAGAGCTGCAATTTAAGATTTTGTACCATTGCGAATCGCCCGTGGGGGTATTTTAACTTCGGCTAAGTCGAAGATATACCTTACTAGTTTTTTCTATTTTCGTGTAAAGAGACCCCAAAGAGACCCCAAAAAAGCAGTGTGATGCCGTGTACAGAAATTTTTTCTGATTTTGGCGCTTCATTACGATAGCTTGAAAATTCCAAGCTATCGAATTTCATTACGATAGCTTGAAAATTACGGCAGTAATCGTGTCGACAGACAGACAGACATGGCTAAATCAACACAGGTAGTGACGCTGCTGAAGAATATATATACTTTTCTCAATATACCACGCCTTTGGGCGTTACACACGTCGTGACAAAATTAACATACCCCTTACGCAGTACGCGTGGGGTAAAATAAATAAAATTCTTACACGCTACGGGTGCATTTAAAAAAATCGACAGAGTGCTGCAAATAAAAGTTGACAAAGTGTAAATAAGCTAGCAAATGACAATAGAAACAAAAAATACCCCAGAAAGTAACTAATACATCAGAAAAGGACTATTACAATAAGAAAACAAGTGTTAAAAAAACCGAGGGAAATTTTTTCATATAAGCGAAGACAATTTCAATTTACAATTTAGAACTGGATAATTATGTGGAGTGCAAATATCTGCCACATTGATCGTATGTCGCTTGATCGTCGGCGGTGTCACCTTATTCAATGACATAATTTAAGAACAGGTTCTGGTCCAGGCTGAACAGGTTCTACATAGTATAGTAAGTACAAAGATTTCAAATGGATAATGTTAGAACAGGTTCTGGTCCAGGCTGAACAGGTTTTAAAAAGTATAGTACGTACACTAGAGTGGGTCGCTTTATATGGGAGTAAAAATGAATATAAAAAGACACCCCCTTAAATGAAAGCTTACATCGAAAGTATTTCAGCACTGTAAAAAATTTTTTTTTTGGGTGTCCCAAAAAACAGCCAAAATGGTCTTTTAGTTATAACATTAGTATTTTAAGTCCGATCATGAAGTGCAGCATATCGTTGGATAGGTCTGAAAGCATACTATATCGTATTCTTTGGTGTCGATGGTGTCAGAGGTCATCTTCAAGTAGATATTTAAGAATTTTTATTTTTTGCTCTAGGTACCCCATAACTTCGATTTAAAATTATTGTTTAAATAAACTTCATAAAAAATCAATATATTTTGTGAAGAAATTAATTGATTTTGTTCACTACAAAAAAAGTTACAAAGGTTAGAAGTTTTAGTACAACTACTGTGTTTCTATTATTGAAATATTCTGTAATTCCTTATTTTACGTGATTCCGCTATAACTGCTAGTCTCAGAAATACTTTGCCTTTGGGTACTTTTTCTTTCAAAAATGATTGCAATTGGCTTTTAAGAAACTTGTTCCGTTATATTCAGTCCTTAATCGAAATCGGGAGCTGTCTCCACTTTTTGAGCGTGTCATAGTTTTTAAAAAAATTAAATTTACAAAAGTGAAACATTTTGGTAAAAGTTAATTCAAAGTTCCAGGTAAATATTTATGTGATTTTATACAAATATATTTTGCAATGATTTGGTTTTTACAGATTTCCTCTGCCACTCACAAAACACTGAGCGCGTTGTTCACGTTGGGATTGAATCTGCTGTTGCAAAAGTCGACAGCCGCGAACGCTATAGCCAACTGAAATCACGTCAAAATTTACTATAACTACAAAGAGAAAATTTCAATTGCTGAATGTTTCTTTATAGAAATACAGTAGTTGTACTGAAAATTCTAACTTTTGTAACTTTTTTTGAAGTGAAAAAAATCAATTAATTCATTCACAATAGTGTATTGATTTTTTATGAAGTTTATTTAAACAATAATTTTAAATCGAAGTTATGGGGTACCTAGAGCAAAAAAATAAAAATTCTTAAATATCTACTTGAAGATGACCTCTGACACCATCGACACCAAAGAATACGATGTAGTATTCTTTCAGACCTATCCAACGATATGCTGCTCTTCATGATCGGACTTCAAATACTAATGTTATAACTCAAAGACCATTTTGGCTGTTTTTTGGCACACCCAAAAAAAAAAAATTTTTATAGTGCTGAAATACTTTCGATGTAAGCTTTAATTTTAGGGGGTGTCTTTTTATATTCATTTTTGGTGACCCGCCTTAACGTACACCGATTTCAACTGGATAATTTTAGAACAGGTTCTTGTTCAGGCCGAACATGTTAAAAAGCATAGCAATAACAACTAAAACAGTTTGAGCGATATAGAGCACGGAGCAGGACGCTTATCTTTTATATATTAAGATTTCATCAAAAATTAAAAAATTTGTTTCCAGTCCATACGACTTGACGAAGAGCAAAAATAAAAAAACCAACTTAAAGAAAATTAAACAAGCTTTTCAATGGAGTACTTCCTATTTTCTGTCATATTTAGCCTGTGAGATATTAAAACATTTTTAATTTTTTTTTTTTAAAAACTTTGACTTTTACAAGACCTTTTGTATTATATTTAGATCAATATTTAAAAAAAAATTTATGTTTATCGTATTCTATATTGAATTTCGAAGAAAAACTATTCGATAATTTGGTTTTCCCACTAAAAAGCTTGTTTAATTTTATATCAGACAGTTTTTCGTTTTGTTCTGTGTTAAGTGGTTTGAACTCCAGAGCATAAAAACAGGATCAAAGTCATAAAAAAACAAAATCCGAAATCACAAAAAATCTGAGGCCAACTAAAAAAAAACAAAATTCAGTTTCATAACGTGGGAAAAACGGTTAAACAGTATTAGTTATCAAAGTTCGCGTGGCACGAAAAAGTTGTAAAATTGTTGACGAGTGCAATTGGATTCTACAGATCGCCAAAATGCCCAACAGACACGTTCCTCGAACTATTAGATGCGCAGCTTAGCATCGCATCAAGCTACAATTGTGTAGCAGCTGGTGACTCTAACATTGATTGTTTATCATCGTCGTCAGACAACTCTGAGTATAATGCCCTAGCTGCCACGTATTGTCACTCGGCCTGCATCCATGTCGTCTATCGATAGCGTAATTTCAAATATTGTCGAAGTCGAGGTCAAGTCTATTGAATGTTCGCTAAGCTAAAAGGTAAACTTATACAAAAAACTAAAGCGACAACCTCAAAGACGCGATCTTAGGCTTCGACTTGAAGATATTACCAAGTTGGCCACGAAAGCAAAACAACATCTCATAGATGCGTACTACAAGAAACGACTTCAGGATGTCAAGGCACTTTTTAATTACAGTTGTTGTTGTAGTTGTTGTTGATTATTTCTATCCTTTATTCAATATTTATATAAAATTAATACAAATTTTGGAATTTGATCCTATGGATCTTACAACAAATGAGTACTTTGTTAACAATAAAGAAAATCACTTAAATTAAAAATAATAATTTATAGGAAAATGATAGTAAAAAAACCTACATGTATTTACATCACAATATGCCTTGGATTATGAGAATTTTGTCGTCAGTCTCTTAGAAACCGCTATAAAAATAGAGGAAGAAGATACTGGCTTGGCAAACTCCTGAAGAGGGCGTTAGTTGAAGACCTCCATCTATTGATAAATTACAGGCTCAGATCATTTATGATATTCGAGATAATTTTTTCTTGTGCTAAGACATGTAAATCTGACGTTGGAAAATTTTTAGGCAAACCAAAAATTGTTTTCAGATTCTTATTTTGAATAATAGGAAGCTTTTTTAAATGAGTATGTGCACAATTTTTCCAAACGGGGCAGGTATAAGTCGAAATTGGCCTAATACTTAATTTGTAAAGCATAATCTTATTTTTCAAGATTAGCTTAGATTTTTCTTTCATTAGATAACTAGGTTGTAGCAATCACTTAGCAAATGCCTAAGCTGGCTGCATAAATAGGTATGTTGAGGATACAAATTAGTTGGGTCGCTCGCTTTAAAAAATTTTTTCTTAAAATTATAAAAAAGAAGATTATCTCAAACGAAAAAAAATCAAATTTTTTTTATTTATTCCAGTTTTTTGGTCAAAGTCACGTGTCATTACTTTATATAAGACAAATATCGGCTGTAAAAAGGGAAACAGTTTTGTTCAAGATTTTGTACAAGAATACAAATTATAGGAGTTATAAACGATAATGTGTCAGAAAAAGAGATTGCGAAAAAACGTGTCATTTGGCCATCGTAGTTCTTTGTTGGTGAAAAGTTAATTTTTTTTTGTTAAAATCACAAAAAAAAACATAAATTTACTTTTTGAGATATAAACAAATTAAAGTTTTTCAAAAATTTTGGCAACTCTAGCAAAAAAATTCCAAAAATATTAAATTTTTTTTTCTAAATCGCTATTCTATAGCTTTTTAATGATAGGTACTTCATTTACAAAAATATGGTAACATTTGACGGAGATATGATTTATTGCACTGAGAAAACTACATTTTCAAAACTAGTAGAAACGTGCTACTTTTGAAAATGTTTAACCCAGTTTTTGCGCCTCTAACGTTTATTTTTATTTTAAAAACGCACATTTTAAAAAAAGCTTCTAAAATGTTCGTTTGATTTTCTTAACATGTTAAAACTGTACCTGCCAGAGATGATTAAAAAAATGACATCTTCAACGTCTCGATCTGACGTCTAGTGTTTGAGGAAAATGGTCATCTAGTTTGAAAAAAGTCATTTCGAGAAAAATATGCAATTTTATCTCAAAAAAATTCCAAATTTAAAAAATCCTTTAAGCATCTATTCGATTTTTGGATTGTCTTCGTTCAACTTCGGTTTAAGTCGATACTGTTCGTTTGATTTTTGTTCTTAACATAGCTTCTGCTCATATTCGTTAAACTTTTTTTACTCGTAAGTCTTTGGTTCTTGACTTCGTTTGCCTTCGGCTCATTCCTTGATTTTGGTGGAAAGAACTTTTAAAAGCATAGGATCTTTTTCAGTAACAGATACAAATGCCTACCAAGTTTCATCAAAATCAGTTCATTCGTTTTGACGTGAATGAGCCAAATATAGTTGATTGCATAAAGCGCCCTCTCACGGAAGTTTTCTGAAATTTAAATAGCCTCAATTCTGCTGCAGGGTAAGTTATTTCACGTACCAAATTTTAGTGCAATCGGTGAAGTCATTTAGGAATTATTGAGTCTTAACAATACACTACTTAAAGCGCCCTCTTGCGGAAGTCTTTGGAATTTTTTATATTTTATGTTTTATCTTGGTTGCAGTTGAATGTTCATACCAAATTTCATTGAAATCGGTTCAGGTGTTTAGGAGTTATTATAGAATGCCACGCCCACATTATTCCACCCACATTTTTATCTTTGCTTTATATTGGTTGTAGTTGAACCTTCATACCAAATTTCATTGAAATCGGTTCAGGCGTTTAGGAGTTATTGAGTCTTAAAAATGCACTACTCAAAGCGCCCTCTTGCGGAAGTCTTTGGAATTTTTTTATTTTTTATGTTTTATCTTGGGTGGAGGTGAATGTTCATTCCGAATTTCACTAAAATCGGTACAGGTGTTTAGTAGTTATTATGTCTTTAAAACGAACTACTTAAAGCGCCGTCTTGCGGAAGTCTTTGAAATTTTGTATAGCCTATGTTTAATTTTGGAAGCAGTTGAACCTTCGTACCAAATTTCATGGAAATCGGTTCGAAACGTACTCGGTGTCCAAATTTCAGCTCAATCGGATAAACGGTGCGCGAGCCTATACGGAACAGACAGACAGACAGACAGACCAACATTTGATTTTATATATTAGATTGGACATACTTTTTATGACTTTGATATTCATATTATGATATTGTCCAAAACATTTTGTGTGCAAATGTAAATTGTATTTATTGCATATAAGTATATCTAAATGCTATGCTTTTGGCATAAAATGCATCTCCGAGGCTTTTTCTTTAGTTGATTTCCTATTCATCTATATCAGAGTATGAGTCCACTTCTGGATTCGCCACTTATAAGTTTCTTTCGTTCTAAACTGTAACTGTGATATTGGCTTGTGTTTGTTTATTTTAGCCACAAGACATTGCAATTTCCATGCATTCACTTTCGAAATGCTGATGGCGTTTACCCACAATGACCAACACCATTTCCTACTGCGAATGTCAACGCGATAATTTGCGACACCATTGAAGTGTAAATAGACTCCACCCATATTGATTTATAGTAATATTCGTTTGAGTTATGACGACGTACTTCTTTTTTATACGATTATATCGGAGAGCAGACTTTATTGGCACAATGGAATCGTAGTTACTAGCAATTGTTACTTGGGTGGTGTTGTAACAACGCACGAAGTTGAGTTCATTCCTCTTGTCAAAAATGTTACCCATTTCCCCACGTTGTGCTGGGCTTTTTAACGCACCGCCTTATACCGATTTGAACGTACTGTACCGGTTGCATAAAATATTCTCTCATTTAGCAAGCAGAGCATTGGTAAAAGAAAAAAAATTGTCGAAGAAAACAGTTTTTCTTTCCGGATGGTCAACGTTACGAAGAAGGCTCGAAACAACATATGCGCTAAGTCCAATGCCCTTGTTGTAAGCTTCAACTGTGCCAGTCTACGGTATAAAGAAAAACATGTACCTATCGCTTGAGCACCAGTATTTGAATATAAAATGGATTGGTTTTATTATAAACATTTTGCATGAATGTTTCCCAAAGTTGTGTACGACTTGTTATTCAATTGACAATGCGGGCTTAAAAATTCCATTAAATTTATTAAATGTGAAAATGTTTAAATAAAGTATACATATTAGGCCAGTGGTCGAAAAATCGACAACAAAAGTAGCACCTAGGTAAATTAACCTGAGATGTACAAAACCGACTGATTCTCATATTTTAGTTTTCTCGCTGTCTACCTACGTAAATAGTTTTATTATTCATTACATTTATTATATTTTTTTTATTTTTTCAAAAATGGTCCAAAAAATGTGTTTTTTTAAGCGCTTACCTGGATAGGTACAATGGCAAATGTGTAAATTGTTATTATTTTATTAATTGAATAGGTACAATGGAAAATGTGTAAATTGTTATTATTTTCTGAATTTCCATTTAACCAAACTGTGTCTATGCGGAAAGAAAAAAAAATGTTGAATAATTTTTGCAGAAATGAATTTTAAAGTTGGTGGTCGAAAAATGGACCAGGGGACTAAAATGGGTTAAAAAAAGATTTAAATTGCCTCGATTGCCCACACGTAGCAAATGAAACTTAATCACCTTTTACGAAGTTTGAGCTTAGCCGAGCTTGCTAGCGGTCGAGTTTAATACTCAACCGTTCAGGGTTCAATCCCTGACGAAACCAGCAAGAATTTTTTTATTTAAAACACATTTATTGTTGATATATTTTGATAGATTGATTTATGATTTTAAGCGCGAATTCATTGCGAGGCTTTTTTCTGACTAATGAGTTGGTTAAATAATTCTAATTAGAATTTAAATTATTTAATTAATACTTTTGATACATACAGCGTCAGGATGCGAACCTACGTCCTCTGCATGCCAGTCTCTCACACTTCCACTGAGCTATTGATAACGATATGTTGACTGTAGCACAACATATTGAAAACTGCTAATCTGAAATAGTGTCAGAAAATCTTGACAAAACATGATGTTTTTTATAAAATTTTTGTTTTCAGATAATTAACTATGTTAAAACGTTCATTGCTGTTTCTTAAACGTTTCATTTTACTTCTGTATTTTAAAACGTGCGATTTTATTTTTGAATGGTGTAGAATGTTTTTGAAAATATTCATTTAAGCATACTTTATGATTGTAAAACGTTCCTTGTTGTTTCTAAAATGTTTCATTTTTCTTTTGTTTATTAAAATATGCGTTATCATTTCTATATGGCGTAGAATTTTTTTGAAAATATTAATGTTACCGTGCTTTATCATAGTAAAACGTTCATTTTTATTTTTAAAACGTTTCATTTTACTCTTATTTGTTAAATTATACATTTTCATTTGTGCATGGCGTGGAATGTTTTTAAAATATACATTTGACTAACCGTTATTAAAATGTGCGTTTTACTTTATTTTGTTTTCTCAGTGTGGAAATGACTTAATTTTTAAGATGTGATACATTTTTGGAAAAAACTTGCATTAGGCTAAGATAATTCAAAACGAAAATACTTATATTTAAAAATTTCATAATTTCACGTTTTCACAGAAGTTGACAGACTAACACTTCTATAATTTTTTTAACTAAACCTAAAAAAATAATCATTTAATTTATTTACTTTTGAACTGCTTAAGAAAGATGCTAAAAAGAAAGATTTAAGTGAATTAAGTGAACACTCAAAGATGTTGTTTAAAGAACACTTAAAGGCAATAAAAATTTAATTGGATTATTTCGATTTTTTCACACAATAAAAACAAAAAGCGAACGTTCGTTTGTAATCACTTGTTCAAAATGAGCGTTTGAATTAAAAATTCAGGAACTTTGTTGAAGACCCGCATTTAATTATCTAAATGTTTCTTCCAGACTGATTTCCGCACTTGTTTTCCTATTTCTTATTGTTTTCATTTCTCCACGATAACGCAAAAACGTAAACATGTTGAACAACAACAAGGCAAACCGAACTGATGACGCATGCACAAAAAAAAATCACTTGACAATGCTGATGCTGATAGCCGAGCGCTGCATACAAAAGTTTTTTCTGAACGGACGTTCTCTTTAAACGACATTTTTTAATGAACGGTTAAAACGAACGTTTGTTGATTTTTATAGTTGTGTTTAAAATTTCTTGAGAAAATACGAAGCAGACAAATTTTCAGTGATAAAAAAAATGCATTTATCTTTCGATTGTAAACGAAATAAATCTGTTTTTGAATATCTTTAAGAATCATTTAAGAAATTTATTATCAAATATCTTAAATGGCTTGCTGATGACAACAGAATAACACTCTGTTTTTCTTAAAATACTCTGCGAAAATTACGCGCTCATTGTTCCTTGCCCACTTAAAATTGTTAAATGTTTTGTAGTTGTAAGAGTAAGGAACAAAACTTGATTTGAATGCGCTACAAGTTTCTTTAGCAGCAAAACATAAGCAGCGCTGAGCTGAAATTAATGAAACTAAAAATTTCTGTCAAATAACAACAAATGTGTTTATGAAAGAAAATAAGCCTAAATCTATATAAATAAAAATCAAATGTCGTTCGTTGGTAATTGCATCAGTTGAGAACGGCTGGAACGGCTGGACCGATTTGGATAATTTTTTTTTCAAATGTTGGTCGTAGTCCAACTTTGGTTTTTGCGGAAAGAAACATTGACCACGCCCACTTTTACGCCCACTTTTTTCGGTTTATCTAAAATCGGAAAACGGCTGCACCGATTTGGCTAATTATATTTTAAATGTTCGTAGTAATCCAATTTTAGTTTTTACGGAAAGAAAAATTGACTACGCCCACTTTTACGCCCACTTTTTTCGATTTATCTTGAATCGGAAAACGGCTACACTGATTTGGTTAATTCTTTTTTTTAAATGTTCGTAGCAATCCAATTTAAGTTTTTACTGAAAGAAAAAATGACCACGCCCACTTTTTCGCCCACTGTTTTGATATATATATCTTAAATCGCAGAATAATTTGGCTGATTTGGCTAATTTTTTTTTAAAATGTTTGTAACAGTCTACATAAGTTTTTTACATAAAGAAAAATTGCCCACTTCCAAGGTATTACACTTGGAATCAATCGTCAAAGACATTTCAACGGCGGAAACAAGGAAATCCAGTTCCAGGTTACCCACATTTATTTTCCACCGACTCATTAGGTCGCATTTATATAGTCAATCCAAGAAACGATGAGTGCTTCTATTTATGTTTGCTGTTAGTCAACGTTCGTGGCCCAACATCATTCCAAGATTGACACATATAGAGAAGCGTGTCAACGTTTGCAATTGTTAGAAAATTACACTCATTGGATATACGCCCTCGGAGATGCTGTGTTTTCGTCAAATCCTCATCAAAAACGAACACTGTTTTCGATAATTATCTCGACATTTTTCCCATCCAAACTAACTGATGTGTGGAGAAAATACAAAGATGCTATGTCTGATGATATTTTGCATCAGATGCGTATTAGAACATCAAATCCGAATTTGCAACTGAGCGAGGAAATTTACAATGAGGCTTTAATAATAATTGAGGACATGTGCTTGATGATGTCGAACAAAGCATTATGTGACTTATAGCTTCATTCTGTATCCCTATCCGAACACTCGCCTCGTTCAAAGCATTAATCGTTCGTTGCTTTCAAATTTGTTATTCGAACAGAATCAACAAACGATAACAGCTGATCAGCTGGCGAACGATGCCGTAAAGCTCTGAAATATGTGAAATTTGAATTTCTAGCAGTGAGTCAAATCACGAGGAGAAACTTCAAATTCAAACGAGCACTTTTATGTTATCGTTGTGCAGCTCTCGTTGATAAACATTTTGTTGGAAATGGATATAAACAGTGCTGCACTCCGTGTAACACAAGTGCTGCGCTCGATATATGTAAAGCACCCCATGCAGTGGCCAAAAACTATGAAGCACTTTCAAATATATGCAATAAAAACTTACTCAGCGTCTACTGGCTTTGTATTGTCTTCGGCTTTTCATCCTCAATGGTCTTCCATCAGCTTAGTCTGAATTTCTGGCGTATGCAACTGCAATCGCTGCAATAATAATATCCACAGCACTACACTTTCATAAACATAAAATATTTTTGGGAATGAATTTATAATTTGTCAAACAAAAATTAATAATAAACAAGAACAGCTGTTTACAAAAATAAACAAACTGAACAAAGGGACTGCCAACAAACAAGAAACATAGCCAAAAGTTTAAGAAATCTTTAAGAAAAAATATGAAATTGAGAAAACTTTGGAAATGTTTGATCTTGCAATGCTGAATTTGAGAACTGCTTGTGTATAACAGTTTCAAAAAACGTAAGAAGCAAAAGCTTGCTGTAAGGGTTGGCGAGCAAGTTCGTTAGAGATACAGATTTCAATTCAATCACAATATCGTTCGCCTAGCACTCGTTCGTTGATTTGCTCGTTAGGGATAGAAAATAATGCTATTAGGCATGACAGCTTGCAATCGTTCGATGCACGACGCATTCAATCAAGAGTTGCGACGCGAAAAGCAATATGATTGCGATGCATTGAGGGAATTAGTTCGAACGAGCGTTCCACTGTTGAATCGACAACAAAAATATGCGTATAACTGTCTTATGAAAGTGAAACTGCATTGATGTGTATTGACGGTCGGCAATGGGTTTGTGTTGTTGATGTTCAGTGCGGCCTTTTGACACTTGCTGTCATATGTTTAGTGATTTTTCTCCCGTTTTGGCTTTTCTCTCGCATTCCTTTAACCGCGTTGGTTCGTTTTTTTGCGTATGGAATTTAGTTGGTTTTAAATAAATAAAATTAAAGAAAATTAAGTACAGAAATAGTGTTCGTATTTATAATTGTTTAAACGCGTCAGTTTTTTCGCATACTCCGACACAAGGCTCCGCCACCAGCAGCAACATCATCCCCACCGACTACCAACGCACCCAGGAGAAACCAGGCAACACCAGTAACACCCACATAGTGTGTAAAAAGTAATACGTTCTAACAAGAAACGTAACTAATATAAATAAAATTCTCATCATTTTTACCATTGCGTTTTTACCAATTTGCAGGTGGAAAAAATATATTCGAACCAAATGTTTTAAAATATACTAATTTCAGTTATTTTTTAAGTCTTATGTATGCAATGGATCTAAATGCATTGCCGTCTACATCGCAAACCGCAACAACATCAACAAGTAACGAAACTCATTTGAAGCATTTGCCTTCGCACGATGTTGCTGTTTTTGGTGCATCTTGTGATTTGAGTGGACTCAATCTGCCAACAAAACAGGATATTTTAAGATGTTTTTTTTTCTTGGCCGAACGTGCTAAACTCGAAAACAAAATGTTTTCGTATAAAACATTCGTAAACAGACAAATTAATTGAAATTTGGAGTCAACTTAATGTTGAAATTATAACAAAAAAAAGTGTTGGTAGAAAATTGGGTACATTGATTGACAAGTATCAAATCGAAACTAAACATCCAAAAATCGCCACATTCAGAACGTTCGTGCAATCTACAAAAGAGTTATTTTACATCGGCAAATGTCAATGTGACTTTAAGGCAGCATTATGCTCATGTGGATTGATTCCAGATCATTTGAAAGGGTTTATGCGAGATCAAAATAATGTCAGAAGATTGACGATACCGGAATTCGTGCTAGAAGTTGAAGAGCCAGCACCAACGTCAACAATAATGCCAACAAGCGTTGAAGAGACCCATTTAGCATATGAACCAAGTACTGATGCAGATGAGCCAAGTTCAAATCCACAAGATGTTCCGCCACTGATACGAGGACCGTATACTCCCAGATACGATGCTTCGAACTTCTGTGATCGATGTGTGATCGATTTGGTGTGTCAGATAGAATAGCAGCAGCACTCGCAACATCCCTTATGCAAGACATTGACGTAAAAGATGCACATGGCAATCCGATCATCATGGATAAAAATAAAGTGCGTCGAGAAAAAGCCAAATGCAGAGAAGAATTGCTTCGTAAGCAGTATGATGCATCCAATTTGATAGCATTTTCATTCGACGGCCGAAAAAATGATGCTTTAACAATGGAAAAAATCGATGACAAGTTGCATCCAAGGATGGTGAAAGAACCACATCTAGTTGTTTTGAAGGAACCAAATTCTCGATTGATAGGCTACACAAAAGTCGAAAATGAAGATGCTGAACACAAATTGATGACATTGAATGGATTCTTCGTCGAAAAAGAAATTGCTCTCGATGCATTAATCGGCATATGCTGTGATGGTGAGCCAACAAATACTGGCGTAAGAAATGGGATTTTGCGTCGATTTGAATTGCATTTAAATAGACCGCTGCATTGGTTTGTATGCCTTCTGCACTTCAACGAGCTGCCATTTCGTCATTTGTTTAACACTTTGGACAAATCATCGACCACTGGACCACGAACAACAACCGGAACGTTGGGCAAACAAATTGAAACGTGTGAAAATCTTCCGGTATGTATCATTTTTCACATCGATTTTTTCCATTATTAAATGGTAAAATTGCATTTAATTCATCCTTTTTTTTTTTTTCAGCTTATAGATGAATTCGAGATAATCGTGCTAGAGAACATGTCACCTGATTTAGATCCATTTGAATTATCCACCGATTCAAAGTACCTATACAAAATGGCCAATGCAATTTCGAATGGTGTTGTTCCTGCGGATTTGTCTCACATTAAACCAGGACCAATAGCACATTCACGTTGGCTCACCAAGGCGAATAGATTGTTGCGGTTGTATGTGTCAACTGAAAATCCATCAAGGAATTTGAAAATTCTGGCAACATACATAATGAAAGTGTATGTGCCGATGCACTTCAACATCAAGTACTATAATTCGGTGGTCTTCGGTAGTGTATTATTTCACAAATTCATTCGTTGGACACAATACTTGGATACAAATCTACGCCAAGTTGTGAATAATGTCATTAAAGACAATTCATATTACGCACATTCCGAAAATATTCTGTTAGCGATGTTATTTGATGATAAAAAAGAGACACGAAACATCGCAATCAAGAAAATTTTACACTACCGAAGAAATCTGTACGACCCGGCACATCTTAGAGTTTATCAAAAACCTTTCATAAACTTCAATTGTGCAGATTATACGAATATGATTGATTTAAATAAAGATGATGTCTTATTCGAACCACCGTTTACGCATACCATTCCGTATGATCATTTGGAACAATATATAGAATACGATGATCCACCATTGCCTGATCCAAGAATTCCGGTACACATACAAGCAACGGAAAGACATGTTCAGTTGCTGGGTAGCGTTTCTAAACGTGTTTTAGAAAAAAATCGACACAGTGTTATGGCAGTTACATCAGAAAGCCGTGCAAAATACCCCAGACTGGAAAGCAAGAAAGACTTTCAAAAATAACTTATTTCGCTTTTCTTCCACTAAATTCATTTTTTTGTTTTTTTTGCACATGTTCTTAGTTTTTAGGTTCAATTTCTGTTGACAAAAAATAAAATAAAGATCAATATTACCGAAAAAATTTTAATTTTTCTCAGAAAATAGACGAAAAATAGTTAAAATATGCATGAAACGCCCTCTGGCGGTGGTCATAGGTAAAAATAAAGATCAGAAATGAATTTCTCGACCCCAAAAACCCCCCATATACACATAAAAAAGATAATATAACGATGAATAAAAAATCGAATTTTGAATCAATGATGTTATAGGGGAAAAATCATTTTTTGAAAAGTGGGAGACTCGAAAATCGAGATAGACCTATGGTTCCTTCACCAAAGTTGCTTAGAATTGTCCATAGAATCATCCCAGGGGGTGGCTTTAATCGAATTTTTGGGCTCCATACAAATTGGCCCGGCCTAATATACATATATATATTCACATATTTTAATAATATTTAAGTAGACTAACAATTGAAAGTTTTTGCGAAAAAAAAACACAATATATTTTTATAAATTTCTGCTCTAAAAAAAAAAATTCCAAATTTTTACTCGTCAACACGCGAATAAGGTAGTAAAAAGAAAATTCTTTTTGTTTCGACGCGGATTCTGATCCTGAGTACTGCAAATGTAAGCAACATCAGCAGCGTTCGGACGTGTTTTTGATCGGACTGTGATTGATCGGCGTAAAGTTCTATAATAGCACTTTAATATCGCTGTGTTTTGATTTACCTGCCTTGGCTTAACTTGCGCTGGTTGTTTTCGCATTTAAACAAACTAAATAAGTGCATAAAATTGCCCATATTTCTTTGAAAAGTTTTTTGCAAAAATTGGTAAACATATATAGAACAAAGATAAGCTGTTCTTTTTGTTTTTTTTTTTTTTTTTTTTTTTTTTTCGTGTTTTTCACTCGTTTTTGTTTGTCAACTTGTCATCGTGCGCAACTTGTTGACTGCACCTCGTCGGTTACACTGATGACTCCGACTCCAATGCAAACCCGTCTTCGTGAGCAGCGTAGCGGTAACAACAACAACAACAACAACAACAATAACATCATCTACAAAAGTGAGAGTACACCTAAATCAACAAGCAGTGCAAATATTTTTGGTGCTCAACTACTTGGTGTTGAAGAAAGGCTAAAAGCGCATGCTAAGCAAGAGCTCAAAGAGTTAGAGGAACGGCTCCGTAAACATTCCGACAACCTTTTTAATCGTCTCGTTAGTAGACTTGAAACTGAGGTGGGTACACTGAAAAATGAACTCAGTGAGAGCAATAAAAAAATAAAATCTCTTGAGGACCAAGTAAATTCTCTTACTGTGCGCTGTGATCAAATTACTCAGCAGCTGAACGATACATGTATTAATAACAACAACAACAACAACAACAACAACAACAACAACAATAACACCAACAACAACAGCAATAGCAACAGCAGCGGAGTTGACCACTCGTCAGATGCTGTTCTCTTTGGTCTACCTCTCCTACAAGAAGAAAACCTGAAGAGTGTATTCAATTTAATCTGTCACTCTATTGATTTTCAATCGCCACCAATCCGAGACATATTTAGAGTGAAACCGAAATCTAATAAGAGCTCTGTGGTGATTATAAAGTTCTACTCACCTTATGATAGTAACAGAGTGTTGAAAGCTTTTGGTGATTACCGTCGGCAGGCTAAAAAAGCACTCAACCTAAGAGGGGTGGGGATTGACTCCGATAATAATGTATACCTGCATGAGAGTATTTCAACTGATGTTAGAAGAGTTCTACATTGATGGAGAATGAGTTTTATCTTGTATTGTTCTCTGATTTTAATTTCTGTATTTTCTTACTATTTTTTCTCTTTTTATTCATAATATTTTCGTTCTTAATTTTGCTTTACTTTTCTTCTTCTATCCATTTTTTTACTTTTTTGTATGCTTGTAGATGTGAATTTATTTTAATAATCCATGGTTTCTACTAGTGATATCTATAAGGGCCTGATAGGCGTTCTTTGCAGGCAACAATCTGGCTTTAATATTGTCCATTTTAACGCGAGAAGCCTGAATGATGTTAAGATGGATTGTGTTCGTCATTGCTTTGAGAACTCTGCCGTGGATGTCATCTGTGTCTCTGAAACCTGGTTTCATGTAGACATAGATGACTATTGTTTAAATATTAATAATTATAAACTTGTACGCAATGATGGAACGAACAGAAAGGGGGGGGTGTTGCAATATGTTATAAAAACTATTTAAATGTAAAAATGTTGGGTACGTCAAGTGGTTGTGGGGTTGAATTTATAAATATTGAGATCTACAATAATTGTTTAAAAATTTTCCTGTCTGTTGTATATAATCCATATCGTCATTGTTGTTTAGATGAATTGTTTATATCTCTGTCAAATTGTGCAATTGACTATGACCATTTTGTTATGTGTGGTGATTTTAATATTAATTTGTTGTCTAAAGATAATTTAGCTAAGCAATTTGTTGACAGACTTGCTGGAGTTGGTCTTCTAACTCTGAATAATAGTATGCCTACGCGCTACGCGAACTATGCTCCTCCAAGTCTTTTAGATCTTTTTTTGTTTCTGATGTATCTACTGTTCTACTGTTCGATCAAATATCTTTTATTTCTGACCATGACCTTCTCTTCTGTTCAATAAATGTTAGTTTCTCACCAGTAGTCACGGATAATACTATAACTTTTCGGGACTATAAATCTATTGATTTAAGATCCCTGTTTCTTGACCTGTCTCGTTTTAATTGGTCTGATTGCTGGTTTCTTAGCTCAGCAAATGATAAGTTGAATTTTTTTATAAATAAAATAAATGTACTATTTAATGATCATGTCCCGCTAATTACTCATCGTGTCTCCAACTGTAGTTGTCCCTGGTTCTCAAGAAATGTTATGTTAGCACTTAAGACCCGCAATAAAATGTATAATCGATGGAAAAGAAACCCTTCTACATCTAGTTGGGAACAGTACAAAAGAGCTAGGAATGAAGCTAACTTGTGTGTTAAATACTCTAAACGCCAATATTTTATTAACAAGCTAAGCTCAGCACAGTCTTCCAAAAAGCTTTGGAACCATCTAAGGCAGGCAGGAGTATGAAGTAAAAACTCTGAAGTCTGTAATATTGACCCGAATATATTAAATGACTACTTCATCGCTAGCTCAATGTCTTCCGACAGCTTGCCGCCAAATGCTATTAGATCTACAACTTCCGTAAGTTCACTTAATTTTGAATTTGCTTCTGTAGGAGAGTGCGATGTTGCTCGTTGTGTTAGTAAAATCAAGTCTAATGCTGTAGGTGAGGATGGAATATCCATTAAATTTATCAAAATTATTTTACCACACATTTTAAGCACATTAACTCACATTTTAAATCACTGTCTCACAACCTCTTACTTCCCTGACGCTTGGAAAGCAGCGACAATTGTCCCTGTTGCAAAAAAATCAAATCCTCGTGATCCTTCTTTACGAAGAATGATGGCATTTGCTATCATCTTTATCAAAATTATTGGAGTCCCTCATGGCAGCGCAAATCTCGGAGCACATAAAAAAATACGACCTTATGTCTCCACTTCAATCAGGTTTTCGTTCCGGCCACAGCTGCTCTACAGCTATAGTGAAAATTTTAGATGATATCAGAGTGTCATATGATTTAGGGCATATAAATCTGCTTTGCCTGCTAGACTTCTCCAAGGCGTTTGACACTGTTGACCATTTTATCTTGTGTCAGAAACTAGAAGATAATTTTAAGTTTTCTAGTATGGCGGTCCGTCTGTTGCATAATTACTTATTTGGAAGATCTCAAAGAGTAAGGGTGGGTAATAGTCTGTCCGTTTTCCGTAATTTAACCTGTGGTGTGCCTCAAGGCTCTGTGCTTGGTCCGCTTTTATTTTCTATGTTTATTAATGACATCTTCAGCAAATGTCGGTATTATACAATGCATGCATATGCTGATGATTTGCAACTTTACTTGTCCAAGCCAATTAACCTTGTTGATGAATTGTGTTTTAAGATGAACGATGATCTAAGAAATATAAATGAATGGGCTGAAACTAATAAGCTAAAGCTCTACCACGTTAAATCGTATGTCTTGCCGATCTTCAAATCTAGCTTCTCTTTCTCTAATATACCTACAGTCTATCTAAATGGTGTTGAGCTGAAGTTTGTTGACAAAGTAAAAAATCTTGGTTATCACATTGATTCAACCCTTTCCTGTGTTAACCATATTAACTCTGTTGTTTGTAAGGTCTACTATGTCCTTCGAAACTTGAGGTGGACGGCGTCATTCGTTCCCACTGAAACTAGAAGGAAATTAGTGCAGCAGCTCATAGTGCCAATAATCTCTTACTCTGATGTCGTGTTCAGTAAATTGGATTCTAGGTCAAAGCTTAAGTTGCAACAGGCATTTAATAATGCTGTGAGGTATGTTTATGGGCTTAAGAAGTTCGATCGATTTGTCATTTGAGCAATAAAGTTATAGGTTGTAATATATTTAACTATTTGGATGCTAGAAACTGTATGTTTTTACATAACATTATCTATACTCAAACACCAAACTACTTATTTGATAAACTTCAATTTTGTAGATCCAGTAGAAATTTAAATCTTGTAACTCCAATTTATAATTATTTGAACTCCAACCGATTATTTTTTGTGAATGCCGTCAGACTATGGAATTCATTACCTTTAAGAATCAAAACTATTCCTAACAAACACATCTTTAAGCATAAACTTCTTCAATATTTTTCTTAATACTGTCTTTCTTTATCACTTCATATCTCTCTATATCTTTATATACCTATCTCTTAATCTTTTTTAATTTTAAGGTTACTA
The DNA here is from genome assembly GCA_958299015.1 of Tetanocera ferruginea. Lineage (NCBI taxonomy): Eukaryota > Metazoa > Arthropoda > Insecta > Diptera > Sciomyzidae > Tetanocera > Tetanocera ferruginea. The sequence continues at coordinate 95,518,854 of OY282640.1, read as the reverse complement.
AATATTCCCTTATTATATCTTTATTAATTATTATTAATCGTTTGTTTAGTTGATTATTAAAAATACTTCTTTTTTTTAAATTCTGAAATGTTAGCTTTAAGTTTAATTTTTTTCTATTGCTTACAATAATAAGTTGTTATTCATTGTACTTTTACATTTAAAAGACTCTGTCTTGCATGTAAACATTTTCTAAATTAAATAAATAAATAAATTAAATATGGTTTTCATCAGATTCCCGTTAAGGAATCTGACAAATGTAAAACTGCTTTCAGCACACCTTTTGGGCACTACGAATATAACAGAATGCCATTTGGTTCAAAAAACGCTCCAGCAACTTTTCAAAGGCTCATGAACAACGTACTAATGGGTTTACAAGGATTTGAATGTTTTGTCTGCGTCGACGACATCGTTGTGTACGGTTATGATTTATCGGATCATAACAAAAAATTAATTAAAATATTTGACCGATTGCGTCAACACAACCTTAAGCTACAACCTGACAAATGTAATTTTCTCAAACAAGAACTAACGTATTTAGGGCACATAATTTCTGAAAACGGTATAAAACCAGATCCCGAAAAAATTAAAGTAGTTAAAACTTATCCAACTCCAAAGAATGTGAAAGGAATAAAATCATTTTTAGGCTTCGCTGGATATTATAGAAGATTTATTGAAAATTTTTCCAGTACAGCAAAACCATTAACTAAACTACTTAAAAAAGATATCAAATTCAATTGGGACGCATTCTGCGATGAAGCATTTTCAAAATTAAAAGAAAAACTTATTAACCCTCCAATATTAGCATATCCAAACTTTGATGAAGAATTCATAGTAACGACAGATGCGAGTGATGCAGGACTCGGCGCAGTCTTATCTCAAGGTATAATTGGAAAAGACAAGCCAATATGTTTCGCAAGTAGAACATTGAACGATGTAGAGACACGCTATAGCACCACGGAAAAAGAATTGCTCGCAATTGTCTTTGCCGTAAAACAATTTCGATCTTATATTTACGGTAAAAAGTTCACAATCTACACTGACCACAAACCACTCGAATGGCTAATAAAGTTAAAAGACCCAATGTCAAGATTAGCTAGATGGCGAATTCTCTTATCAGAATATGAATTTTCGATCAAATATAAAGCAGGGAAAAGCAATACAAATGCTGACGCACTCAGTCGAATCACTGAAGATGAAAAACTTACAGAAATGGTAAACAAAGTTTTAGTTATGACACGCCAAATTACAAATAAAAAGGAGCAAAATGAAAACTTACATACAAAAATTGAAGAAGAAAAAAATACAAAGAACGAGGCAATCTCTAAAATAATAGAAACCCAAGATTCAATATATTTCAATAAAAAATCTGCATTAAAAATATTAATATTACCTCTTACAGAATCTTTAGAAGAAAAATTAATAATAAAATCAATTCCACAATTTATAAAACCTTTAATAGGTGAAATAGAGTTATACTCATTTAATAACGTAAATTTGCATACGACGACATTACCTATCCCTTTTAAAACTTCAAAAGATCAAGAATTAGCAAAGAAAACGCTAAACAAAATAAAAAGCGAAAATCAAAAATAAAATACTATAGCCATATCAATCCAAACATTAACTCACAGTTTAAAGAAAATTAAAAACAATGCTTAAAGAAATATTTTCCCACAAAACATCTTTTTTAACTCATCTCTGCTGATATTCTATTGCTCATCTCTACTTACTGCTCTACTGTGTTTCTTCTTACTGCTCTAATCCAGTGCATTGCGTATTAATTTAGCTACGATGCCACCTTCACCACGTTTAACACGCCAACAAATACAGCAGCACTCTCTTCGCAACAACAACAAGGATGACGGCACGCCTAAGCTGGTGAGTGGTGAATTTGTCAAGTCCAAATTGTTTTGTGCCAGGGTACACTGAATAAGGTAGCCGCAACACGGAGAGCGCGACTGCCGCAAATGTCAAAGCGAACTGATTCAGCTGTTGTTGTTGTTGTTCTTTTTTTCGACAGCCAGTTTATTTTTGACACTTTCGGATATGCGAAAGAGAGCACAGTCAGTTTTGAAGCAACCTTGTTATTCAACCATGTTTTGTGCTCAGCTTCAAGAAATGGAAGAGCGACTGAGTGCGAACCTCAAAAACGAATTTCGATTGCTTGAAGATCGATTAATTGCTCACTATGATAGCTCGCTCAGGCAACTATCTGTTGATGTTGCTAACGTTGAGATCAAACTAGTGAGTAAAATTGAGACTGAGGTGTGCACTCTGAAAGAGATGCACATTGAGTTAAATAATAAAATTAGCTCGCTGGAAAATGATTTGAGTACCTTAACTCGTCGCTGTGATGAACTTGAACTCTTAAGAGATAAGCTGAATGGCAATATAAGCAACAACATGACTGCCGACTTCTCTTCTGATGCTGTGCTAATTGGCCTACCATTCACTCATGAAGAGAATCTTAAGAGTATTTTCAACCGTATCTGCCATTATATTGATTTTCAACCGCCAATTATAAAAGATATTTTTCGACTGAAGCCTAAGCATGGAAACGCTAATACAAACTCGATTGTTATTATCAAATACTTTTCTTCTTTTGATCGAAATCGAGTTCTAAAAGCATTTGGGGAGTTTCGTAGGCGAACTAAATCTGCGGTCAATCTTAGAGATGCTGGGTTTGAGCTTGATAATAATGTATTTATATTTGAGAGCCTCAATGCTGAAAGCCGCAAACTTCTTCAAGCTGCAAGTGCCTGTAAGCGTAGTAAGAGCATTATCAATGCGTTCACGTACCGTGGTTCTGTGTTCATTAGAACTAAGAAAAATGCTGAAAGCTTTCTTATCAGTAGTGTGGATGATCTTCATAGCAAAATTAGAAATGCTAGTCTGGATACTTCGGCGCCTGGGAGTTAATTATTTATATATTATTGTTTTTAAGTTTATTATTATATATGCTTTTCATAATTTTTTATGTACTTTTGTTCTTTACTATTTATCTTTTAATTATGTTTCTTCTCTTGCTTCTACTCTAATCCTTCTTATAATTTTTCTATTTTCTGATTTGCCTTTAATGATCTCTATCTTTGGTTATCCTTATGTCTGGCTCTAGCGGTTCATTTAGTGGCGCTGATGAAAATCTTAAAGTATTATTAAAGGTTTTATGTAAACAACGTAGTGGTCTTAATGTGGTACATTTTAATGCTCGCAGCTTAAACTTGGCTAAGCTGGACTATGTTAAATACATTTTTGATGACTCTCTAGTTGACATCATTTGCATTTCGGAAACTTGGTTATGTAATGATATAAGTGATAGTATTTGTGAAATTAATTATTTTAAGATATTTAGAAACGATCGTTCTGTTAAAAAGGGTGGTGGTGTTGCAATTTATTGTAAAAAGTATCTAAACGCTCATATTGTAAGTCGTTCTAGTGGATTTGGAATTGAATTTTTAAACCTGTGTATATATGACAATAACACTAAACTACTTGTTTCTTGCGTGTATAATCCGAATAAATGTTTTTCTGTTGAGCCTTTGTTTACTGTATTGTCTAATTATATTGTTGATTATGACCTTTTGTTATTGTGTGGTGATTTTAATGTCAACCTTCTCACTAATAATTTACAAAAACAATTATTGTATGAGAAAGTATCCTCATTGGGCTTATCCGTTGTTAATGATACCTTACCCACTCGGTTTTCCAACGACACCACTCCTAGTCTTCTCGACTACTTTATGGTATCTGATCCATCTATAATCTCGCTTTTTAGTCAAGTTTTTTTTGTTTCGGACCATGATTTAATTTTTTGTTCGTTAAATGTCAATCTATCTCGTCTTAATGTAAGTGATACTTTTTCTTATCGTGACTTTAAACATATTAATTACCCTTGTCTTTTTCGTGATGTTTCTTTGGTATCTTTCACTGACTGTTGGCTTCAGTCTGACATAAATGATAAGCTTAAATCACTCATGGATCCAATTAAATTTTTGTTTAATAAACATGTCCCGTTACGTAATTGTAAAATCAAAAATATGTCTAGTCCTTGGTTTACCCAACATGTTCTAAATGCAATAAAAAAAAGAAATATGTATCGAAATAAATGGCGGAAGAATCCGTCCTCTCATAACTGGGAAGTCTATAGGCTTGCGAGAAATGAAGCTGTACTTTTAATGAGGCAGGCTAAAACACGATATTTCTCTAGTAAACTTGAACTCTCACTTCCAACAAAAGCGCTTTGGAACAACTTAAAAAAACTTGGGGTGTGCAACAAAAATAACAACGAATGCACTTTAGATCCCGTTGTTCTCAATGACTTTTTTATAGATAATGCTGCACATCATAATAATAATAATTTTCCATTATGCAATCGGTCCATTCAACAATCTTTTAGTTTTTCTCCTGTAGTTGAATTTGATGTTGGTACTAGTATATCACATATCAAATCGAATGCCATCTCTGAAGATGGCATTCCCATCAAGTTTATCAAACTATTGTTGCCACACATAATACACCCTTTAACGCACATTATTAATTTCTGTTTTATGTTGTCTTCTTTCCCTGACCTATGGAAAATTGCCACTGTTATTCCTGTAGCAAAAAAGCCAAACCCTTCTAGTGTCAATGATTTTAGGCCCATAAGTATTTTATCACCATTGGCTAAAGTTTGTGAGAAACTTATGGCGCAGCAAATTACCCATTATTTAGCTGATAAAAATCTGCTATCCCCTTTTCAGTCAGGCTTTAGGGCTGGCCATGGGTGTTCTTCTGCAATGGTTAAGGTCATCGATGATATACGTCCGGAATATGATGCTGGCTCTATGACACTTCTATGTTTGCTCGATTTTTCAAAAGCTTTCGATAAAGTAAGTCACGAACACTTATGTTGTAAGCTTAATTATTTATTTGGTTTTTGTGACATTGCTGTAAATCTTATGTCCAGTTATTTATGTAATCGATTTCAAAAAGTTCAAGTTGGTCAAGTGTCATCAGGGTACAAATCTGTATCAAGTGGCGTTCCACAAGGGTCTATACTTGGCCCCCTACTTTTCTCTATGTTTATAAATGACATTTTTTCTGTTTGCAACCACGCTTCCATCCACGCCTACGCTGATGACGTGCAGTTGTATTTATCCAGACGCACTGGACTTCTAGATGACCTTCGCTGCAGAATGAATGAGGATCTCTGTAGCATCAATGAGTGGGCTGTCTGCAACGGTCTTATACTTAATTCTTCTAAATCGTATGTACTCCCTATTTGTAAAGTTAAAACATGTGTTAATGATGTCCCTGATTTGTTTATTGGTCCTAACAAGCTATCTGTTGTTTCTAAAATTGTAAATCTTGGTTTTCATGTTAACTCTTCGCTTTCCTGTGTCGACCATGTTAATAGTGTTGTCAAAAAAGTTTATTATATCTTGCGCAACTTAAGAATATCTGCAAGTGTGACTCCAGTTAACATTAAACGCATGTTGGTTATTCAACTGATTGTTCCTGTAATAACGTACTCTGAGGTTGTATACAGTAAACTTGACTCCTCGTCGATGCTAAAGCTTCAAATTGCATTTAACTACGCTACGCGCTATGTGTTTGGTCTTCGTAAATTTGATCGTCTATCTAGTTTCCGAAATGCAATACTTGGATGTGACTTGACAGCTTATCTTAATGCCAGAAACTGTATGTATCTACATAAGATTATTCATGAAAGAACACCTGGTTATCTGTTTGATAAACTCCAGTTCTGTTTGTCCAGAAGGAGCCTTGTTTTAATAGTTCCGAGGCACTGCTCGTTAATATCATCTCACCTCTTTTTCATCAACGCCATTAGATTGTGGAATACTTTGGCACGAAGGCTTAGGGAAATCATTAGGAGAAGATCATTTAGGCAATCTATTCTATCTTATTTCTCTACTATATAGTTTTTATTTTTTTTATTTCTTCATCTTTTTTTCTTTTGCTTTGCTTTCCAAAAGTTTCTATAATGTCTCTATAATTCTGTTTGATTTTGTTACTTACTCGTTTTTATAAATTAGATTAAGCTTATATTGAATTATTGTTATTGTTTATTATATATTGTTTTTTGAGTTGTTATTCAAAAGTTTCTATTATGTCTCATTTCTGTTTGTTTTTGTTACTTACTTATTTTTATAAATTAGATTAAGCTGATGCTGAATTATTTTTAAGGTAATTATATATTGTTTTTTTAGTTGTTATTCTGATAGATGTTTATGTTGTACTATAAAAGAGCCTAGCTCTTAGTGAACCTATTATACTAAATTGAAATAAATAAATTGAAATTAAATATTTCGAATTATCATTATTGAACAATTAATTTGCATATCAACAAAAGAACAATTTTGGAAAACATTAATGAAATAGAAAAATAAGCTAAATAAATCTCCAAAAGTGCCAATGAAAATAACAACGACAAGCTCTTCACCATTTGAAAGAGTGGCTTTAGACATAGTGGGTCCACTTCCAGTGACTTACAAAAGTAATAAATACATCTTAACTTTTCAAGATGATTTACCCAAATTTACTGAAGCTATACCTTTAGAGAATGCAGAAGCAACCACAGTTGCAAGAGCTTTTGTAGAACAGATACTCTGTCGTTTTGGATTTCCAGATTCATTATTAACTGATCAAGGTACTAATTTTCTCAGCGATTTATTTAAAGAAGTATGTAAATTGTTAAAAATTAAAAAATTACAAACAACTCCATATCATCCACATTTTTTATCAATGAATAAAAATTATCATTGAAAAAAACGTATTTTCCCCCTATTTAACTATTTCTACACATTTGCAACAGCTTATCACAAATTCACAAAACAAACACAAATTTTTCTTTAATTAGGACAGGACAACATCTGTCGGGTCAGCTATCTAAAATATAAAAACGTACTTTTTTTCAGCTGCGGTTAACGGTATTTGAACAATATTTGATTTGTCGGTTCATTGCACTTACCATTCTTTTTATAAATATCATTCCGCCACGACTTTGCAACGACTTTCCTAGTTAAGAATAAAAATTGCAAATTTTTTTTATTTAACAGGGTTCACCTACATATGCAAATATAAACAGATAACAGATTTCATGTATTTGTGTTTTATTTTAACTATTTTCCTTCATAAACAAAATTGGGACATTTTGTTTTTTAAAACATTCGCCGCAAGATTTTTGATGTCGTTTCATGTCGTTCGGTTTTTTCATTGACTGATACATACAAGTTAATAGTTCAGAGAAATAAGTATCATTTCGGACATGCTGCCCCTTGTTACACATTTTTGACTACGTACTTGCCTCAACCTTCACTTTAAGCTTAAGTTAATGCAGATGATGGACTGTTGCTACGAGCCAAATTACTGCATTCCTACAACAATAACTCTAAATACTCTCAACTCAAAGCTTTAAATCAGTGTCGGGCAAACCAATATAAACACGCAAGCTTGTGTGTGTGTCCAAGAGAGAGCGACAGCGCTGTTTATATTAGGTTTGTTCAGTAACAAAAAATTGTTACAAATTGTTAGCAATTATTGCAAGTTTTTACTAGTAAAGCGTTCACGTACTCGAAAAACTTGCAACGAGAGAGAAAAACGAGAGCGTAAAAAAGTGAGAGAAAAAAGTAGTTGCAAGTTTCTGCTAGCAAAATTTCTACTTGCAAGAACTTGCAACTACTGAAAAAAACTGTTTGTCAAAAATAAAAAACATGCTGTCAAAAATTATTCTGTGGATTTCATATTAAAATGGATGGAAAAAGAAACATTTATAATGCTGAGGGAAATGTAGGTTTAAATATTACAATTTAAATTATACAAGAAATGATTTCTAATATTTATAACCTCAAGTTACAGCAGCAGTTTTTTTTCGGTTGAAATAAGCTGTCAATTCCTTTGATCAGCTGTTGTTAACTTGCAAGTTTCGATTAGTTTTCTGTTCACGTACTTTTTCTGCTAATTTTCTCTTTGTACATATTTTTTCCTCAATTCTTCTTTTACTCTCTCCCTGCAAGTTTTAACAAGTAAAGTATGTGAACAGACCTATTTTCTATAAAAAAATGTTGAATCCATTTGTCATTAAACATTTTTCTTTGCATATTTATTTAATAGTTGCGAAGCGAGCAGATGCGAGTTCTTACTTTCTTCAATGCTTAAAATTACGCTCACAGCGTCTCATAAGCACGAGCCAAAGCCATTACTCGGCTACAGTTCGTACGCCACACGAAGTTTTTATTGTGTACGTGTGGAAATATTGACGTCGGCAGCAAATGCTAGCTCAATCACGAGTGAATAGGAATTTCATTTTTGCCCGACACTGCTTTAAATGTATTGCATTAAAATAACTACACAATTTTACAAAAACAATTAGCAAACATCAGGCGAGAATGCAGTTGCTTGCATTCCACAGCAACGCCAATAGGTCACATTAATATATTGTTAAATTAAGAAAGTGTTGTGTGTGGAGGCCCGGTGAAATCCTACCGGCTGCGCCATAATGTTGTGTGGCGTTCTCCGTCGAACCCACACAACTCTGTTGTGCAACGTTAAATATTACCTGTTACATCATTAAATGTATACTCACCAAATGTTTTTCTGCGCTGGTGGTACCTGAAAGTTTAAAATGAGACTTCACTTCTTGATTGCTTAATTAACTCTCTTCTTTTTATTAATTTTACTCTTATTTATATCAAAGATTTGAATCTTAAAATCTACTTGGTCTCAAGATCAATATCTTAACTTCCGTAATGAAACTTGATGACAATTACATAATAGTTACATATATACAATTAACCTAAACATTAACCTAGACATTTTTGCTAAACAACATACAAATATACATACTTCGTATTTTAAATATACAAACAAACATATTACAAATATACATTCTTTGTTTACTTCCGCAATATAATTTATAAGCTATGGTTACAGAAGCTCAGCTCAAGTAGCTGACCCGTGCTTACTTGGTATTTTAAGCTGACCGTTGCACTTTTTAATTGTTGGGTGCTTGACGGTAAACTTAAATTGGCAAGCATTACAAAAACGCTGATCGCTTCATTATTATTGAGGTAGGTCAGTGTTTGTAATTTATAATATAAAACTCAACTTCGCTTGTGACGAATGAGTCACAACAAAAGGCAGAATAAAATTATAGCTGAAGCAAGCAAGTAAACTTGTAAAAACTTAAGCCTTTAGTTTAAAAAAATTCCTATATTGGGAAGAGCAAAACTTTAAGGCTATTAAATAAGTCCATATACTTAAGACTTTTGTAAATCAAAACCTACCGGTCTACAGTAGAAAATTCATATATTGTGAAGATTAAGAACTTAAAGGCGGCTATTAACAACCTTCCTGTATTCAGGCATTTGAAAACCAGTCGAAATTCCTATATTGGGAAGATTATCAACTTTAAGAATTCCTGTGTTTAGAAGACTACTTTTTCGAAGAACAAAAGAAGATTAAGTGAAACATTGTCGATTTTTACTCATGAATCTTTAATTAATTTGTTTAAAATTTAATGTAAGTAAAAATCCAAAATTTTTAAAAGTGCAACATTTTTGTTATAAAGTAAAAAATAATTTCAGTTTTATTTGGTTTAAACCATAATTTGTTGGGTGTTTGCGAAATTGCGTAAAAGAGTCTGTATTTGTGGTGTAACGCAATTCGAAAATATGAGGTTGATGTTAACGTAATCAAGGTTGCTTCCTTGAAAAATTTCAAGCCTTACTTGCATTAAGTTAAGCGTACTGAATAGAGTTCTGATTCCTTTTAATTAATGAAACTATTGAATTAAAATTGAATAAAAAAAAATTAAAAAATTATTACACATAATTTAAGGAAAAATTTAAAAAAGCGGTTTGTTTAATTAATATCAATAAACATAAACATAATTTAGATAAAATGAGTGTAAGTAGAGAGCAGGTTTTGGAAATTGTAAATACGACTGTAGAACGAACAAGAGAAGAATTTGTAGAACAAATAAACCAACTGAATTCTGCACTTTCACGGCTTGAACCACCACGTGTTACAACCTTTTAACCAGTCTCTATAAATCCTTTGATAGACAAAGGAAATGTAAGTTTGAATTTAATAAAATCCTCACCAGAATTTAGAGTTGATATGGCGTCGTATCGTCCATGGCGATCTGCTGCTCATTTCGCGATGAATTATTATACTGAGGGCTCTGAGAAGTATTACATTGCCATGGGCATCTTTAGAAATAAGATAATAGATTCTGCAAATGCAACCATCTCTGCATTCAGAACTATCTTAAATTTTAAGGCAATAATAGCTAGACTCGACCAAAACTACTCAGACAAGAGGCCTTTCTATATGCTTGAAAATGAGCTTAGTATTTTTCGCCAAGGAAATCTATATATTGTCGAATAATATGATGCGGTAGATAAGCAACTAATTGTTAATAAGCAGACCATGACGCATAGTGGAAATAGTGAAGTCATAGCCTCTCTTAACGAGCATGCAAGGGAAAACGCTCTGCGTGTTTTTATTTCGGGTCTCCGCCGACCGCTGAGACGTTGTATTTTTTGCAAGGCCAAGTAATTTCCCTACAGCGCTCGCTGTGGCGCAAGAACCATGCCACATTTTCAAAATTATCGTGATTTTCCATCTAATAAAAATAGGGTTGTCCCAATGGATGTCGATCGAGCTTCATCTCTTTATAGGTGGCTAAGGGCTCATCAAAATAACGATGCAACTCTACAAAATTTAAATAGAAATTTTATAAAACCACAAGTTCACCAACAGCAAGTTTTCAATCAAATAGAGACATTTAAACGCCCACGCGAGTATTTAAATTCTGCTAAGTTCCCTTTGGTAGTGGTGACCGTGGCATGCAGGTTAAGTGTGTGGCTTAGCATGCTCGGAGCCCGGGTTCGATCCCCAGCCGCGGCGAAAAGTTTTTTCAATAAAAAATTTTTTCTGATCGGTCACCACCTCTCTGCAGACAATGGCAAACCTCAGAGAGTAAATAATGCCATGTAAAGCTTCTAGAGAACATGAACTTTAGCCGTTCGGAGTCGGCATAAAACATGTAGGTCCAGTTCTCGGTCAATTGTGTGCAAACATTTAATAACACACACAACACAATTGATCATAAGAAGCTCGGTCAAAGTCCTTTCAAGGGCTGAAATGGCCAATTCGTTTTTTTTTTTTTTTTTTTTTAAGTTACCTTTCCAAAATCAGCAAAGGCTTCATTATTTGCAAGGAATACAGACAGAAGATAAAAAACAAATAGGCACAACTGACTATAGTGATCATTATCAAGATGGTAATCTTGGCACTTTTCATGTGACAGCATTCAGGGTGACAATTGTTAATTTTTTGCAAATGACTACTTTTATGACAATAAAAATGAAGATAAACACAATTTTAATGAGATTATTTTTTTAGTGTAAATTCTTTCCTGCCATTTATTACGAAAAAAACAGGAAATGGTCGGGAACTCGGCTTTCTCATAGACACTGGTACATGTAAAAATTATATAAAAGATATTGAATCTCTGCAAGGCATAAGACTTTAAAATTCCCACTTGCTCTAAGGTCAATCAATGGTACTAATTTAATCAGCAAAAAGTGCGTTATAAATTTTCTGGGTAGTTTTACTTACTACCCAGTCTAAGTACATTTGATGGTATCATTGGATTTGATTTCCTTCGGGAGTAAAACGCTAAATTAGACACTTATAATGGATATTTATTCCACAAAAATAGAAAAGAGCAGATACATTACCTCTCTTGTAATCAAGTAAACTTGATAACTGTAGACGCTTGTTCTGTTCCTCTTAAAAGTCCAGATAGGACTTTACCATACAATACTTCTGTGAAAGCCAAAATTCGTACAACTACAAATGAGCCAATTTATACGAAAAGCTTCAGAGCTTATAAACAACGAAATTCAAACTCTTTTAGCAGATGGAGTAATAAGAAAGTCCTATTCTCCTTACAATTCACCCGTTCGTGGGGTATCAAAAAAGGGCCTAGACGAATATGGCAAACAAATACTTCGCATGGTAATTGATTTTTGAAAAATTAATAACCAAACAATTTCTGATACTTATCCAATTCCTAATACGTCTTTGATATTGGCAAATTTGGGAAGTCTCGATTTTACACAACATTAGATTTGAAATCTGGCTTTCATCAGATAATTCTAGCTGAACAGGATAAGGAGAAAACTGCATTAAGCGTTAACAATGGCAAGTATGAGTTTTGCCGCTTGCCTTTTGGTTTGAAAAATACGCCAAGCATTTTCCAACGTGCAATAGATGATGTTCTCCGCGAATACGTTCGCAAAATATGCAATGTTTATATTGATGATATTATCATCTATACAGAAGACGAAGACTCACATTTACAAGCAATAGAAACCATCTTAAAAAAATTGGAGTGTGCGGGTATGAGAGTTTCGATGGAAAAATCAAAATTGTTCAAGGCCAAAGTAGAATATTAAGGGGTTTTTAGTAACACAAATTGGCATTTAAACATGCCCCAATAAAGTGCGTGACATTCTTAGAGCATTGCGCTCTTTTCTCGGATTGTCAGGCTATTATTGTTGGTTTGTAAAGGACTATGCCTCCATTGCCAAACCTTTAACGAAATACCTACGAGGAGAGAACGGGCATATTGGTACAAATGCTTCAGATTAGTTTTGGATGGAGAAGCTTTGGCAGCGTTTGAGAAAATAAAGAAAATTCTAGCTTCCGAAGACGTTTTGCTTCATTACCCGGATTATAATAAGTCATTTGATCTCACTACAGACGCCTCATCAACCGCTTCAGGTGCAGTCCTGTCGCAAAATAATAGGCCTATCACAATGATATCTCGTACCCTTTCCGAAACAGAACAGTCTTATGCTACTAGCGAACGTGAACTATTAGCGATAGTTTGGGCCTTAAAATCACTTCACCATTATCTTTATGGCATTAAAAACATTAATATTTACACTGATCACCAACCGCTCATCTATGCTATTTCTGACAAGAACACTAATCCAAAATTGCAACGGTGGCGTGCCGTCATCGAAGAATACGCTCCAACATTCAATTATAAGCCAGGAAAAGAGAATAAGATTGCAGATGCCCTCTCTAGACCAATCGTTCATCATCATATCGAATCGAATGATTCGATTGCGGCTTATAGCGAAATATCTTCAACATATTTTATTAAGTCTGTTAACTATCCTACTAAGGTACAATGATAGTGAAGCTATTAAAAACAACACCTTCTTTATTAATATTTTTTACATAGTATTATTTAATTATTTAATTCAAATTTATTTAAATTACATACAGTTAAATTTTAAGATATAAAAAAAAATGTTTTTTTTTTCTTTTTGTATTTGTTGTTTATTTTCTAGAGGTCGTTGAAGTTGGTATCTTTAAAAAAAAGGTTGTTAGTTGGTTTCTCGTCTCCAGCATTTTCATGGCGTCTGAAAGTAAAAAATCAAAGTGCATTCTTCAGTAAAGGGTTGTAGTTGAGCACTCTACTTACGCAAATAATAAAAAAAAATAAAAAACAACAAAAATGGCATGCGTTGAAAAACAAATTTACAAAAACCCCTTTTTTTGGAAGAAATTCTTAGCCGTAAAAATAAAATATAAAAGTTTCTCGGCTTTTTATAGGTAGAGTGCTTAACAAAGTTTATGAAGATCACAACGAATCAAAATTCATCGAAATTGATCAAGCAGAACTCGAGATATCTTAGAAATCAATTCGAAAAAACATGTTTCGAGAAAAACGCGATTAAAGAATTTAGTCTGTTTTTTCCCAAAAAATTCTTAAAATAATCAACGTTTAAGCACTGAGCATACAATAGATAGAGAACTCAAACCATATAAAAATTTCAACCCAAAAATAACTATATGCAATGGCTCCCACACTCTCATTTACGCTCCCATCGTGCATGCGTTCAAACGAACGTAACTTCGTGTTTCCATTGCCGCAGCTACCACATTGTCGTGAACTTTCAAATGATCGTCAGTTTGTGTGTTGTTGTGGCTACCAGTGCTGCGACGCATGCGCTTAGTTGTTGCTAGCATCGTTTATTTTTGTTTTGCCTGTCCCTTTCCCTTGCTGCAGCTACCACGATGGCTACCATATATTTTGTTATTGCAGAGTTGTTGTACATGAAACCGGTTATTGTTGTTGCTGTTAAACGAAAATCAATGGATAATGAATGAAGCTCAAGTTTCTGAATTTTGCGATTTCAGCATTTTTTCGTTTTTGTGATTATGATCTTTTTAATTGTAATTTTAAAATATATATTTAAATTAAATTGAATTAAATTAAATTAAATTAAATTAATTAAATTAAATTCAATTCAATGAAATTAAATTAAATTGAATAAAATTTAATGAAATGAAATTAAATTAAATTTAATACAATTGAATTGCACTAATTTAAATTGAATTAAATTAGATTAAAAACATTTAATAACATTTAATAACATTTAATAACATTTAATAACATTTAATAACATTAAATGACATTATCTTTTCTTTATTTTCATTCCATTAAATTAAATTGCATTAAATTGCATAAATTTAAATTACATTAAAATGCATTTAATTAAATAAATTAAATTAAATTTAATTTACTTAAATCAAATTAAAATAAATTAAATCAAATTAAATAAAATGAAATAAGTTTAAATAAAATGAAATGAAATTAAATAAAATGAAATAAATTTAATTAAAATTAAAAATTGAATTAAAATAAATTAAATTAAATTTTATTAAATTAAATTGAATTAAATTAAATGAATAAAATTAATTAAATAAATTTATTTTAAAATTAAAATTTAAATTAAATTAAATTAAATTAAATTAAATTAAATTAAATTAAATTAAATAAAATTAAATTAAATTAAATTAAATTAAATTAAATTAAATTAAATTCAATTAAATTCAATTAAATTCAATTAAATTCAATAAAATTCAATTAAATTCCATTAAATTCAATTAAATATAATTAAATTCAATTAAATTCAATTAAAATTATATTAAATTAAATTAAATTAAATTAAATTAAATTAAATTAAATTAAATTAAATTAAATTAAATTAAATTAAATTAAATTAAATTAAATTAAATTAAATTAAATTAAATTAAATTAAATTAAATTAAATTAAATTAAATTAAATTAAATTAAATTAAATTAAATTAAATTAAATTAAATTAAATTAAATTAAATTAAATTAAATTAAATTAAATTAAATTAAATTAAATTAAATTAAATTAAATTAAATTAAATTAAATTAAATTAAATTAAATTAAATTAAATTAAATTAAATTAAATTAAATTAAATTAAATTAAATTAAATTAAATTAAATTAAATTAAATTAAATTAAATTAAATTAAATTAAATTAAATTAAATTAAATTAAATTAAATTAAATTAAATTAAATTAAATTAAATTAAATTAAATTAAATTAAATTAAATAAATTAAATTAAATTCAATTCAATGATATTAAATAAAATTGAATAAAATTTAATGAAATGAAATTAAATTAAATTTAAATAAATTAAATTGCATTAATTTAAATTGAATAAAATTGCATTTAATTAAATTAAATAAAATTAGATTAAAAACATTTAATAACATTTAATTACATTAAATGACATGATATTTTCATTTAATTAAATTAAATTGCATTCAATTGCATTATTTTAAATTACATTAAAATGCATTTTATTAAATAAATAAAATTAAGTTAAATTTACTTAAATCAAATTAAAATAAATTAAATAAAATGAAATAAGTTTAAATAAAATGAAATGAAATTAAATTAAATTAAAAAAAAATTAAATAAAATTAAATAAATTTTATTAAAATTAAAAATTAAATTTTATTAAATTAAATTAAATTAATTAAATTAATTTTATTTAAAATTATAATTTACATTTAAATCAAATTTAATTAAATTAAATTAAATTCAATTAAATTCCAGTAAATTAAATTAAATTAAATTCAATAAAATTCAATTAAATTCCATTAAATTCAATTAAATTCAATTAAATTCAATTAAATTCAATTATATGCCATTAAATTCAATTAAATTCAATTAAATTCAATTAAATTCAATTAAATTCCATTAAATTCAATTAAATTCCATTAAATTCAATTAAATTCCATAAAATTTAATTAAATTCAATTGAAATAAATTACATTAAATTAAATTTAATAATATTAAATTAAATTAAATTAATTTGAATTAAATGAAATTCATATAAATTAAATTATATTAAATTAAATTCAATTACATTAAATCAAATTATATTAAAATAATTTTAATTCAATTACATTAAATCAAATTAAATTAAAATAAATTAAATATAATTATATTAAATTAAATTAAATTATATTTAATTAAATTAAATTAATTTAAATTGAATTAATTAAAATTAAATTAAAATAAATTTAATTAAATTCAATTAAATTGAATTTAATTTCATTAATTGAATTTAATTAAATTTATTTTAATTTAATTTTAATTAATTCAATTTAAATTAATTTAATTTAATTAAATATAATTTAATTTAATTTAATATAATTTTATTTAATTTATTTTAATTTAATTTGATTTAATGTAATTGAATTAAATTTATTTTAATATAATTTGATTTAATGTAATTGAATTTAATTTAATATAATTTAATTTATATGAATTTCATTTAATTCAAATTAATTTAATTTAATTTAATATTATTAAATTTAATTTAATTTAATTTAATTCAATTGAATTTAATTAAATTTTATGGAATTTAATTGAATTTAATGGAATTTAATTGAATTTAATGGAATTTAATTGAATTGAATTGAATTTAATTGAATTTAATTGAATTTAATTGAATTTAATTGAATTTAATGGCATATAATTGAATTTAATTGAATTTAATGGAATTTAATTGAATTTTATTGAATTTAATTTAATTTAATTTACTGGAATTTAATTGAATTTAATTTAATTTAATTAAATTTGATTTAAATGTAAATTATAATTTTAAATAAAATTAATTTAATTAATTTAATTTAATTTAATACAATTTAATTTTTAATTTTAATAAAATTTATTTAATTTTATTTAATTTTTTTTAATTTTATTTAATTTCATTTCATTTTATTTAAACTTATTTCATTTTATTTAATTTATTTTAATTTGATTTAAGTAAATTTAACTTAATTTTATTTATTTAATTAAATGCATTTTAATGTAATTTAAAATAATGCAATTGAATGCAATTTAATTTAATTAAATGAAAATATCATGTCATTTAATGTAATTAAATGTTATTAAATGTTTTTAATCTAATTTTATTTAATTTAATTAAATGCAATTTTATTCAATTTAAATTAATGCAATTTAATTTATTTAAATTTAATTTAATTTCATTTCATTAAATTTTATTCAATTTAATTTAATTTCATTGAATTGAATTTAATTTAATTAATTTAATTTAATTTAATTTAATTTAATTTAATTTAATTTAATTTAATTTAATTTAATTTAATTTAATTTAATTTAATTTAATTTAATTTAATTTAATTGAATTTAATTTAATTTAATTTAATTTAATTTAATTTAATTTAATTTAATTTAATTTAATTTAATTTAATTGAATTTAATTTAATATAATTTTAATTGAATTTAATTGAATTTAATTATATTTAATTGAATTTAATTGAATTTAATGGAATTTAATTGAATTTTATTGAATTTAATTTAATTTAATTGAATTTAATTTAATTTAATTTAATTTAATTTAATTTAATTTAATTTAATTTAATTTAAGTTAATTTAATTTAATTTAAATTTTAATTTTAAAATAAATTTATTTAATTAATTTTATTCATTTAATTTAATTCAATTTAATTTAATAAAATTTAATTTAATTTATTTTAATTCAATTTTTAATTTTAATTAAATTTATTTCATTTTATTTAATTTCATTTCATTTTATTTAAACTTATTTCATTTTATTTAATTTGATTTAATTTATTTTAATTTGATTTAAGTAAATTAAATTTAATTTAATTTATTTAATTAAATGCATTTTAATGTAATTTAAATTTATGCAATTTAATGCAATTTAAGTTAATGAAATGAAAATAAAGAAAAGATAATGTCATTAAATGTTATTAAATGTTATTAAATGTTATTAAATGTTTTTAATCTAATTTAATTCAATTTAAATTTAATTTAATTTAATTTAATTTCATTAAATTTTATTCAATTTAATTTAATTTCATTGAATTGAATTTAATTTAATTAATTGAATTTAATTTAATTCAATTTAATTAAAATATATATTTTAAAATTACAATTAAAAAGATCATAATCACAAAAACGAAAAAATGCTGAAATCGCAAAATTCAGAAACTTGAGCTTCATTAATTTTCCATTGATTTTCGTTTAACAGCAACAACAATAACCGGTTTAATGTACAACAACTCTGCAATAACAAAATATATGGTAGCCATCGTGGTAGCTGCAGCAAGGGAAAGGGACAGGCAAAACAAAAATAAACGATGCTAGCAACAATTAAGCGCATGCGTCGTAGCACTGGTAGCCACAACAACACACAAACTGACGATCATTTGAAAGTTCAGGACAATGTGGTAGCTGCGGCAATGGAAACACGAAGTTACGTTCGTTTGAACGCATGCACGATGGGAGCGTAAATGAGAGTGTGGGAGCCATTGCATACAATTTCGATAGAAGCATATTTTTATGCGATTTGAGTCCTCTATCTATTATATGCTCAGTGGTTTAAGCTTACCAATGGCTTAATCGGCTATCCCCGCACCATATAATAACCCGTAATAAGCTATATTTCCGCTTGACGCGCATTTTTTTTACACACTGTACTAGTACCTTAACCAATATAAAACACAATTTATATTGTCAAAATCAAATTCCTTTACTAAAAGCATATTAAATATAACAAAAATTTATTCGTCATACCATATAGTTTGACACAGTCGAAAACCTTATTCGACGTCTTAAAGACTTAATTAAACATAATTCTTCCAATGGAATACACTGCGACCTTTCAACACTTGCAGAATAATAGAATATAATTCTATAGAATTATATATATATATATTCTATATGCAATAGTAATAGAATTTAAACGTTTAAGATTTCTTCATTCTGTATTATTTGTGATTGACTTGACAAAACAAGGACGACAAACTTGAAGTGGTAGCACAGGTGCTTACAAGAAAATTATCAGCAAATAATCCGGGAATATTATTTTCCTGACATTAAGAAACGTTTAAAAACTTTAATGCCAACTGTAAGATCTGTTTGGAAAACATATTTGCAAAGAAACCAATTCAACATGAAATCGGAAGAACACCTATTTCCAACTTACCCCTTACATTTTCTCACCTGCATTGACAAATTTTCTAAATTTGCTATTGTAAAACCGATTACCTCAAGATCAACTGTAGACATTAAAGATGCATTACTAGAAATTTTATTAAACTTTAAAAACATAAAAACAATCGTATCTGACAATGAAAAAGCGTTCCATTCAAATCTTATCAAGTCGATATTAAGAGATAATTTTTGTGTTAAACAACAGCGTTGTGTTAAACAACAGCAACAGATACATGAAACAAAGCACATCAACACCGCAAAAGAATTTAATTTTTATTATTTGAGCTATCCGAACAACATTTCTATCAAAATCAATCATGTAAATTAGTGATCTTACGCAGGTGAGTTTATCGGAACCGGAGTCGGAACCGGAGTTTTAACCTTTGATTTCTCGGAGCCGGAGTCGGAATCGGAGCCGAAGACGCAGTCGGAGTCCAAGAAAGATGTGTTAGTTGACTATTAAGGTTATTAATTATAAATTAATAATAAAAATAGTACAGTATTCACTATCTTTAATCAGCACTGAAAACTTTATGTAAATATTACTCACATGTACGTATATACACAACAATAGGTAAATATCTAGTTTTAAGTTTTGTTTTAGCCAAATGAAGTGACTCTAAAAGTACTTAATTATACTTAATGAACAAAAGCTTGTCAGCTTTCTTCTCATCCAACCGATTTCTTAGAGGACCATATATGAGACCGACACTACCAAAAAATTTCTCATTTGCAACTGATCCTGTAGGACACGATCAGCGTTGCCAGATGGACGATGGCATCGTCATTTTTACGATTTAAGACCAAAATGACGATTGGACGATTTGAGATCACAAATGACGATTTAAGAACACTTAAAGTTTAAATCTGAAAAAATGTTGCTTACTAACATTCATATTTTTTTTAACAACACTGTAGATCATTTTTTTAAAACCATTGAACATAAATTTCAACCATGAAAGGTATCAATTACAAAAACAATGATAATTTTAAAAAAGGGATGAGATTTATTAAGGAATTTATGTTATAACAAAAATGAACAAATATATAGATATGCAAGATATACCCAGGCGCGGATACAAGGGGAACGGGTAAAGTTTTAAATACTTTACTTTTAAATACTTTACTTTTTATACTTTATTTGGAAAAAATGATTGTGCCCATAGCTTAAGGGCACTTTTTACTTTTTTTGTATACATAAGCGATTCTGAAGGCGTTTTGAAAGAATACCATAAAAAAATGGTCAGAGACATTGTTAAACTCTAGTTTTTTTTATTGATTACAAAAAAAAATAGAGATTTTTATTATTAAAGTACTAGCTGACTCGGCATACGTTGCCTTCAATTTTTATTTTCACAGAAAGTGTGGTTCCGTTGCAAAATCGTGGCGGATTGATATTTAGAAGAAGAATGGTAGGTGCACTGAACCGACATATCAAATATTGTTCAAATACCGTTCACCGCAGCTGAAATAAAGTATTTTTTTATTTTTGATAGCTAACCCGACAGACGTTGTCCTGTCATAATAAAAAAAATTTGTGTTTGTTTTGTGAATTTGTGAAAAGCTGTTGCAAATGTGTAAAAATAGTTAAAAAGGAGGAAAATACGTTGTTTTGAATGATAATTTGTATTCATATAGGTTTGGGTATATTTGATTTACATTTGATTTGAAAATAAGTTCAATGAATCTTATGGTTTTTTATTTACATTTTGATTGAAAGATCTAACCAATTAAAAAAAAAAAGAAATATTTTTTCGATTCCTTCACTGTGATAACATAATTTCGTTTATTGCAATGCTCTATGATACACGACATTTTTAGTTTTGTTATCTTGAGCGAAAACAAATAATGCTGATGGTGTTTATGGTGGCAATTGACCATGCGAGAAGCTTGGATTTTCAAGGTTTATGCCTCAAACACTCAATGACTGCCCTTGAGATTGCAAATGCAAGCCTTACCGGAAACTGCAAGCGTTTAAAATCGAATGGCATGTCGGTCGGAATCATTGGGATCCATGGTATCAAAACATCTCCAACTTTGTACTTTCCTTTAAGTATTGTTGCTTCGATGACGTTATTCATCATGTTTTTTACCTCAAGCCGGTTGCCATTACAAAGACGTGGTTGTTTTATGTTTCGTTACATTATGATTGCTAACCCGACTTTCAGTTGGAGATTGTGAGGCGGTAATCCGGGTGATTCCAGCGAGTTTAAAAACTCCGTTGGATAGTTGACGACAGCATCTTGGGAAGTAACAGAATCCACCAATTTCTACGTCATCAATTCGACAGCTATTTCAGATTGAATCTTAAAATTCAATTCGTCGACATCAATGTTTTTCGCAGCTACTACAGCACGTTCGCTCAACCAATCATGATTTTTGTAATTTTGTGCAATGTTTGGAAAAACCTTTCGGATGACTTCGGACTTTGATTCGGTGAACTGGCAGAAAGCGACGGGAAATTGAATACATTCGGTCAAAATGCCAACCGGGATTTTGCGGTTGCCAATGTCCAGTTATTGTTTTGAAAATACTTCTCCAGATTGATCTTTCTGCAGCTTGACACGCATTTTCACAGTCAATTTGAGTTTCTTGACGTGTTTCCACAAATCGGACGACTTCAAACACGATTAAGTTCATCGGCGTGAGTTGATCGTGGAATCACTGCAATGTTTGACGAAAATCACCTGCCAACAGAATCATCGCACCACCAAACTAGTTTTGATTGCTTCTTAAATCTTTCATCGTTTTGTCTAATGCCTCAAAAGACTTTTTATGCGCCATTGTACACTCATCCCAAGCCATCGCACTGTTCTTGGAAATGTTGCATGTTGAATTTTTATGATTTGCATATTCAATGGCGACTTGAGTGCTGAATGAGCAGTTCGACCGCCTTCCAACAACGTAGCAGCAATTCCTGATGAAGCAAGTGCAAGTGCAATATCATTCTGCGAGCGTATCGTTGCCAAAATCAACGCGAGCAAAAAAGTTTTTCCAGTTCCACCGGGAGTGTCCAAAAAAAAAAATCCAGTTCCATCGTTCACAACTTTCATAAGAGTGTTATACTTTTAACTGAAATGAATGGAATGATTGAATATATGTATAATATGAATATATGCGAGGCGCTTTTTAAATAAAAATAAGCGCAAACTTATAAAAAAGATGGCCCAATTGGCGCTTTATCGCCCAATCTGGACACACTGCCAATCAGTTGGTTAACGATGGGCTTTAGTCTTTCACACAATACACTCGACAGGACCTTATATGCGTTACTAAGAAGGCTACTCCCACGGTAGTTCGCGCTAATGGTGGGATTGCCTTTCTTGTGGATTTGGCAGAGCACACTGAGGTTCCAATCATCTGGAATGCATTCTTCCGACCATATTCTGCATAGAAGTCTGTGAATGCATTTAAACAGAGCTTCGCCACCGGTCTTAAACAGCTCAGCCGGTAGGCCATCGGCTCCTGCGGCTTTGTTGTTTTTAAGCCGAGCTATAGCTGTTAAGACCTCATTATAGTCGGGCAGCGGAACTTCAACGCTGTCATCCATAATTGGGGTTTCCGGGATATCATCTCCACTGGCGGGATTGTTGTCAGCGTCGCCATTTAAAAGTCTAGAGAAGTGCTCCCTCCATAACATCAGTGTACTCTGGATATCTGTCACTAGATTCCCATTCTCGTCCTTGCAGGAAGAGGCTCCGGTCTTAAAACCATCGGCCAGGCGTCTTATTTTTTCGAAAAATTTTCGAGTCTCATTCCTGTCGCCATGCATCTCAATTTTCTCGCACTCACGCATTTCCGCCTCTCGTTTTTTTCGCCTGAAAATGCGTCTCTCTTCCCTCCTCTTCTCTCGGTATCGCTCCTTAACAGCACGCGTTACAACCGACTGCAGGGTGGCTTTGTAGGCGGCGTCCTTCTCTGCAGTGGCGTCGCGACACTCCTGGTCGTGCCACTGGTTTCGGCGAGGGCGGTGGTAGCCTATCACCTCTTCGGCAGCCGTACGCATAGAGTGGGATATGTGCGTCCACTGTCCGCATATATCGTCGATCGGAGGAGTGCGTTCTTGAAGCAGGAGTGAGAGTCGAGTAGCGAAGGCTTCGTCTGTCCGTTTTGACTGCAGCTTGTCGACGTCTAGCTTTCTGAGTGTAGGATTGCGAGCATTCTTAGCTGCGCACAGACTTGTGCGGATCTTGGCTGCGACAAGATAATGATCTGAGTCTATGTTAGCAACATGAATCGTGCGTACGTCTAGTACACTGGAAGAGTGTCTTCCGACAATCAAAAGGGGACAGCCAGGTGGCCTTATGAATATTGAGATGCTTGAATCTAGTGCTACTAACGACCATGTTTCGTGCTGCGGCGAAGTCAATCAACCTCATTCCGTTATCGGACGTGTTGTCGTGGAGGCTGAACTTTCTGACTGTTGGACCAAATATGTTTTCCTTACCCACCTTGGCGTTGAAGTCACCAAGCACGATTTTTATGTCATGACGGGGGCAGCGCTCGTATGCGTCTTCAAGGCACTCGTAAAAACTTTCTTTGGCCTCGTCATCTTTTTCTTCTGTCTGAGCGTGCGCGTAAGTGTTTGATTTATAATAATTATATTTTTAATTATTTAAAAATATAAAACGCAAAATTTTAACGATTAGTGTAAAAATGCCCTTTATTTGAAATCATTGAGCAAGCAACATTGATTTTGATGTAGTTAATGTGCGCAATTGAGATTTTGGCAATGCAGACCAGAGTTGCCACTTAAAATATTTTATTCTTCTGTGATAACATAATTTCGTTTATTGCAATGCTCTATGATACACGACATTTTTAGTTTTGTTATCTTGAGCGAAAACAAATAATGCTGATGGTGTTTATGGTGGCAATTGACCATGCGAGAAGCTTGGATTTTCAAGGTTTATGCCTCAAACACTCAATGACTGCCCTTGAGATTGCAAATGCAAGCCTTACCGGAAACTGCAAGCGTTTAAAATCGAATGGCATGTCGGTCGGAATCATTGGGATCCATGGTATCAAAACATCTCCAACTTTGTACTTTCCTTTAAGTATTGTTGCTTCGATGACGTTATTCATCATGTTTTTTACCTCAAGCCGGTTGCCATTACAAAGACGTGGTTGTTTTATGTTTCGTTACATTATGATTGCTAACCCGACTTTCAGTTGGAGATTGTGAGGCGGTAATCCGGGTGATTCCAGCGAGTTTAAAAACTCCGTTGGATAGTTGACGACAGCATCTTGGGAAGTAACAGAATCCACCAATTTCTACGTCATCAATTCGACAGCTATTTCAGATTGAATCTTAAAATTCAATTCGTCGACATCAATGTTTTTCGCAGCTACTACAGCACGTTCGCTCAACCAATCATGATTTTTGTAATTTTGTGCAATGTTTGGAAAAACCTTTCGGATGAGTTCGGACTTTGATTCAGTGAACTGGCAGAAAGCGACGGGAAATTGAATACATTCGGTCAAAATGCCAACCGGGATTTTGCGGTTGCCAATGTCCAGTAATTGTTTTGAAAATACTTCTCCAGATTGATCTTTCTGCAGCTTGACACGCATTTTCACAGTCAATTTGAGTTTCTTGACGTGTTTCCACAAATCGGACGACTTCAAACACGATTAAGTTCATCGGCGTGAGTTGATCGTGGAATCACTGCAATGTTTGACGAAAATCACCTGCCAACAGAATCATCGCACCACCAAACTAGTTTTGATTGCTTCTTAAATCTTTCATCGTTTTGTCTAATGCCTCAAAAGACTTTTTATGCGCCATTGTACACTCATCCCAAGCCATCGCACTGTTCTTGGAAATGTTGCATGTTGAATTTTTATGATTTGCATATTCAATGGCGACTTGAGTGCTGAATGAGCAGTTCGACCGCCTTCCAACAACGTAGCAGCAATTCCTGATGAAGCAAGTGCAAGTGCAATATCATTCTGCGAGCGTATCGTTGCCAAAATCAACGCGAGCAAAAAAGTTTTTCCAGTTCCACCGGGAGTGTCCAAAAAAAAAAATCCAGTTCCATCGTTCACAACTTTCATAAGAGTGTTATACTTTTAACTGAAATGAATGGAATGATTGAATATATGTATAATATGAATATATGCGAGGCGCTTTTTAAATAAAAATAAGCGCAAACTTATAAAAAAGATGGCCCAATTGGCGCTTTATCGCCCAATCTGGACACACTGCCAATCAGTTGGTTAACGATGGGCTTTAGTCTTTCACACAATACACTCGACAGGACCTTATATGCGTTACTAAGAAGGCTACTCCCACGGTAGTTCGCGCTAATGGTGGGATTGCCTTTCTTGTGGATTTGGCAGAGCACACTGAGGTTCCAATCATCTGGAATGCATTCTTCCGACCATATTCTGCATAGAAGTCTGTGAATGCATTTAAACAGAGCTTCGCCACCGGTCTTAAACAGCTCAGCCGGTAGGCCATCGGCTCCTGCGGCTTTGTTGTTTTTAAGCCGAGCTATAGCTGTTAAGACCTCATTATAGTCGGGCAGCGGAACTTCAACGCTGTCATCCATAATTGGGGTTTCCGGGATATCATCTCCACTGGCGGGATTGTTGTCAGCGTCGCCATTTAAAAGTCTAGAGAAGTGCTCCCTCCATAACATCAGTGTACTCTGGATATCTGTCACTAGATTCCCATTCTCGTCCTTGCAGGAAGAGGCTCCGGTCTTAAAACCATCGGCCAGGCGTCTTATTTTTTCGAAAAATTTTCGAGTCTCATTCCTGTCGCCATGCATCTCAATTTTCTCGCACTCACGCATTTCCGCCTCTCGTTTTTTTCGCCTGAAAATGCGTCTCTCTTCCCTCCTCTTCTCTCGGTATCGCTCCTTAACAGCACGCGTTACAACCGACTGCAGGGTGGCTTTGTAGGCGGCGTCCTTCTCTGCAGTGGCGTCGCGACACTCCTGGTCGTGCCACTGGTTTCGGCGAGGGCGGTGGTAGCCTATCACCTCTTCGGCAGCCGTACGCATAGAGTGGGATATGTGCGTCCACTGTCCGCATATATCGTCGATCGGAGGAGTGCTTTCTTGAAGCAGGAGTGAGAGTCGAGTAGCGAAGGCTTCGTCTGTCCGTTTTGACTGCAGCTTGTCGACGTCTAGCTTTCTGAGTGTAGGATTGCGAGCATTCTTAGCTGCGCACAGACTTGTGCGGATCTTGGCTGCGACAAGATAATGATCTGAGTCTATGTTAGCAACATGAATCGTGCGTACGTCTAGTACACTGGAAGAGTGTCTTCCG
Organism: Tetanocera ferruginea; assembly: GCA_958299015.1. Taxonomy (NCBI): domain Eukaryota; kingdom Metazoa; phylum Arthropoda; class Insecta; order Diptera; family Sciomyzidae; genus Tetanocera; species Tetanocera ferruginea. The sequence continues at coordinate 95,492,174 of OY282640.1, read as the reverse complement.
TCAATCAAAAGGGGACAGCCAGGTGGCCTTATGAATATTGAGATGCTTGAATCTAGTGCTACTAACGACCATGTTTCGTGCTGCGGCGAAGTCAATCAACCTCATTCCGTTATCGGACGTGTTGTCGTGGAGGCTGAACTTTCTGACTGTTGGACCAAATATGTTTTCCTTACCCACCTTGGCGTTGAAGTCACCAAGCACGATTTTTATGTCATGACGGGGGCAGCGCTCGTATGCGTCTTCAAGGCACTCGTAAAAACTTTCTTTGGCCTCGTCATCTTTTTCTTCTGTCTGAGCGTGCGCGTAAGTGTTTGATTTATAATAATTATATTTTTAATTATTTAAAAATATAAAACGCAAAATTTTAACGATAAGTGTAAAAATGCCCTTTATTTGAAATCATTGAGCAAGCAACATTGATTTTGATGTAGTTAATGTGCGCAATTGAGATTTTGGCAATGCAGACCAGAGTTGCCACTTAAAATATTTTATTCTTCTAAATTTTTACTGAAAACCTGCTAAACTTTTTTGCAACCTATGTGCCTACAAATTTGACCATAAAAAACAATACGTGCATTGTTAGTTTCAGTTTTCACTTTAAAAATTTTCAAAAAAAAAGTTTAAACAATGTAAAATCCAAAAGTCTGTTTTTACTTCAATTATTTCATCATCAGTTAAAATATTTTTCAGAAATATTTCAGCTATAGTCCTTTTGAAAATATTATATACATCTGTAATACTCTTTGTCAAATATGATATGATAACAGGGTTGTTTTGAAGTGAATTAATGTTAGGTTAAAGTTGCTAAAATTGTATCAACTGCGCAAATAATTTGTTGCATAAAATTATTTTTGCTTGCGTTAATTCTAAATTGTTTGGAATTCTGAAATTTGTTAAGCCTACCTTAACTTTATCTTTGTATAAATAGGCGTAGGGAAAACAGTTTAAAACCATTTTCTACCGTGTTTTTCAACCGATTTTGATATTCCTTTTTTAAATGAATTAAAGTGCGGATAAGGAGTGCACCGACTACTTTATACATCTGTAAATAACTGCCACTTTTAGTAAGAAACTATTTTAAATTCAATTATTTCATGAACTTCAAATTTGGCAGTGTAAATAGGCAAGCGAAACTAAGGTTCATGATATCAACGCCGGTTTTACTCTTTGTAATAATGACATTTTTCCACTAATTTCTAAAACGTTTGCTATCTTTGCCACGCTTCTTATCAGTGTAGCAACAGCTGAGCGAAGTTTTTCTACACTGCGACGATTAAAAACATGTTTACGTACAACTATGCAACAATAACGATTGAATGGACTCGCATTAATGCATATACTTAGAGACATTAAAAAAAAAATATTAACGAAGTTAGTGATAATTTTGCGATCATTTTGTTATATAATTTTTTCTCTTTCTAATGACTACCTAATAACACAGTAACAAAATTAAGCTTTATAAAAGGTGCACAGATCTCGATAAACAATCCCGAATGCATTTTGGCTGCTGATTTCAAATATGGAAAGCATTTTAATAAAATTGAATGTAAAAAAATGTTTGTTTTTTTAATTTATTTGATAATATGCAAGATAATAAAAACAACTTAAATGTTTATTAAAATTCCAGAGATTTCCTATCAAGTAAAAAAAAGTTTTTGTAAATTCGTTGAAAAATATCAAAGCAGGGTTTCAAAAGAGTAGCCTACGTAAAATTGTGAAATTTTTTCGACTTTGAACGTCGATATCTTCGAATTTGTCGAATATATTGTTATTGAATGTGCAAAAATTGAAAGGTCTAGTATTTCTCGTTGAAATCAGTCATAGTCAATATAATAGATTTAGAAAAATAATGAGAAAAAGAACTGACTTTCATGTTTTTGCCTATAACTCAAAAACTCGAGCTGATGGAGAAAAACGGAAACCATATTTGAAATCAGGAAACCCAATTTGTCTATAATCAGCTGAAAAAAATCTCCGGCACCAGAACATCCGCAGTGTAATCAGTATTCATTTTGTATTGCTCATTTATTTTGCAAAGTGTACCATATCATAGTCGTATCGTCAGAACAATAAGTTTCAAGTTCCCTTAATTTTTTTTTATTGAAAAGAACTTTGTTTTTTCAATGCACATACTTGAAAATATAATTGTGCAATTAATTTTATAATGGAATAAATGTGAAAAATTTGAATAAATCAACCTCAATTCTAAAATAAGTTACATTTAGAGTTTTTATTTACTTTTCGCTAAGATATTATTCCAGAAAAAAGGCGAAATAAATAAATACGGAAATGTGCGTGTATGTGTCTGTAAAAAATGCTTATTACACAATTCAATAATTTCAATACAAAAAAGTACAATTTGTCCATATGTAAAAAGACAAAATTTTCTCAAATCGAAAATGTGTGTCTTTGATAATTTACACCCTCAAAGATTTTTTCCAGATCCGCCCCTGGATGTACCTACATTGAGTCGTGTGACCAAATAAAAAACTTTTCGATGTCAATAATATAGTTTTGAAAAACTTAAGTATTGCATACAATACCGAAACTAATAATGAAAACCAATAAAATTCAATCTTTATATGCAATCGCTAGTGAATATCTAAATTTGTTAACAAGCGGTGATCATCAAGATATTGACATAGACTTTAGAGAATTAAAACATTTAAATGTTGATAACATTTTACTCAATAAAGAAGACAGAACAGCAGAAATCTTTTGGCAAACTATTTCAAACTATTTCAAATATTCTTCGACAAACGTAGAAAGAATTTTTAAAAAATTTATCTTAAATAAAATAATAATAAAAATAAATTTAGAAATCGTTTAAAAACCGATACTCTGAAAGGTACATATTTTGTTTGCACAAGATTATCTGAAATTAAATAATTAAATAAAATAATAATTGTTGAGTCGCTATACGATGAAAAGGCGTTTTAATAGCAAACGATTTATTTGCAATTTATTGCTAGAAACAAATTAATTATATAAAAGAAAAACATATATTTCGATTAGACTTACCGCAGTTTCTCCTGCTCGTATTTTGCGACTGATGAAAATTTGTATTTTTCAAATTATTTCAAGTCGGAGAAAACCAGGTAAATCGAATCGAAATGAACAAGTCAAATTCAAAACAAAACAACAAGTAACAATTTAATTCATTACACTCCCTGCCCCTTGAAACGCTCACGTTTCATAATAATCTACATCTAGCTTAGCGAGCTTTGAAGCGGGTCGTTGAATAAGACCTTTTGACGTACGAACATCAGCACGTCGAATGACACCATCGTTGCCGGAATATACTTGTTCAATACGTCCACGGCTCCACTCTCGTTGAGTCGTCTTGGAATATATAACATCGCATATAAAAACAATATCACCTACAGCGAAGGGCTTCGTGTTTTGACACCATTTTACGCGTCGTGTTAGAGTTGGAATATATTCGGCGACCCACTTTCTCCAAAAGCAATCTTTTAGTTGTCGAGCTATGCGCCATTGCTTGCGTAGACAGCACACCTTCACATCGTCTTCTTTCAGTCCTGGTGTATTAGCGTTATTTGGATATCCAAGCAGGAAATGATTAGGAGCAAGAGGTTCCTCTTGGTCGACGGGAACCGGCAGATGAGTCAGTGGTCGTGAATTAACAATGTTCTCGGCTTCGAGTAAGAATGAATTCATTGTATGTTCACGTGGTGCGGCTTCTTTTAGTGTGAATCGCAAGACCCGCTTGACACATTGCACCATGCGTTCCCATACTCCTCCTTCCGATGGATTTCTAGGACAATCGAACAGCCATTCTACGCCTCTTGATGCTAATTCAGTGAATGAGCATGAAGTGAATGGCTTTATATATGGCGTAAGACGGTCACTGGGTAGTTGGCCCATCATAGGCGTAGAAGGTATCGCTTTGCCATTTTGCATATAAGGCAATTCGTTACAATCGATCGAAGCACCTGGCGTAATCGTGGGATCCAAAACTTGTTCCTTATTTTGCAAATAGTCATTGCATCAAAAATTTGATGTCTCATCTGGCTGTGCTCGTATGCAATTATAAGCTTTTTTATAGTATGTTAAGGTGGTAAAATAATTGGATGTTAAGTTGAATATGTTAAACAACTGGCGGTGTCTAAACGTCCATTAACGTGAAGAATACCATCCTTATCGATATACGGACACAGTTTGTAAAGACTATTGTCGTGTCTTAACTGCAAACCACTCCTTAATAGCTTAAACACATCTATCCTCCTTTCGTATTAACACCTGGTGGAAGATCTCTTTGATATCACCACACACAGCTACGGCACCTTCACGAAAATGAAATATAATTGCAGGGAGGGCTCTATAATCTTGAGGGCCTTTTAGTAATTTCGAGTTGAGGGATATTCCTCCAACCTCCGCGGCTGCATCAAAAACTAGCCGTACATTGCCTGTTTTATTAGGATTGGTGACAGGAAAGTGAGGCAGGTACCACGTTCTTGGTCCCTCTTTGGCGGCATACGAAGCGTTCAGCTTACGCGCATAATTTTTCTCCACGTAACTGTCAATATTTAGTTTATATGCTTCTACAAACTCCTTGTCACGCTTCATCTTCCTCTCAACTCCAATAAGACGCCTTAAAGCCATGTCGTAATTATCAGGTAGGTTCACAACATCGTCTTTCCATAACAACCCGGTTTGAAATCGATCCTTAACTCTTACAGTTGTTGCCTTCAGAATTTCTCTTGCACGCCGAGCGATCGGTGAAGCTCTCACACCAAAGCCTTTAGTACTGAAAAAATCCTCTACTAACTGGTTCATGTCTTCAGGTGGAGCCATGAATAAACACAACTTGCCAGATGTTTCAATTACTTTAGAGGGCCAAAACACTATCCATCCTAATTCGGTGTTGGCGGCATATGGTCCGTTTTGATTCAGACAACGTGATTCTGATGGAAGACCCAAATGGCAATGGTCAAGACCGATAAGTAGCTTTGGAACTGCATTCGTATAGCACTGCAATGACATCATTTCTTTAGAGTTGCTTTTCAACTGAGTTTCGCTTATATCCAAAGTTTGCTTTGGTAAGTTTATATTTGAGACACCAAAAACGTTGCGCAGCATGTGTTGTTTCTGCATGCCCAATCCACTTATCTTCATATCAACGACAAGTGCTAGCTCATGAGCGGAACGTCCTCCAAACCACTGTACATCTAGCTTTTTTTCTCTTCCTTGCAATCCAAGTTCGTCTATTAATGTTTTGTCGATCATTGTTACCGATGAACCTTTATCTAGCAATGCGAAAGTGTCTACTTTCTTCGATTGTCCATAGAGAGAAACTGGAAGTATGCGAAATAAAAGTTTATCTGTATTTTCCTTAACGGACGTGCAACTTAAAACCGCTCCATTATCGGCAATAGGATTCTGCTGAGTTGCTGATTAAAATCGTGTGACATCATGCAACAATTTGTGGTGCATTCTTTCACCTGCCACCTTTCTTGGACGGCGCATTGATAAAATGTTTACATTCAACAATCTTGTGCCTTCCTTGACAAACGATGCATTTGACCATCTCAATTTGCTTATTTGTGGATGCATGCAGCATCGTGCGACGTTTTTGATCCTCAGGAGTGTTATCTTGCACCAAACAGACGTGTTTTGCGATTTCTGATAACCAGTTACTGAAGTCCTTTACTGATGGATACGGCATAATTGACGCAGCACATCCAGCCCACTCAATGCGTTTACTCATGGGTAATTTGGCAACCAATTCTTCCAAAAGCATGGGGTTTGATAGATGTTGCGCACTGTTGACGGATTGTAGAAAAACTGCAAGGTTTCTTGCTGTTGTTGCAAATTGAACTAGTTTTGGCAGTTGGCTTTCTGATATTGGAGCGACTTCTCTAATCTTCTTAAGCTGGCTTCGGATTAACTGCTCTGGTCGACCATATGAAAATGAAAGATGTTGAATGATTTCATTAACATTATTTGGATGAATTAGTAGAGACTTCGACGATTCCTTTGCTTCACCCTTGAGAATGTTGTTTAGACGTTGATTGTTCTCCAGGTTTGTGTACTGATACGCGGTTGTTATTTCTACAAACGACGTATAAAACACCGGCCAATCCTCTGGATTTCCCGAAAATTCTGGCAAGTCTTGAAGTTTTCTCAGTGTCATCGGTGCATTATGATGTCTCTCACCAGCTGAATTATTTTGGTCCAGATTCATATAACTGTACAACGGTGGCTGCACTGAAGTAGACGGGAAAGAAGTGCGGCTACCACCATTGATCGATTGGACGTTTACCTCTGGATGCAAATAATTGCATGTAGCAGTTGGAACGACAGCACAATTGGTGAAGAGTTCTGATGGAGAACTTGCATGTATCGAACTTGGTTGCTGAGTAATTTGAAGCGTGTTTATATATTGTCTATTTGTTGTGTTTGTTGCTCCTACGACATTTACTGATTGCTGGAACAAGTTGGCTGACTCTTTTAGTTGAGATATGGGTTCATGAGGATTTCTAGGCGATATGGCTGGACGGCAAGATTCGTTTTTAAGTCTAATTTCAGCTTCCATTAACTGTCGTTCTAAATGCATGATTTTATTTCTCATTTGCATGATATCATCGTATGGAACTTCTCTAGAAGAAGTGGCCAAGGACAGACCCGAGCTGGCGACATTGATGATCTCTGGTATAATTCTTGAGGATGATGAAACAACGAATGTTTCATTCGTACCAGCGACGACGGTAACTGGATTTTGGTTTACAAAGGCGTTGACTGGCGCGCAGAGTCGAAGGCGAATATTATCGTGGTTTCCAATTGATTTTGCAAAATAGCGCAGATGGGCGCTGGTTGCAGGCAATCTATAAATCTTTGCGAAGGGCGCTGGCGTGAATATGCGAAAGCTCGCAGACAAATTTGGCTTAAAAAACCGGCTTGAGATGCTCACGAAAATCTTGAAATGCGCAATAAAAATGTTGAGTCGCTATACGATGAAAAGGCGTTTTAATAGCAAACGATTTATTTGCAATTTATTGCTAGAAACAAATTAATTATATAAAAGAAAAACATATATTTCGATTAGACTTACCGCAGTTTCTCCTGCTCGTATTTTGCGACTGATGAAAATTTGTATTTTTCAAATTATTTCAAGTCGAAGAAAACCAGGTAAATACGACTTTAGCTCACAGTTCATAAACAAGATTAAACACGTCTGATTTCTACGAGCAGTAGTCAGAGACTGATTTTTTTTTAATACTTGTTCATAACGGTAGCTGACGAGATATGCTGATTTTTTAATGCAGCTGTCTGTTATTTTTTCATACAAAACTATTCAAACGTTAACTCCAAAAATGTGCAAACTTCAGAAATTATTTCTGTTTTCTTCTTTTTTTTACATATGTAACATTTTTTCACAGCCACCCCATAACTCCCAATTCAGCCTAATGCTCAGATTATTAAAAGACTCATTAAAAAAAATAATTTAAACAACAAATCATATTTTCATAAATTCTTTTCAATTTGCAACGCTGCTTCTCAGACTATAAGTCTTCGAATATTTAAGGAATAAGGAAGTTTAAAAAGATTATCTTATCTTATTATATTAAACGAGCAATATTTGTATATATATTTGCAATTGCGTTCTCGAAAACGGCTCTAACGATTTCGATGAAATTTGCAATATAGATGAAGAGGAGGCTGAAAAACCGATCCAGCTAGGTCTCATCTCTGGGAAAAGCCGTATTTCAAAGTTTTCACGCATTTAATAAAAAAAAAACAAATTGGCCATTTCAGCCCTTGAAAGGACTTTGACCGAGCTTCTTATGATCAATTGTGTTGTGTGTGTTATTAAATGTTTGCACACAATTGACCGAGAAATGGACCTACATGTTTTATGCCGACTCCGAACGGATAAAGTTCATGTTCTCAAGAAGCTTTACATGGCATTATTTACACTCTGAGGTTTGCCATTGTCTGCAGAGAGGTGGTGACCGATCAGAAAAATTTTTTTATTGAAAAAACTTTTTGCCGCGACTGGGGATCGAACTCGGGCTCCGAGCATGCTAAGCCACACACTTAACCTGCATGCCACGGTAACCACCGCATTGAATATATACGTTAATTTTCCTGTCAAATATGTATAATTTTTTAAAATAACAATGTTAGCTCAGGCAATAGAACTTCTGTCTTACAATTTGAAGGATGTGAGTTCGAATCCCGCAGTACACATTATTTTTTTGTTTTTATTTTTGAGTTTCACCAAACAGTGAACAACAGCGACAAGCAGCAACAACACCGCACATTGTTCCTGCAGATTATCAATGAAGTTTTTAGATTTTTGCTTGTCGCTGGACATTAGCGATTTGTTATATTTCTCATTTAGTTTCTTTTATAGAAACGGTTTTAGTACAGTTTTGATGTACCAATTTTTGATATAAAAACAAATCTTGAAAATAAAGTCATTTACAATAAATTTAAAAAAAAATTTTTAAAATGAAATATTTTTGTAAGAGATTCCTATGCTAGAATTTCCTACGTTTTGAAAAAAAATCTAATTTGCTCACATCTCAAAAAGTGCACGTTTTGTGTGTAATTTTAAGCAACAAATAAAGTTTCCACCAAAATAAAATTATAATGGCCAAATGATATGCTTTTCGTAATCTCAATTTTTTCTGATTTATATTTCACTTAATCGTTCACAATTTCTATACCGATTTAAATCTGGAGCAAAAATGTTTGTCTTATTAGGTCAAATAATAATTTTGTATATAATCTAAGAATCTTGGACCATAAAACTGTAAAAAGTTGGAACAAAATATTTAGTTTCTTCATTTTTATTTGTAGGAAGTTTACAAAATTTTCAATGCCTGATAAAAATTCGAAATGAATTACTATCAAATTTATTCTAAGAATTTTTTAGTCGGTCTGAAAACAAAAACGTTTTAACATTTTTCAATCGGCCGTCTGGGGACGAATCGGACGAAGTGACAAATTCACAACTTGTACATTAGACCGTATCACCTTGTATGGCAGAAAAATAAACCTATTTTGACCCCGCCTCAATCGTTAGATATTTTAAAGACATTTTCGAAAAAAATATTTTTTTTTATTTTTAAAGTGGTCCCTGTGGTGCTATTTTGGTTTTTTCGTTATATCTTCGGTGTTTCTTGTTCTATCCGGAAGATTTTATTTCTGTGTGTTTGTTGGTGTTATCCAAATATTTTCTGATGTTTTTTTTACCTCAAATGTTTTTTTTCGACTGATAACGCAATCGATCTTCGTTCCTACCATATAATCCTGCTCCAAAAAGTCCAACAAATTAAAGCTTTAAAAAAATCATTATAACCATGGGAAGAAGTGAAATCGAAAAAATGGATTTTAGGAGCACTTCCGACCTATTTTGCAAAGAATAACACTTTGGATTATAATCACATTTTTTTTGAATTTTCGAAATATTTTCGGGATTCAAGGTGGCTGTAACGCTCGCCACAGTCAAGTTTCGCGAAAATGTGCACCAATCGATTTTCGTCAGTGACTGCTGTGGCCGACTTATGCACAATTTGAACGAAACGCTCCGTGTTTTGCGAGTGCCAAAGATAATCTGTGGAAAATAAAACGTGATACAAACGGATTAAATTATGACGTCAACATTACATCACCTGGAATTTAAATGATTTCGTCTGAATACTGTAGATCAGACAGTTGGTCTTGCTTGTAAAACTGGAGACATGGCGGCTCAGTGATCTGAACTCTTGACCAGTCGATCATTTCAGTGTAAGTTGTGCTGCTATAGTTGATGTGGGGTTGGTGGTTGGGACCACGAAATTTGGCTTCTCGAATTTGGGTTCTCGACACTATTGGTATTTTTGCGCATTGCCACAATCTTGAAACTTTGTCGTATATATTTTCTGTGAATGCACTGCGTTTGACTTTTTAATTATGCTGAAGAAACAACGCGTATTCCACCACATTTCGTTATGTTTGTAATTTTGTTCTGTCCACGTGGCGCTTACGAAAATGTATTTTGTTTAAATTAAGTATTTTTGCACGTTTTATGCGAATTAAAGCTCGATTTTATTGATCACTGAAAAACACCGATTTACTTTTTGACATGAAGTGACCACTACAGCCACCTTAAATCCGAAATCTAAAATCTTAAATCCGAATTTCCGATTTCGAAAATTAAAAAAAATTTAGTATGATCCAAAGTGTTATTTTTTGCAAAATAGGTCGGAAGTGCTCCTAAAATCCATTTTTTCGATTTCACTTCTTCCCATGGTTAAAATGATTTTTTCAGAGCTTTAATTTGTTGGACTTTTTGGAGCAGAATAATATGGTAGGAACGAAGATCGATTGCGTTATCAGTCGAAAAAAAACATTTGAGGTAAAAAAAACATCAGAAAATATTTGGATAACACCAACAAACACACAGATATAAAATCTTCCGGATCGAACAAGAAACACCGAAGATATAACGAAAAAACCAAAATAGCACCATAGGGACCACTTAAAAAAAAAATATTTTTTTCGAAAATGTCTTTCAAATATCTAACGATTGAGGCGGGGTCAAAAATAGGTTAGTTTTGGTGATACGCTCTATTGTACATATCTTAGAGTGTGAACTTAGTGTGAACAGACCACAATAGTACAACCTCTACACGGTTAAAAATCTTAGAGTAATTTTTAAATAATGCATTGGACTAATACATTTTTTAATCCTTTTTTTATTAGAATTGATTCGATAAAAAATACTAGACATATTTATAGTCAAAGCGGTACGTAAATTTAATAAATTGGGAATAAAATTAACCTTAGGTAAAAATTTAATACAAAATAACTAAAAGGGTAATAAAATCTGTATTTTGCTTACATTTTATTCATGATATCGCAAGCAACAGGATGTGACAAAAAATAAAAATATTGCACTATGCAATTTTGACATTAACAGATCGATTCTGTGTGTTACCGGTAATAGCAATATTGTTTCCAAAACTCGTTACCGGTCTTAGAAATTGGTATTCTGTGCAGTCAGTTACGCTGTCAAACGTTGTAAGCTCGCCTTATTGAAATAAAGCTCTTTTCTAGCATTTGTCAATTCTAACTTATAGTTTGGTTTTAATGTATTTATTTTTCCTTAGCACGAAATATGCATGCACTACGCCGGTGCAGTTACAGTTTTGTATCAATTTTAATCAGTTTTTGAGCACTTGTCGTAATCTAAGCAATAATAAGTCAGCTGTTTTGCTTGTTACCACCTAAAGAGATGGTCACAACGCGGAATACCAAAAGGGAGTATTAGTTACCAAAATGTGAATTTCTTCGGTAATAAGATTATTGTTACCGCGACAAAATTGATCTGTAAATAATTAATAAAATCAGATAAGTATTATATAACATAAGTATCGAACAAAGCACATTTAATTAATTAAATCGATTCGACAATTGCTTAACGAACCGATCCACGCTCTGTTGAGGTCAAACAGACGCAATAACAAACGATTGCTGTTTTAGATGCATACATCATATCAACCGAATAGAAGCACCATCTATTGGATAATAGCATTAAACGAAATATAATGCAAGTAGTTTTTTTCATAAGAGTTAAATCTAAGCGGATCACCCTCTTAACATGGAGTAGAGAACAAATGCTGGGAATCAGTTCGTACTAAAAAAAACCAATACAAGCAAAAACAACAAAACAAAAACAAAGAAAGCAGCAGACACAACATGCAAGCAGCTAATGATTGATTTTCTTATATAAAAATCTAGATTTTTATTCTAAGATTTTGCTATTTTGTGGCTTTTTAATACAGTGGTCGGCAAAATTAAAAATGAGACTGGAAGTGAAAGTGAGACAAAAAAATTGCATATTATTCAAAACAATGCTGCTTCGCCAATATTTGTTTGTCGAGTGAGTGAAAGAGCATGAAAATACGTGAGAGTTTTGGCAAAGCATGTGCTTCATGTGTGCCGACCACTGCTTCAATATAATAGTAACAAAATCCAAAATTAGATATTCGTTTAGCGCAGGATATATCTGATACTTTAGTATATACTTATTTAATATATTTAGTATATAGTATATTTTGTTTGAACGATGAGTATTAAAGGCTGTAGGTATGACTTTAAAAAAAATTGTTAAAGCGACCCTATACAAACGGCGCTGTAAGACGTAATTCTACGTCAAAAAAAAAAACGGAAATGCATTTTTTGAGATATGAACAGCTAACTTTTTTTGAAAAAATAGGCAACTCTAGCAAAAAAATCCTAAAATATTTTATTTTTATGAAAAATCGCTTTGCAATTTCTAACGAAACTTCATTTACTAAAATAGGGGTAACAGATGACACAGACATCATTTATTGGAAATGAGTTCATTTTCAAGATTTTTGCTTTGATCAAAAATTGATATCTCCATAACTTTATAAAAAATTGCGACATAAAAAAATTACTTCTATTCTTGTAAGTGGAAAAAGGGCATGAGGTAAATTTTTGAAAAAAAACTTGCATTAGGCTTGGAATGGCCGGCACTGTGAATAAGAAGAGTCAGAGTTAAGTTTCGTTTAGCATAAGTAAAGTATCGAAATTCTTAAGTATTTGTATAGGAATAAAAAAACCAAAACAAATTTCGTTTAGTTGAAAAACGAAATTATCATAAAATAAAAATGCACTTCAAGTTTATTGAAAAATATGTTCTTACATGTTGTTTCTTAGATAAAGTTGGCATTTTTGATACATTAAAAGCCGTTAAAGATTTGAATATACGAAAGGAATCTGAGCGGAGCTCGGTCGCCCAGGTACTAAATAATAAAGTGTGCAAAGGTGAATACCCTGATACCAATATTCGGGAGCAAATTTTTGCGTGGGCAATTGAGGAAACACTTCTTTTAGATTGGTTCATAAATTATTAACAATCTTGAAACCTGTTGTATCAAATGCCGACTCAAACAAACTAAATGAAACATTCCGATAACACTTATACAATACGGAAAATGTATTCACTATGAAAAAAATAAAGCTTAACTGAGCTATTGTGCCGAATAACTATTTGGAGGATTATTTTAAGCTTAGTTTTAGCATTTCCTTGAAACATCTTAATAACTTTTACAGCTATAAGAAAAAACGTATAAAATTAACGCAATTTGAAAAGTTTCCGGAAAATATCTTGCAGTTGCTATATTTGGATTGAACGATATCTTCAGGAGCATGTGGCTATTGATATAAGGAAGCTATTTAAAATAAAAATAAATTCATGATTGTATTTCGTTACCCTGATTCATTGAAACTAGAATAAAATAATTTATAACAACTTAAAAACTGCCTTTTATGTTAACGATCTGACATATGTTTTGACGGATTCGTAACGGATACAAGACGTATCCGTCGAAACATAAAAAAATAAATTTTGCGTTGACGAACTCGTAACGGGTTCCAAACGAATTCGCGGACATTTTTGTGCACATTGGAGAGTAGCAACTGGGGTCGCACAATGTTCGCATTGTCGAGAGAAATGAAGTTGACTATATTATGTCATAAGAATTGAATGGTAAAGAACAAAGAGAAGGTCGCAAATTGTAACATTTCTATTGGGATTGAACTTCTTTATTCTCTGTTAAATGCAGCAGTTATAAATACAACGACAAAAACCTAATGCTCATTTAATGAAATAAGATTATATACTTTCCAGAGTCAACTGTTTTAACTTAAAATGTTAAATTTTTACTACTTTTAATTTTTACTTATGTAGTTGGGCGGTAAAAGAGATTGTAGCAACACTTTTTTATATAGTGACCGCCACTTGGACCCACATATTTACTAAGTTTCAGTATCAAGACACAACTATCAATACAACCGTCTGATGTTTGATGTAAGGCATTTTTATTTATTTATAGGCGTGGAAAAATTTATACACATAGTGATCGCCACTTGGACTCTTGGCACCCACACAACCCGTTTCATTATCAAAACATATACACCTCATGAATAATAATCATTTCTGAAACGTGAGCCACGCCCACTTTTTCAACAGTTGTCGACAAATACCAAACGAACTAATATACCAAATTTAAGTCTCATAGGCTCAAAAACGAATGAAATATGGCATAAAACAACATTCAAATATTTTTCATACAAATTTTGAAAATATTTTGGGTGTAACTTAATTTTTGATTGAGCGTTAAAAAATTATTTACTCAAAATTTCCCATATTTAGCCAAAAATTTACCTTAATCCAAAAAATGCGTCAACAATTAACTTAATTAGGAAAATTTACCTCATTTGTCAACAGTGGTCATATCCTGAACAAAATCAAAAGAACAGCGCTCTCTACCCCTAAACAATAATATAAAATGAATAAAAAAGTGAAGTGAGACGATGTCACCATGTTTTTCCTTTCTTCACTTTAAGGATCATCAACGTTTATATGAAGCTCTTTTTGGAACCTTCCTCTTTTTTTCTCAAGTTGGTTCTCAAGTTGGTTGGTTCTCTGTTTTTTTTTTTTTTTCTTTTGTAAATGTATGTACATCGATTACTTCTAAGTGGGCGGTGTTCGACAAAGGGGCGTGTCGCTATAAGAAAAACACTGTATCTCAGTAAATATTGCCACAAGAGAAATAAAATTCACAGTAAAAGGGTGTGGCAATATTGGAAAAACTCTGTTTCTTGAATAAAATTGACACTAGAGTGCTGAAATTTAGTACAGAAGTAGGCACAATTATTGAAAATGAATTTCAATAAAGTGGGCGTTATCCGACAAAGGGGTGTGGCAATATAAGAAAATAACTGTGTCTCGAATAATATTGACACAAGAGTACAGAAATTTAATACAGCGGTAGACACAATTACTATAAATTTTTGTCAAAAAAAAATGGGTGTTATTCAATATGGGGTGTGGCAATATTAAAAAAACACTGTATATCGAATACTATTGACACTAGGACACTAAAATTTAGTACAGAGGTAGGCACAAGTATAAAAAATTACTGCCAAGAATGTGTTGACATTAAAGAATGTGGGCGGTATTCTATAAATAGGCGTATCACTATAAGAAAAACACTGTATCTCAGTAAATATTGACACTAGGGTACTGACATTTACAGCAGAAATGCAAGGGTAGGTACAATTATAAAAAATTACGGTAATTAAGTGGGCGTTATTCGACAAAGAGGTGTGGCAATATTAAGAAAACTCTGTGTCTCGAATAATATTGACACTAGAGTACTAAAGTTAACTACAGAGGTAGGCACAAGTATAAAAAATTAATTTCAATAAAGTGGGCGTTATTCGAATAAGGAGTGTGGCAGTGTTTGAAAAAATTTTATAATATTGACACAAGGGTGATAAAATTCATTGTAAGAATGGGTAGAATTATTGAAAACACTATGACAAAGTGGGCGAAATTCGACAACGAGGCGTGTCACTATTAGAAAAAACACTATATCTCAGTCAATATTGGTACAAAGGTATTGAAATCAATTCAAGAATATGTAGAGTTATAACAAAACACAATCAAGAAAGTAGATAAGATTCAACAAAGAGGCGTGTCACAATAAGAAAAACACTGTGTTTCAGTTAATATTGAAACGTGGGTAGGTAGAATAATTAAAAAGGTGGGAGAGATTATAAAAAGCGTGAGGCCCTTTAAGGAAATACTGTATATCGGTTAATACTGATGCTAGGAAACTGAAATTTGGTGCAGGACAAGGTTGAATTATTATAAAGTATGATCAATGAAGTACATAGGCTGGATTCAAAAAAGGGCGTGACACTTTAATAAAAATTGTTAAGAGGCCAAAATTGAAAATAATCAACAAACCATGAAATAGTGAAATATTTGAAATTTTCCTTAATAATTCTTGCAAATATATTAAAAAATTCAAAAGAGTTAAGAATAAGAAACGACAGAAAAAACATTTTTAAAGTTATGAGCTTAAATAATTGTGTTTTTTAAAATTTATCATATTCTCTAAAAAGGAAGAAATAAAAACTTTTTAACAAAAAAAAACCTACTTCAAAATCACTACAAAGTAAAAAATAATTTTTAATTACTTTTCCTATTAATTGTGGTAAAATTTGATAATTTATTTATACACATTATTACATTGGAAATTTTATTATTTTAAATTTTCCTAATTTGTTTTGTTTTTGTCATAAATATTTTATTTTTTTTATGATAATTTAAGCTTCAAAGTCGGCGCTAATAAAATCATTTTTTTTGTGAAGCTGCAACACCCAATAGCATATTCAATGTCAGTTTTCCAAGCTCACCCAAAAAGTAGATTGAGAATGTTTGAGCGTGCAAAGTTTTTAAAATTACTTTTAAACTAAAATTAATAAAAAAAGTCGAAATTCGGGCAGGGATGGTAAAAATATTATGATTTAATCAAAGACTAGCGCCGACTACAAAGCTTTTATTATCATAAAACAAAATAATATATTTATGATAAAAATAAAACAAATTGGGAAAAGTTTAAATAATAAGATTTCCAATGTAATAATGTATATGAATAAATTATCAAATTTTACCACGATTAATAGGAAAAGTAATTTAAAATAATTTTTTACTTTGTAGTGATTTTGAAGTATATTTGTTTTTTGTTAAAAAGTTTTTTTATATTTTTTGTTTTGGTTGCCTCTTTCGTAAGAGAGTGTTAAGAAAGAAACTGTTTTGCAGTCCTCTTTGTGCGGATATTTTTCGTGTTTGATTCGCACTCTGATTCATTTTAAAAAAACTAGTAAGGTATATCTTCGACTTGGCCGAAGTTAAATGCCCCCATGGCCGATTCTTAAGGGTTAAAGAATTTTAAATTGGAGAGCTTTTTGTATGAGATTTTGAGAGATTTTATTATTTTTATGTGTCTAAAATACATACACATAAAATTGTTTTCCTGCAGCTTAAATATAAACCTTTTTATAATGATTTCAATTTTGGGTAGTATGTGAGTTGGGCGTGTTAGTAGGTGGATGACGCCCATTTTTCAGACACACCTCAGTTTTGACATAGAATACACAAATACCGAGTTTTCGTCTTGTAACTTTAATATTAGCCTCTATAAATTTTTCAATTTTGGGGTTGTATGGGAGGTGGGCGTGTTAGTGGGTGAATGACCCCCATTTGTCTAACACATCTCAGTTTTGACATAGAATACACAAATACCGAATTTCAGTATTGTACCTTTTATATTAGCCTCTTTATTAATTTTTTAATTTTGGGGTTGTATGGGAGGTAGGCGATCGGATTTTCATCCGATTGACCCCATTCTCGAACTTGAACTTAGTTTTTTAGAAAAAAGCTTAAATATTGAATTTCATTACGATAGCTTGAAAATTACGGCTGTAATCGTGTCGACAGACAGACGGACAGACAGACGGACATGACTAAATCAACTCAGGTGGTGATTCTGATCAAGAATATATATACTTTTCTATACCTACCACGCCTCCTTTTGGGTGTTACACACGTGGTGACAAAATTAATACTCCCCTTTCGCAGTGTGCGTGGGGTATAAAAATGATCAAAATCGAATGAGAAACACGGTAGAAAATGGTTGTTTACTGATTTCCCTACGCCAATTAATATATAAATGAACGATTGCCCAACAGTTTTCGAATGAACTATACTTGCATATATTTAGAGACATTAAAAAAAATATTAACGAAGTTAGTGATAATTTTGCGATGATTTTGTCATATAATTTTTTCTCTTTCTACTGACTATCTTATAACACAGAGTCAGTCTTGTGCTCTCATTCGTCAAGTGAACATCGGACAGCGACTCAGTGACATAAATAAGCAATTAGCAAGATATATTGCTTGATATATTGAAAAAAAAAACAAAAGCTAAACTTTAGTCCATACCGCAATTCTAATCTCAATAAAAAAAAAAAAAAAAAAAAAACTAAGTAAAACTTACAATGTTGCCTCCTGACAGGGGAAAAATTAATTTTGACCTTGACAAAACAAAATGCTTGAAGAACTTAATCGAAGGTCCAAAATATTTAATAATTGTTAGAACCGGCTCTAGCGACACACTCGCTAACGTATCCCCATTCCTTATTAAAAAAGTTAAAAGCAAATGTGTGTGGTGGAGAAGTAGAAACTTGCAAAAAAATTCGAAGCGGGAACATTTTAATTAAAACAAAAAGTTGTGCCCAGGCCAACAAATTAATAAAACTTACTGGATTCACTCCTACGATAAAAGTAGAAGTCTCCGAACACAACTCACTCAATTCTTCAAAAGGAGTTATCTACTCTAACGACCTGAGAGACATGGAAGAAAAAGAAATAGTCAGTGAGCTTGCCGATCAAAATGTTACCGATGTTAAAAAAATATAAAAAAACATAAACGGTGAATTAAAAGAAACAGGTTTACTTATACTTACTTTTGCAGTTCCCAATCTTCCACCCCAAATCAAACATAGGCTACGAAAAAATTTACACTCGTCCCTACATTCCCCTCCCGTTAAGATGCAAAAACTGCTTTCGCTTTGGTCACATAATGCAATTATGCAAAAGTGATAAATTGTGTATCAGCTGTGCTAACAAAGAGCACTTAAACTCTAACGAGGAATGTTCTAACCCGACTGCATGTATAAACTGCAAAGAGAACAACTCTCCAAACTACGATCACTTCGTATACTCCAAAACTTGCCCAACATTCATAAAATATAAAGAGTTGCAAACTATTGTAACTCTTCAAAAAACAGACATGAGAACAGCAAAAAGTATTTATAATGAGCGTCATGCAAACTTTTCAACATACTCTTCTGTACTTAAGAGGCATAACAACACCAGCAACAACAACAGCAGCAATAACATCAACAACAAGAACATCAACAACAACAGCAATGAAGTAATACAAAGTGAAGCAACTTATGCACCAACTTTAAACAAAAATACAAAAACCATGTCAAACTCTAACCTCTACAATACATATTCTAATAACAACAACACAAGTACCCGATCCACTAGCACAACATCCTCAACAATATTTACTATCAATGATGCCACAAATTATGTTCCCGAAGTTCCACCTCGCCAGCCAGTTATATATAACGATATCGATATCAGCGATACAGCAGACTACCCTTCTACAACAACAACAGCATACAATCTAAGATCTCAATCCAACGTCAAAGTTCTTCCCAGAAACGCATAAAAGAGATTACAATCACAATTTAAAGTATAAAGCTCAAAACCAGCAACCAAAAAAGCTTTTAAATCTACCGGCTCTCTACAAAATACATCTAATTCGGACGAATGTATGATTGAAGACAATTAAATCAATTTATATCTTTTCAATATTTACTATTTCAATATTTTTTTTATTTTTTTTTTTTTGTTAATATTCTAAATATCAGTTACTTATTTAAGCAATATATATATAGTAAAAATTAGATCTCAATAATGTTAGACTTATCCATTTGCATTATTTATTTTTAGCAATGGTTTTAAGTGTTATACAGTGGAATATTAATGGATATATTAATAACTACGATCAATTACAAATTCTTTTGAGACTACATAACCCAAAAATATTAGCACTTCAGGAAACTCATTTACATTCCCTTTATAATGTTCCCATCCCAATAAATTTTTAAATGTACTCCACTAACACCTCCAACAATTCCTACGGGGGTGTAGCATTACTCATACATAGAACACTACAACACGAAATAATCAACTCCAATCAAGACTTTGACACAATAGCTGCTACTATACACTACAAAACAAAATTTACAATTTTTAGTTCATACATCCCTCCTATAAAAACTTTTAATCTCCAAAACTTACATAACGTTTACAGTAACGTATCCCACCCATGTCTAATCACCGGTGACTTCAATAGCTGGCACCAAAAATGGGGTTCAGCAAAGAACAATAAGAGAGGTAATATAATTTCTCAATTTATAGACCAATCCCCATTCCTCTTATTAACAATGGTGCTCCTACACATCTCAGCACCCACAACACTCTTACCCACATCGACCTTACCTTTTGTTCTCCGAATATAGCTTTACACTCTGATTGGAAAATCGAAGACGACTTATTCGGAAGCGATCACTTTCCAATCATTATATCCTGTTTCTCTCCAACATACAGAAATTTTCAAAAACCGAAGCCACGTTTCAAAGTTCAATCAGCTAATTGGGAAACATATCAAAAATTCAATAATAACTTTGATACCGAACGCCCACAAAGTGCAAACATTTATAAAGAGTCTGCACTTATCCATCGAATAATATTAGAAAGCGCTAACAAAGCTATACCACAATCTTTCCTCCACAATCAAAAATATAATGTCCCTTGGTGGAATAATGACTTACAGACTCTAAGAGCTAAAAAACTTGAACTGTGGCATTTACTGAAGCGTCACATATCCACAGAAAATATTCTTAACTATAAAAAAGCGAATGCCAGATTCAAACGTGAAGTAAAAAATGCTAAACGAGCTTCTATTCACAATTTCACTTCTGAAGTAAATCCTACCACACCAATAGGAAAAATTTGGCCAAACATTAGACGTTTTTGTGGACTTAATACATTAAACAATATTCAAAGCATAGCCTCTCCATCCCTCACAAATGAAGTCATCACTTACCCGCCACAAATTGCACATAGTTTTTGCTTGCATTGGTCTCATGAATCCTCAGACGACAAGTTTCCTTCCCTCTTCCAAATAAAAAAGCAATCAATGAATCTTTCCTCTATCAATTTCATGTCAAGTATTAAAGCCCAACTTTTAGAAAAGATATAACTTTCATCGAACTTGAAATGTCTCTTAAGAAACTTAAGGGAAAAACACCTGGAGCTGACCGTATTTCATATCCAATGATTCAAAACCTCGCTAAAACTACAAAACTCAGGCTTTTAAAGCTATATAATAACATATTTAATAACTTTATTCCACAATCATACAAAATTAGTACCATTATACCTATTTTGAAGCCAAATTCAAACAAAACATCGATTAAATCATATAGACCGATATCACTCAATCCGTGCTGCTCAAAAGTTTTAGACAAAATAGTAGCAAATCGGCTATGGTGGATTGTCTTGTCAGACAAACTCATTAATAGCCAGCAGATGGGCTTTAAAAGAGGGAAATCTGTATCGGACAATATAGTATACCTCGATTCACTGATTACAGAATCCATATCGACAAAAAAACATCTATCGATCATCTCTTTAGACTTCGTTAAAGCCTTCGATCGTGTTGGTATCCATACAATCTTAGATCAACTAATGCAGTGGAAACTAGGTCCTAAGATAATAAATTATGTTTTTAATTTTATGACTAAAAGAAAAATTAAGTGAGAGTTGGCAATACCTACTCAAATACTCTGCCATTGGACAACGGTATACCTCAAGGGTCACCCTTATCAGTCATCCTTTTCTTAATAGCTTATAACAAACTATGTAACATAATTTCGTTCCACAAAGAAATAAAATTTTGTGCCTACGCAGACGACTTCACTATTATAAAGCAAATATCACGACGGAAAAACTTAATTATCAACCTCGACAGCTTATTTAGAGATATAGAATCCTGGTGCGAATACTCTGGAGCTCAATTATCAATTCCAAAATGTAAGCAAATACACATTTGCCGTAAAAGAGCTTGCGTCTGCAATGTTCAATCAAATAACTTTCCTATTGAATCCGTCTCTCAACTTAAAATCCTTGGTGTAATTTTAACGAAAAATATAGATGGCTTGACCATGTCAAACATCTTCTTCCTTCTCTTTCAAAAAGATTAAATATAATTAAGTGCCTCTCAAGTAGCAAATTCAATACAAACACCTATTCCATCGTAGCTGTAGCTAAATCATTAATTGTATCCAAAATAAACTATGCTCTGTTTTTATACGGATACTCTCCGAAATCTACCTTAAATAAATTAAAAACCATTTTCAATGCAGCTTTCAGAATTTCCTTAGGAGCTTATCGCACCACACCGATTAAAAACTTATTGTTTGAAGCGAATATCAAAACCATTGAGAACCAAAGAGATCAGCTTACTGCAAATCTATCTAAAGCCTTTACTTTTAGCTTTGACACGCCATATTTTCATAACATTCAAAACAATACCATCTCTTTGAACAATAACTTCAACACCAATTCAGTGATAAATAGAACAATCTCACTTTGCAAAGAACTAATAATTCCGTACAAACCAATCAAAGCTCCAAACAGTAACTATCCTCCATGGCTTTTGAACCCATCCACAATTAATACCTCATTATGCACACACAATAAATCTACCACAGTGCCTCATATTTATCGCGCCAAATTTCAACAACTTAAAGAAAATCTAAGAGACTATACTTTCTTATACACTGATGGGTCAAAACATGCTGACTGTGTCAGTTTCGCTGTCACATCTGACTCAAACATCATTCACTTAGCACTTCTTCCATCATACAGCTCTGTTTTTTCTGCGGAAACTATCGCAATTTTCGAAGCAACAAAGTTCGCACAAGCAAAAACAGGAAAATTTGCAATATGCAGTGACTCTCTATCATCCATACAAGCAATAGCAAACATCGACAATAATCAATATTATCCCACCCTCACAAGAAATATTCTTTTAGAAACACAGCCTAGAATCTTATTAATATGGATTCCCAGCCATGTAAACATAGCTGGTAACGAATTCGCAGATGAAGTGGCAAAATCGGCAGTCCGAGCACCAATTTTTTCATTTATTAATTTAAACACCAACGACATTAAACTCTATCTTAAATCTCATTTCTTAAATAAACAAGCCAATCAATGGGACCATACATCCACATGGTACCGAGAAATTAACAACTCTAAGCTAACAATAGAAAACTATCTTTTTTTTTTTTTTTTTTTTTTTTTTTTTTGTTTGGATTCGCCAAAGGAGTGAGAAATCTCATAAATACGTATAGCCCGTACTATACGCATGCACGACTTACATTCTACAACAGTCCGGATTAACCGGTAAGATAGAATGCACCTACGTACTAAAAAACACACCCAGTTGGCGAAGTATGAATTTCCACTAAGCACATAACTGGCTTTTCAGCGGAACTTAAAAATTTTATACAAAAACACGAATTTATTAAGAATATTTGAATTTAAAAAAGTAAACAACATCAAATAAGTAGTAAACTTTACATAAAACTCTAAAACAAAGAGACCAAAGTAACTATAAATAATATGAATATTAGTAAGTTTGCGGCAACTATCCAACCCAAGATCCTACGTGGAAAAGAGAGTAAACTCTTTAACACCAAACCAATTCCAATTATAACGGAGATATATACGTGCAAATATGTACAAACATATATGTGTATATATATACGGGTCACTATGTAATTTTGGAACACCGTACTAATGTTATTAATTGGCTATGTATTTGGGCCAACGCAGGCATAAACTTGCATGGAAAAGAGATAAACTCTTGCGCACCAAACTAAGTAACTAATAAGTCAAAATGAATAAGAAAAATTAAAAAATTTTTTTTTGATTAAAAACAAACAATTTTGAGCATACATATCATATTCGATGGTGTTTACTTCATCAAACGCAATATTATAAAGGAAAACAACTGAAACGGTCTCGAAAATATGGAATAACTTCAGCCAACATTTTAACAGAATATAACAATATTATTAACCGAGTTAATGTTTGAAACAAAATTCTAAAATGTATCAATTATTTAAATGTAAAATCATTTTCCGTTTCAAGGCATCCACCGACTCACAAAAATTAATTAAGCTGTAGCTATTGTTGAAATCACTACACATACATCGTAAAGGGTCATGAAGGGCAAAATTTGAAGTGCAGTGGCTCAACTTAAAAAGCACAAAATGTCTAGATCCTCTTCTTGGGATGTTAAAGTTAAGAGATGAGAGAATATATTGGGAGTCAATATCACCACAAAGTAATTTATATAGGAAGGTGACATTAAGCACCATCCTTCTGCTTCTCAGGGAAGGTAGTAAAATTTGCTTAAGGCGGGTTTCATACGAAGGAAGAATAATATCTGGGTTCCAACGATGATGACGTAAAGCAAAAAGTAAAAACTGTTTTTGAACCGATTCTATTGCATCAATGTGGACGTTATATTGAGGGTTCCATACTACGGAAGCATATTCAAGAATAGGCCTTACGAGAGATATATACAGTAATTTAGTAGTGAAGGCATCATTGAATTCTTTCGCCCATCTTTTAATAAAACCAAGGACACCTCTAGCCTTATTTACAGCCAAATTAACGTGGGGATTGAAGCGAAGTTTTGGATCCATAATTACACCAAGATCAACAAAACTATGAACAATTTCTAAGTGGATGTTATTTATAGTGTAATTTGTACTATGAGCAGTTCTACGTGAGAAGGTCATTGATTTGCATTTTTTTAAGTTAAGGTTTAATAGGTTGAAGTTACACCAATCCACTAGTCTGTTTAAATCAGATTGTAAAAGGTGTTGTTCGTCGAGTGACTTGTAGGTAAGAAAAAGTTTCACATCGTCAGCATACATTAAGACGTCACAGTGTTTAATTGCCGAGGGAAGGTCATTAATAAATAGTAAGAATAAAACCGGTCCAAGATGACTTCCTTGCGGAACACCAGATGTAACCATTATATTTTGTGAAAGAGAATTTTTATATAAAACTTTTTGAAAACGTCGCGATAAATAAGATTCTATCCAATTTAGCAATTTTACAGGAAACCCAATTAGCTTAAGTTTATTCAATAGAAGATTATGATTGACACTGTCAAAAGCTTTGCTTAAGTCCGTATAAATAACGTCAGTCTGTTTTCCCAAAGTAAAACCTTTTATTACACGAGTTGTAAACTCCAAAAGGTTTGTTGAAGTTGATTTACCCTTTAAAAAACCATGTTGAGTGTCAGAAATGGAAGAAGATACGAAGTGGGTGGATCTTACACCAAGACTCGACATCGAACTGTCTAGATTTGACATGATATCATATTTTCGTCTCAGATTGGGACATACAAGGTTAACGGATGGGTATCTAATCGAGCATACTGAATCTAACTTATGCCAATTCTGCAGCTACGAAGAAAATTTAACTATCGAACATATTTTAGCTACGTGCCCACGATTTATCCATCAACGCAACCAAGCATTTAGCTTTTCCAGTCCCCTTACGACGTTATCAAACCCTAGCAAAAACAATATTGAAAGCATCATTCAGTTCCTAAAAATTTCCAATCTTTTTCACCATATCTGAGACTTATCTCACTTTACAAAAAAAAAAAAAAAAAAAACAAACATTTTTATTCCATATTTGTACATAAATACATTATGTTTATATTACATATACATAAGATCAACAAATACCTATCTACTTAAAACTTTTGAAATCAAAATTAATTTCACATAATATGTGATATATATATAATAAAGATATATAATAATTATGTACTTTAATTATGTAAAAATTTAAAAAAAAATCGTATAGTTTGTTATCAGCTGAAGGCCATTGCTGCTATTGCTGTAAATTTATGTAACTATTAATTTTAATTATAAGTTACTTTGTAAATAAAAAAAAAAAAAAAAAACACAGAGTAACAGAATTAAGCTTTATAAAAGGTACACAGATCTCGATAAACAATCCCGAATGCATTTTGGCTGCTGATTTCAAATATGGAAAGCATTTTAATAAAATTGAATGTAAAAAAATGTTTGTTTTTTCAATTTATTTGAAAATATGCAAGATAATAAAAACAACTTAAATGTTTATTAAAATTCCAGAGATTTCCTATCAAGTAAAAAAAAGTTTTTGTAAATTCGTTGAAAAATATCAAAGATGCAGGGTTTCATAAGAGTAGCCTACGTAAAATTGTGAAATTTTTTCGACTTTGAACGTCGATATCTTCGAATTTGTCGAATATATTGTTATTGAATGTGCAAAAATTGAAAGGTCAAGTATTTCTTCGTTGAAATCAGTCATAGTCAATTTAATAGATTTAGCAAAATAATCAGAAAAAGAACTGACTATCATGTTTTTGCCTATAACTCAAAAACTCGAGCTGATGGAGAAAAACGGAAACCATATTTGAAATCAGGAAACCCAATTTGTCTATAATCAGCTGAAAAAAAATCTCCGGCACCAGAACATCCGCAGTGTAATCAGTATTCATTTATTTTTCAAAGTGTACTTGTGTTGCTCATTTATTATTCAAAGTGTACCATATCATAGTCGTATCGTCAGAACAATAAGTTTCAAGTTCCTTTAATTTTTTTTTTAATTGAAAAGAACTATGTGTTTTCATTGCACATACTTGAAAATATAATTCTGCAATTTATTTTATAATAGAATAAATGTGAAAAATTTGAATAAATCAACCTTAATTCTAAAAAAAAGTTAAATTTAGAGTTTTTATTTACATTTCGCTAAGATATTATTCCAGAAAAAAGGTGAAATAAATAAATACGGAAATGTGCGTGTATGTGTCTGTAAAAAATGCTTATTACACAATTCAATAATTTCAATACAAAAAAGTACAATGTGTCTATTTGTAAAAAGACAAAATTTTCTCAAATCGAAAATGTGTGTCTTTGATAATTTACCCCCCCAAGATTTTTTCCAGATCCGCCCCTGGATATACCTACATTGAGTTGTGTGACCAAATAAAAAACTTTTTGATGTCAATAAAATAGTTTTGAAAAACTTAAGTATTGCATACAATACTGAAACTAATAATGAAAACCAATAAAAAATATAATAAAATATGCAATTATACCAATAAAATCTTTATATGGAATCGCTAATGAATATCTAAATTTGTTAACAAGCGGTGATCATATAGATATTGACATAGACTTTAGAGAATTAAAACGTTTAAATGTTGATAACATTTTACTCTATAGAGAAGAAAGAACAGCAGAAATCTTTTGGTAAACTATTTCAAACTATTTCAAATATTCTTCGACAAACGTACAAAGAATTTTTTAAAAATTTATCTTAAATAAAATAATAAAAAAAAAAATTTAGAAATCGTTTAAAAACCGATACTCTGGAAGGTTCATATTTTGTTTGCAGAAGATTATCTGAAATGAAATAATTAAATAAAATAATAATTTAAAAAAATAATAAAATCATTCAATAATTTTTTTATGAAATTGAGCCACAATCTAAACTACTAAGCCATTTCAACGTAACAATGTATCAGTCAGTAGTTTTATTCAATATCTCCGTACAGGAAATATATATAAGCCATATGTTAATTTAGGTAAGTTAACGTGCGCCAGACAGCCTAATTTGCGATATCAGCCAGCCACGCGCATGCAGGTGTAACACGATCCTCGCAGCCACGGTCACCTCAGCATGAGAACGTCGCTGAAGCGACGTCGGCGATTCAACCTGTGGGAAGCGCATCGTCAGCGAATTAGGTTAAGACAAATTATCAAATAGTTTAGCTGGTAGCTAAAATAAGAACTTGCATTCACTCTTGTTTTGTCACCTATATTTAATGGTAATAAAATTATTTAATTTTAACTCTTGAAGTTTTGCTTATTTCCAGAAGAGGACAAGGAGCCAGTGGCCGGCTCCCAACTTTAATTTTTTCGAGTGTGCTAAGGCACACTCGTTAACTGGCGCCCGAGCAGGGACCCACTTCAAATGTGGGTTCCTGGAAAAAGACTCCCTTAAATGTGGGATCCTTTTGCAACAGTGACCTTAGAACAGCTGAACCTTTGCAACATCCCTGTGATAGGTGAACAAACAAGTTACGGTTAAATTTCATAAAATAAAAAATAGCTTGTGTTGCAAAACTTCCTCCCACCCGTGGTAAGGGGTTTTGCAACACAGGTAACATCAGGAAAACGTAGAGATTCCCCCCCATCAGTGGTAAGGGTCTCTAATTAGTTTCCTCGATGAGTAAATTAAAAATACACTAAAAAATTTGACGATAAAATAAAAAAACTAGCTGCACTCTAGCTTAATAAAATTAAAAGTTCAATCACTTTTTGCTTGTAAACATAAGAACACTAGCAGAGATCACGAAAGGAACTTGCAAAGGCCAGCTGGGGTAGTTGCAACATGTATATTGGGTGGAGGACATCGCGCACCTATACACCTAGGTCGGTGCTCCTCCACGATTCGGCCAATTGGTTAACGGGTTTGTGATCCTGCAATATATTTTTCAGTGTTCACATGGGAACACACTGAAGATTGCTTATGGTCCAAATCTCCGTTGTGAAGCAAGTCATGCCTTAGTAGGTTGCCTGCAATCTAATTGCAGACGATTAAACCGGATCACATGACCCTTCCTTGACCACATTTGAAGATGTGTGTTTGTGGCACATGTCACCGTTCCCATAAGAACACGGTAGAAATTCACAAAATTAATTAATTTTTATGTTTTTTTTTTCCATTACAGGATTATTTAAAAGCGTAAGAAGACCGAAATTATTGTGCAAAGAAACAAACAAAAAGTTGTGTGCGAAAATAAAATCATAAAAAATTATCATAAATAAAAAACTGTGCAAAATTTTCTAAAAAATCTATAAAAAATTAAGAAAAGATTGTGAAAAAAATTAATAAAATTTTCCAAAAAAATAAAAATAAAAAAAAACATGTGCAAAAAAAAAAAAAAAAAAAAAAGAGGAAAATTATATAAAATTCTTTAAAACAATTTTTGAAAAATTGTGCGATATATACGAATAAATAAAAAATCTGAATTTGTGTGCAAATAAGAAAGAGTCCCTTAAGATTGTGCAAAAAAATAAAGGAAAAAACACACAAAAATATTTTTTTTAAAAAAATAATAAAGTATTCAAAAGTAAAGAAAAATTGAAAATAGTAAAAAAATATTACTACTGTGCTTGTGATTGTTGCAATTAAATTGGTTGCGATTAATAAAATTCAAGAAGACTAGCGTTTACAAGAAGACTAGGAGCGGACTCTCAACAAAATAAACGGTGAGTGATTTATTGACCATTTTCCTCAAAAAACATTTTAAAATATTTTTGTGCCATGGACGCCCTTACTACAAAGGTTAATGAATTAAATGGGGGTATCAATGCTCTACTAGAGCAAATTAGAAGAATCGAAACGCGCTTGGGAGAAATAGAAAACCACGGGATTGGTTTAGAACAGGAACTTCGAAGAATCGAAGGACGAGTTGGGCAGGTAGAAATAGGCTCAGAGGCGGTTCAGCCTTTGAGACCATCCATTATAGTTTCACGTGGGCCATTGGATGAGCAGGAGTTAAGAGAGATAGGTAGACTCCCCGACTGCGTCAGGGAACTTCAAGTGTTCGAAGGCAATCCTTTACAGTACATCTCTTGGGTCCACAATGTGGAAACAATTCTGAAGGACTATGCGATTGTTAGGGAAAAGCCATTGTACCGATCGATATTGCAGCATATCAGACAAAAGATTCGTGGCAGCGCTGATTCAGCTTTGGTTTCATATAATATTTTGGATGGTGATTGGTCCGAAATCAAAAGGGTTTTGTCCCTTCATTACGCTGATAAGCGAGACATCCGGACTT
Source organism: Tetanocera ferruginea (assembly GCA_958299015.1). NCBI lineage: Eukaryota > Metazoa > Arthropoda > Insecta > Diptera > Sciomyzidae > Tetanocera > Tetanocera ferruginea. Next base: position 95,462,698 of record OY282640.1, on the reverse strand, counting down.
TGGAGCACCAACTGAATCAGTTGGTGCAGAAGGGATCGAAGCTTGATGAATTCTACGCCACAGTGAATCATCAGCTTTCATTAATAATGAACAAAATAAGATGCAATTTCTACTCGCAGGAAACCGTGGATGTCCTGACCGAAACATACAGGAATAGATGCTGATAGTGCAGAGACCTCGAACTCTGCCCGAAGCGTATTCTTCCTGTCTGGATATGCAGAACCTAACTCTAAGAAATAAAATCATCCACATGAATACTCCAAAAAGAGTGGTAGTTCCCGTAAGTAGCTTGACTCGTGGAGAACAGCGTCCACCCCTTCCCCCTAGACCACGATTTAACAACAATTGGGGAAATAGGCATAATAACAATAAATTTCAGGGAAATTACAGGGGATACGCGCCGCATGAACATCGATCATTTGCACCTAAGCCTGTCGAAAGAATGGAAGTCGATGGATCTATTCAGACAAAACAGGTCAACTACATGAACCGGCCCTCGAACAATAATGTGTTCAAAAGAGAAGCCTCCTCCACCTCAGGGGCAATACCGAAGCAGCCAAGGCTTCACAACCTGCAGACGGGAAAGAGTGAAAACGAATATCAGGGTTTAGAGGCAGAAGAATCAAATTTTATGTCAGACGGCCCACCAGCATTTTTTGCATGAAAGAAAATATTTTAAGTAGTCTCCCTAGTTCTAGTATACCGTACCTCAATTGCCAGATAGGAAATAGTAAGCCACTGTCATTTTTAATTGATACTGGGGCGAATTAAAACTTCGTCAGTACTAGCTTATCAGATGGTTCAAACCCAGTAGATCCCTCTTTCTCTGTTAACACTGCAGCAGGGCCTATATATATCTCCAAAAAAGTTTCTGGTAGGTTTTTCCAAAATGTGGGCAGTGATGCCTTAATAACGTTCTATGTGCTCCCAGGACTCGATTCGTTTGACGGTAAAATAGGTGATGATACCTTAAAACAACTCGAGGCCGTTATTGATAGGAAAAACCACACACTTACAATACAAGATAACATTAAATACCCCTGAAAAATATGGAAGTTGGTGGCATCCACCACCTTGAAATTGCTGGTGCACCGAAGGAAAAATTGACCGCTATCAAATCTTTGATTGACAAATATCCGGAGTTGTTTCAGCCATTAGATGCTGGAACAGACATCAAAACCGCTGTTAAAGCGGAAATAAAAACAACAACTTCGGAACCCATATATACCAAATCGTATCCTTACCCTGTTAATATGAGGGATGAGGTGGAAAGACAGATTTCTGAATTACTCGAGGAAGGCAATATTCGTCCATCAAAGAGCCCATATAATTCTCCAATATGGGTTGTTCCGAAAAAACCCAAGCCTTCTGGGGAGAAACAATATAGGATGGTCATAGATTTCAAACGATTAAATGCTGTTACAGTGTCTGACGCATATCCAATTCCAGACATAAACGCAACTTTAGCGAGCCTAGGCTTTGGTAAATATTTTACGACAGTTGATTTGACGTCAGCGTTCCACCAGATCTCGATGAAGGAATCGGATATACCAAAAACCGCATTCTCAACTCTGAATGGGAAGTATGAATTTATGAGACTTCCGTTCGGGTTGAAAAATGCTCCCGCCATATTCCAGAGGATAAATTTGCTATGTGTACATCGACAATATAATCGTCTTTGGTAAGGATATGAAAGAACATCTGAGGAATGTCGACACTGTGTTCAGAAGACTATCTGAATCTAACCTACGCGTTAATATGGAAAAAACTAAGTTTATGAGGACAGAGGTAGAATTTCTTGGATATGTGATCACATCAGATGGCATTTAACCTGATTCTTCAAAGGTTAGGGCAATTGAAGTTATTCCACCACCACAAACGTTGAAAAAATTGAAAAGTTTTTTAGGGATGACCACATACTACCGTAGATTTATTCGTGACTACGCTAAGGTCGCAAAACCTTTAACAAACCTCACCAGAGGTGAAAATGCACCGGTGAAGGCCAATCATCGAGAAATATACGAATTAAATTAGACAAAGATGGTTTAAAGGCATTTGATGACCTAAAAAAATTATTGATTTCATCGGATATCCTTGCATTTCCTGATTTCGAAAAAACTTTTAATTTAACTGCAGACGCATCGAACTACGCCATTGGAGGAGTTTTGTCTCAAGGTGAGCCTGGCAAAGATCGACCCATCGCTTTTATATCACGATCATTGAGCAAGACTGAAGAGAACTACGCCACGAATGAGAAGGAAATGTTAGCCATAGTCTGGGCTTTGGACAACTTGAGATCTTATTTATATGGTGCAAAGAAGGTGAAAATTTTTACTGACCATCAGCGTCTCACATGTGCGTTAGGAAGCAGAAACTACAACGCAAAATTGAAGAGATGGAAAGCCAGAATCGAAGAGTATAACCACGAATTGATTTACACACCCGATAAATCAAATTCTGTGGCAGACGCTCTTTCAAGATTGCAGTGCCAGATAAACCATATAACAGCTTCTCCGGTTCCCGACGACGGTTCAACAACTAAAACAGCTAGCGAGGCAGGTGATTACCCAAGAGCTGCGATAACAGGTGCTAATATAGATTCCACAACAGAAACAGCCAGTGAGATTGGAACAATTCACAGTGCAGCTCAAGATGCATCAGATCTTATTCCTCATGTAGAAGTTCCATTGAATGTTTTCCGAAATCAAATTATAATTCGAGAAGGAAATGGAACCATTTTAACGGAAACTCCACACCCTGGCTTCATGCGACATTATGTTGCCATGACTACAATAGAAAAGGACATATTAACCAAAACACTAAAAGAGCGCCTTAACCCTTCAGTCATCAATGGAATCAAAATTCCAGAAAACCGAATACAGCTACTTCAGGACATTTATCTCGAACATTTTTTACTCTACAAAATCCGAATAACTCAAAGAGTGGTAGAAGACGTGAGCATAGAAGAAAGAATTCACGAAATTATCGATAACGAACTCAGAAGAGCTCATCGAAATCTGCGTGAAAATAAGGAGCAAATCCTTGAAAAATACTATTTACCAAGATGGCAAGCCGTATTAAGAGGATCACTGCAGCATGTGAGGTTTGTTTACTGAACAAATACGACAGACATCCACCAGTTCCACCGCTTAAGGACACACCAGTTCCCAGTTATCCCGCTGAAATAATTCACATCGACATATTTGAAATTCAGGGTCACAAATTCCTATCTTGCATAGACAAGTTTTCCAAATTTGCGAAACTGTTCCACATTAAAAATAAATCATCTACTTCAATCCGGTCCAAACTAGCAAAAGTCATTCACTACTTTACAACACCAAAAATAATAGTAACGGATAATGAGAGAGGGTTCATGAGTCCGTTAGTATCAAATTATATTAGAGGCCTGGGTCTATACCTATATCAAACTATAACTATATCAAACTCCTGTACAAAGGAGTGAGGTGAATGGCCAGGTCGAAAAATTCCATTCAACTCTTATCGAAATATATCGTTGTATTCGCAAAAAAATTAGAGTAACTCGTCCAAAGGAACTACTATATATCGCTGTTGATCGTTATAACAACACGATACACTCAGTAACGAAAAGGAAACCCAGCGACATTTTCTTTAACCAAACGCAAAGGATAAACTACCAACAACTGAGCGATTTTCGTGTTAGGGTTCACAAAGAGATTATGGAACATAATAGGAACAACCAAGAAACAAGAAACCTCCGACTTAATAAGAAAAGGAAAAGGGAAAGACAGTTTCAACAAGGTGAAGTTGTATTCGTTAGGGACAAACAAATCAAAGGAAAGCGAAAAGCTCTCTATAAAAAAGAAAAAAAAATCCGGAAAAATAATAGGGTAACAGTTGAGACAGACACAGGTAGGAAAATTCATAAAATACAAATAAAAAGCTCTGGCACTCAATAGAAGAGTAATATGGCACAAAATATGCTAGAAAAAGGGGAAGTCTTTAAATCACAACCAACAAAATTTAAAAGGCACAAGGGTAATAAATTTAAGCACAATGAAGCACAAAGTATTACAAACAATTTAATAAAAGCACAAAATGCTGTATTAAAAATATAAAAGCACAAAATATTACAAATATTAAATTGAAAGCACAAAATGTTACAAATATTAAATTTAAAGCACAAAATATTACAAATATTCATTTGAAAGCACAAAATACTATATTAAATTGAAAGCACAAAATGTTGCAAATATTAAATTTAAAGCTCAAAATATTACAAATATTCAATTGAAAGCACAAAATACTATATTAAAAATATGAAAGCACAAAATGTTACAAATATTAAATTGAAAGCACAAAATATTAACACGCTTGAATAAAAGTTTTTAGAAATAAAGCATTTATATGTAAATCTTAGTTTATCTTAACTTACCTAACTATTTATTTTAAGAATTGAAATATTTGGACCAATTAACAGGTTTCATTAAGGTCAAAACCTTAATCTTAATTGGAAAAATTTCAATCTGCCGAATAAACTCAATAATAAAAAAACCAAGCTTATATTGCAAACAATAGACCAAGAAAAGCCTGTGAGTATGTAAAAAATACTCCTTAAATAGGATTAAAACAAAATATAATTTAATAATGGTATGAAGGTTAATATAAATCTTTATCTTTTAACTGTTGTAAGATAGATTTCTCTTAGTATCCGGAGTTTCGGGCTTCAACATCTACAGCTACAATTCTCCCTAGGTGGCAATTGAGCATGGACGTGGCTGGATCGTTAACGGATACTTCAACCTTATTCACATGATTGACCTAGACTACTTCAACACTGCCTTGATGAAATTAACTAAGTCAGCGCATTATGATGTGAAAAACGAAGCTATCAGATCAGTACTACTATTCCATCTAAACCAAACTGGGTTGCGTCTTGACGAATTGCAGACGACAAAAACTAGAAGGGCACGCTCAATTAATTGGATAGGCTCTGCGTGGAAATGGTTAGCTGGCTCACCAGACGCCATAGACTGGGACAACATCTTAAGCAGTCAGAATGAGATCATTACCAATAATAACCAACAATATCTGGTGAACGAAAAAATCTTCAACTCCACTCGTGAGGCAATTGGGAAGGCTAACGAAATGATAACTCACATAAATGCTATTAGTAAAAACGTAAGCGAAGAAAATCTGGAGCTGCTGGATATAAGTAAGGTACTAATCCTGAAGGAACAGGTATCGAAAGTAGTGCGGCCCTGCCAAATGGCGAAAACTGGTATCGTCAACACGAATCTACTGGATCGAGAGGAAATCAACCGATTAATTATTGAAGAGGCCTCATTACCATACCAAAATGTCATCGAAGCTATTGAATATGGGTCAGCATCGGTCTACTCTAATGGAACAATGCTCTTGTATGTGCTGTCAATGCCTAAGGTAAAATGGGAAAGCTATCGCATGTTAATAACGCGAGCAGCTATACTAAATGGGCAACACGTTGAACTAAGTTACAAAAAAATCCTAATAAACCAACAGGAAATATTTGGCCTGAAAGAAGATTGTCCTTCCATAAGCAACACATCAATCTGCTCTACAAAATCCTTAAATAAACTCTCTGAAGACGGATGCTTGGCAAGACTATTGAGAGGCGGTGGTGCAAGATGTCATTTTGAACCAAACAATAACAAAATAATCGAGCTGATTGACGAAACCACACTTTTTCTTACTAACTTTCCAGGGAAAATTCAAAGCGAACGTGATTCGAGGGACCTCAATGGAACATATGTCATTTTGTTAAATAACGAAACCATTTCTATAGGAAATCAGTCCTTTACCAGCAGATCAGCCAGTATGTTACAAGCATTACCACCCGCACTTGTAAATCTAACGAGCAACGGTCTCAAGCTGAACTTAGACTACATTCACGGGCTCAGTATAGCGAATATCCACCATCTCCAGAAGCTTGGACGAAATTTTCACTCATCCCTTATCGCTGATGGAGTCCTCTTGTCAATTCTTGCAGCTGTCTACTAAGATTATTTGGAGAAAACTTACTACAAGAATTCATTTTCCCAGTCTCGGCCAAACCTCAAATCCAGATCAACCCAGCCAAACCAAAAAACCAGATCAAGAAGTCACCCACTCAAAAAATATACAGACGAATCTGCGGCACGCAGATTTTTAGAGGGAGGGAAGTTAACGTGCGCCAGACAGCCTAATTTGCGATATCAGCCAGCCACGCGCATGCAGGTGTAACACGATCCTCGCAGCCACGGTCACCTCAGCATGAGAACGTCGCTGAAGTGACGTCGGCGATTCAACCTGTGGGAAGCGCATCGTCAGCGAATTAGGTTAAGACAAATTATCAAATAGTTTAGCTGGTAGCTAAAATAAGAACTTGCATTCACTCTTGTTTTGTCACCTGTATTTAATGGTAATAAAATTATTTAATTTTAACTCTTGTAGTTTTGCTTATTTCCAGAAGAGGACAAGGAGCCAGTGGCCGGCTCCCAACTTTAATTTTTTCGAGTGTGCTAAGGCACACTCGTAAACTGGTATGTAAATGAATTTGATCACCTTAATTGTAATATAATGATTTTTTTTTTTATAAATAAAGAGTTTTCAATACTTTTTTTGCTTTTAGTGAAAATTTAAATCTTATGCACCTTAACACGATTTTGGGACTTAAATTACGATTTTTGGGACGGGCAAATGACGATTTTTAAATCCACATGACGATTTTTTAAAATTTCGTTGACGTTTTTAAGGGAAGAGCCTCTTGCAACCGTGGACACGATAAATATTGACGAGCAATTGAGTGCAAATTTCGAATTTACTCTCCAAAAGTTTATAAGGAATTGAAATTGTTTAGCGAAAACTGCGCTCGTGAGTGAGATAAGTGAAATCGTATACGCCGGTACATTTCGATCTTCGTTATAACTCCGATTCAAAATTGTCGGAGCCGAAGTCGGAGTTGGAGATGTTAAATTAATCGGAAGTTCCGACCTTTCGGAACAGAAGTCGAAGCTCCGTTACATCCCTAATGTAAATAGCGTCATTAACATTAGACGATTTAGTGACAATCTCTTTTATAGATGCTATGTCAATGTTATATTTTTCTTAACATTCTTCAGAAATCATTCTAAGTGATAATTTCGGTAAACCAAAAAGCACAATTTTGTACAATTATCCATTTTTTTGCTGGATGAGTAAAAAAATTAAACCGTACCTGCTGCAGTTTTTTTTAAAGCAGCAGCATGATCTTGCAATGACTTTGAAAACACCTTCGTTCCAATACTCAATCTTTTAAAATTGTAGTTTCCACCCTCAAATAAATTTATCACATCAACAAATTGATGAGAGTCGTCCATAACAATCGGAGGAGCCTTCGCAGGTTCGGTTTTGAGAGCATCATCGTCATCATAAGATGAGACACTATCCATCAGTGATGGAATTAAACCTTTTTTGATTGTGCCAAATCAGAGAGAAAAAGAGTGCTTTTTAGAAAAAAATAGTGCCGAATTTTAACATATCGCGCTCATTTCGTAAAAAACCCTTAAAAACTCAAATTAATAATTTTTAAGGAAAATATATAGAAAAAAAAACACTAGAGAGCTCTATTGCATATTTCAAGATGATCTTATTTGCATTGATATAATGGTTTTGCGATCACCTTTAACTCGCTTTCTCTATGGAAAATAAATTTAAAAAGTAAAAAAGATCTTGATACAAATTTCAAATTCAACAATTTTCATATTTTTCAAATTTTATTTTAAATCTTTTTTAAACTTAAATAAAAAATAATACATTGCATTCACTAAATGCTTATCATATACATATGTATATGAGATTTAAAATATTGATCTTTATCAGATTTTGAATAGAAAATATTCACTCTACGCAAGCGGATGACTGTGGCAAGGGCAGTACACCTTGGACAATTCTGTATATATATTTTTAAATAAAAAAACATCAAATTCATTTTAAACTTACTTACTTTATACCAAAATTGTGAAATAGAGACATTTTCCATACAAGATACTGTAGGATATTCAGATAACGCTCTAAATTCATTATTTATTATATCAGCTTCAGAAATTTCTTTTTCTAGAAATAATTGTAAAAGTAATGACAAAATTCTATTCGTTTCACCAGAGACTACAAGTTGCGGAGAAAAATATGGAATCATGTTAAATACTTCATTATTGAAATCATTTCTTTTTCTGAAGTCTGTACAAAACTTCGACTGTAGTTCCACAATAAACGTCTTTCACAGGTATATGATTATTTAAATTCAACGAACTTAAAGAACATAAATCAATATTTTTTTTTTGTGAATAAAATTTCGGTAAATTTGTTTAAATAAGTATTTACATCTAGAACAAAGTATGTGAATTCTGGCGTGCTCTGACTGCATTTCAAAACTTTTGCAATTTTTATATAACTTTATCAATCAAGAAACGTTTTAAAAAGGCATGCACGTTAACGTTAATTTCAACGGTAACCGAAATATTTTGTTTGTTTCGTTGAAACGAAATAAAAAATAACGTTAATTCAAAACAAGAAAAATATATATTTCGTTTCGGAGAAAACGATATAAAATTTTTTCGTTTTTTTCCCAATCAACCGTTGAAAATAACTTTAATTTTAACAAAAAAATTTCGTTTTTTTTTTGTATCAGAAGAAATTTTGTTAAGCAAAGGAAAAAATTATAGAAAATTTTTCGTTTTTCAACGAAACGAAATTTGATTTGATAAATTTTTAACGTTATTTAAAAAACGAAATAATTTTGATAATTTATTTTTCGGTCTCAACGAAACGAAAAAATTTTGTTGATTTCGTTGTGCATGTCTGGTTTTAAACCCAAAACACGTCTCGAAAAATTTTCGAAAAATTTTATTTTCTCGATAACCCTATTCGAGAATATATCGATTATTGTATTTTATACAATAAGTGAAAATTTTCAGCGAGTTTCGGTTTCAATTGTGGAATCCAATTTTTTTTGAATTTGAAGTACTTTTCTGAAATCGAAAATTTTATTTTTCTTCTAAAATTCTCATGAGGTAAAATCATTAACCCTTGGTGCCCTGAATAACCCATTCTGTGCATTCAAACCCACCCACACATTTGCAAATTTACGGAGATTTTTTTAAGTTTTTGAATAAACATTTTTTTTCTGAACGAGCAGATAAGCGATTTCTAAACACTTTCCACTCCGATTGATAAATTACCCAACCCAACCCAACCCTCTTCTTTTAAAAAACTCATTTAATGTCTGTCAAAACATTTGTTCATTTTTAAAATGACATTGTTGAGCTTGAGTTAGCACATAGCGAAGCTCAACTCATAGACCAAAGTCAACATGTTTTGGAGGTGCAAAGAAAGCAGATGCAGTACCTCTTTGATAAATTTCAAGCGGCCTATGAGGAAATTCGTGGAAAACCCGACACTGAAGCCGTGGACAAGGATAAAATCAAGGAGAGGTATAGGAAGGCGTACCAGTCATACGTGCGCTGTACTGCTTCAATGAGCGAGCAGATTGAAGTAACGAAGGCACCCACGATGGAGCACAAATCATCACCTTCAGCAGTTAACCCAGCAGTGGAACATCTACCACCCTGCGACACTGACATTTTTCATGGTGATTATGTCACGTGGCCAACACTTAGGTACCTTTTTACGACCCTGTACATCAACAACTCTCGGTTGAGCAATGTGGAAAAACTTTTCCACTTGCTACAAGAAACCCGCGGAGAAGCTCGTGACATAATAAAAAATTGCCCTCTCACAAATGAAAGATTTTTATGGCCTGGAGCAATCTCGTCGATCAAAACGAGAACAAACGGATGCAAATTAATGCTCAGCTTAAGACCCTTTTAAACTTACCACAGATTGTTATAGAATCAGGAAGCTCTATAAAAAAGCTTCAATGGACAATAAACAACTGTGTATTTACCCTGCAGACCCTGGATATAAACACAGACAGTTGGGACCCCATCCTAGTCTTTTTGTGCTCCACCCGTCTTCCCAAGCATACTCTCGAGGAATTTGAGAGATGTATAACTGATAATTCCTCAGTGCCAGACTGGAAGACATTACATCATTTTCTCACCCACAACTTTAAGACACTTGAGTCTGTTGGCGATATCAAGGCTTCTGCTTCCATCGCAAAGCCAAGTCAACAAACCACTTCCAACAACCCTGGAAATAAATGGGGAGAAAAGCGATTCAATTCATACCTTGTGAATGTTTCTCAAAACCCTGTCACCAACAAAGCCAACCCTATTGCATCCGTTCCCACAAAATTTGAACACAAACCCGCGAATGCCAAACCCCAATGGGAAGCTGATGGAGCTATATGCAGAATATGCAATAATAAGCACACTCTTCGGGAGTGCCCAAGCTTCATCTCCATGAAAGTAGATGACCGCCTAGCTGCAGTAAAGCGAGCTGGATGCTGCTTTAACTGCCTAGCAGTCTCTCATGGAGTAACCGACTGTAAGAGCGGATTCTGAATTTTATATGAGCGGACACTGAATTTTATGTGTCTCGACACGTGGATATGGTCATTGGCTGTGATATATATCCTATGATTATCCGTACTGGTGTGCAGCGCAACGTAGGTGGATACCTTTTAGCGCAAGAATCAGAATTCGGATGGATTCTTTCAGGCCCCCTTCCTGAGTCAGGACCCAACAACATTGTTGCACTATACAACAATACCAATATAGATCATTGGGAAGTGGAAGAAATACCCAAAAACACCCTGCTTTCGAATGCGGATAATCTTTGTGAAGAGAATAACAAGAAAACAACACACCGAGACCCTTCAGGGCGTTATGTGGTAACTCTTCCATTTAAAAACCCGGACTCTAATGAACTTGGCAACTCGAGACATATAGCTATGGCACAATATTTAAGAAACGAGAGAACGTTATTAAAGAAACCAGAAGTCAAAGCTGAATACGACCAAGTCATTAGCGAATATTTAGAACAAGGACACATGAAAAAAGTTCAATTTTCACCCATAAGTACAGATAGACCCACACATTATTGTCTGCCACATCACGCAGTTATCAAGCTTGATCGCATCACTTAGAGTTGTTTATAATGCCTCAAACCCAACGGCCAACAAAAACAGTCTAAATGATGTATTGCATACTGGACCCATACTCCAACATGACTTGGTCTTGCTCATCATAAAGTGGTGACTTTATAAATTTGTTTTCAACGCTGACATACAAAAAAATGTATCGTCAGATTTTCGTTGACCCTGAGCACACACCCTACCAGCGAATTCTATTCAGAAAGTCAATCGAAGAATCCATTCAAGACTACGAGCTAAAAACAGTGACATTTGAGGTCAACTGTGCCCCGTATCTGGCCATAAGAACTCTACAACAACTGGCAGATGAAGTACATACAACCCACCCTAAAGCATCTTATATTTTACGCAACTCCATGTACGTCGATGATGTTCTCGCGGGAGCACATGATATCAATAAAGCCAAGAAGGCTCGAGATGAACTCGTAGATGCATTAGAGTCTGCAGGATACTCTTTAAGGAAATGGACCTCAAATTCGCCACAAATATTAAGCGATCTACCCACAGATCATTTGCTGGCAAAAGACCTGCTGAACTTATCTGAGCATGGCGACAACAATGCCAAAACCCTCGGAATTCGGTGGAATGCACGAAAAGACTCGTTCTTTTTTCTCGTCCCACCCATCGAACACAAACTCGCTCATACAAAACGCTATATTTTGTCATCAATAGGCCCGGCCGGTTGGCTTGCACTAGTCTGGCTAGACAAGATTGACTGGGACGAGACCCTAAAAGCTTTGACTCAACACAAATGGCAAAACTTTATTGATGGCTACCCTTCACTCAACAACATTGAAATTCCCAGATGGACCCAGTTTACACCCAAGTCAACTGTGCAATTCCATGGATTCTGCGATGCTTCTGAGAAAACGTATGGAGCAGCAATATATGTGCGAATCACCGAAGAAAATGGGCAGGCCTTTTAGTCGCTAAAACGCGCGTCGCACCTGTTAAAACAGTATCGCTGCCAAGGCTAGTACTCTGCGGTGCAGTTTTAATAGCAAATCTAGTTGATGCCATCTTGCCAAAAGTCGATTTGCCACAATATAAAACATATTTTTGGACAGACTCCTCCATAGTTTTGGCATGGCTTAAAAAACAGCCATGTTCTTGGAATACCTTTGTAGTCAACAGGGTGTCGACTATAATTGAAAAAGCTGGAACCGAAAACTGGTCCCACGTCGATTCCAAATAAAATCCAGCAGATGTAGCCAACCGAGGATGTTCCGCCACCGAATCAAAAGATCACATCCTATGGTGGAATGGTCCAACGTGGCTAAAACATGAAGAATAAGTTTGGCCTTAGTCCAACAACCCAATCGACACTACCCTTGACTTAAAACCCATCAAATCATTTGCCATAGCGTCTCAAGAAGACATTTAAAATAGATTTTCCTCACTGCCACGAGCTCTTCGAGTCATCGCTTACGTGTTTCGTTTCCTTACAAACACCTCACCCACCCGTCGTTCTCAAACGAATTATACAAACTTGGATATAACATCCATTGAAATCAAGACGATACGAGATAGGCTTATCTCACTAAGCCAGAAAAAATGTTTTTCCGATGAATATAGCTCCCTGTTAGTCCGGAAACCAATCTCGTCAAAAAGTACGATTTTATCTCTAAATCCCTTTTTGGACTCTAAGGGAATCATGCGTGCCAATGGTCGCTTAGTCAAATGTCCGACTTTGACGTATAATGAGCGTCACTCTATAATATTGCCATATGAAAGTCGAATTACACGACTTTTGACTGATATGACACATTTAGTCACCTTACAGCGGTAACCAATTAACGTTAAGGCTTCTACGATGTGAATTCTGGGTACCCAAACTCAAGAATCTCATTAAAACATGCATACATAACTGCAAGACGTGTGTATTACACAAGAAAAAGCTACAAACCCAAATAATGGCTGCACTACCCGCAGAACGCACTACTCATACCCGCCCATTCACAAACACAGGTGTAGATTTCGCAGGACCCATAGAAATCAAAAAATACACCGGGCGAGCCTGTTTAATTACAAAAGGCTATGTTTGCGTTTTTGTATGCTTCGCAACAAAGGCAGTTCATCTAGAAGCAGTTAGTGATCTCATGACCCAAGCGTTTTTAGCCGCTTTCTCCCGATTCTTTTCCAGGCGAAGATGCCCCGCCGCTCTTTATTCCGATAACGGCACGAACTTCGTTGGAGAATTTGTGAAATCACTTCAGACCCAGATCATAACAACCCAAAATCATCAAGATTTGAACTGGCATTTCATACCCCCCAGGGCCCACACATGGGTCGTCTATGGGAAGCCGGTGTCAAAAGCTTTAAGGCACTCCTAAAAAAGATATCCGCAAGCCAACGCTTCACCTTTAAAGAGATGTCAACACTACTTGCGCGAATTGAAAGTTGCTTATGCCTATATGACACTGGCTAGTTTTAATATTTTTCAGCGCTTAAATTGTAAGCTAAGAGCAGTACCATAAATGCTTGCTATAATTTTCCGTTGATATGACTGCCTACGCTATATGTATAATCAAGCGAATCAAGCGCTAAAAAATACAAAAAATTTTTACTTTTTCAGCTTCTACCAGCTTAAAATCACGAAAAAGTCATTGTGAATACCTTGTTACAGCAGAAGGAAGAACAAGATAAATATTTTGTAAAGCAGACATTCTGCATTTTTGCCGTTATACCTTTTAATGCTGTTTTTGCATTTCAATTGGTTGCCTATAAATGTTTTTAGTTGAAATAAAAAATATTTGCGCTGCACGAGCTCGTCATTATTTTTAAATAATTCAGACAAGTTGTAGATTTTTGACACAAAATAAATTATATTTTTGTCGCAACAGCTGTTGAATTTTCCACACAATTTTCTACAGACATCCCATTCATACTAGACATTGTTGTCTCTTTTATCCCCTGCTTGTTTTAAGATCTGATCTAAAACTTAAAATATTACATCAGAGTTTCTGCAAGAGGTGGAAAGATGAATACTTAAAAGAACTCCACAAGAGATATAAGTGAAAAAACCCTCAGAAGAATATCGACGTGAACGATGTCGTAGTCATACGGCATAAGAATTTGCCCCCAACGAATGGAGCCTAGGTCGAATCACAAGAGTGCACTCTGGTTCAGACTCTAGAACTCGTGTAGTCGTCATTCGGACAGCAAAAGGAATCACTTTCAGACCCATAACAAAGGTAGTGGTGCTACTCTTAAATTTAACTCTACTCTACTCTTCTCAACTCTACTCTACTCAACTCAACACTACTCTACTCTACTCTACTCTACTCTACTCTACTCTACTCTACTCTACTCTACTCTACTCTACTCTACTCTACTCTACTCTACCCTACATACCCCACTCTAATACATCTATTTTTCAGTTTCAATGGCACCCAACAACAACAAGCGCTGCTCAAACAAACAGTGCAACAACAGGCGTTGTAGCTACAATAATAACAACAGTAGTTCCAACAAGAAGCGGGAACAAAACAAAAAGAGGTGCGGCAGCAACACGACGAACACGCGCAACAAAATTATTAAGCAACGCAACACGACAAAGACTGATGATCGCGCCAGCTACACCCACCAAGCGGCTTGTGGTCTTTGCAATCAGGACCATCGGTTGACGCTATGTCTGAAGTTCCGCAACATGAACTGGACAGAAAAGACACAAAAGTACGACGCGGTTGCCAGGTTGAAGTATTGCGAGAATTGTCTCGCACGGTCCCATCGGTCCAAGGCTTGCACCAGTCGTCACAACTGTGCCATTTGTCATGCTAAGCATCATACCAGCTTACATGGACACCCATGGTTGCGACAAATAGAGTGTCACCATGGTGAACGTGCTACGGGCTCTAAGTTCTCAGGCGCCATGAAGAGAGAGGTGATGATACCGATGGCGATGCTGAAGTTATATCACGGTGATTACTGGCATGATATAAGGGCGCTAATAAACCATTCGCGCACGATGAGCATTATCGCGTGGGATCTGGTCGACAGATTGAAGCTGGACACGACTGCTAAAGGCAGCCACAGCTGGTGTCAATTAGTCATCGTTGCCCAATATGACGAAAGTTTTAGGTGCGAAGTGTATGCACTCATCTCGAATGAGCTTCCTCTCGAGCCGTACGACTAGGAGATAACTAAAGCGGTGCTAAAACGGTTCAAGCATATGTTTTTAGCAGACCAAAAGGCGAGTTCGATGAAGAAAATCCTGCTGGAGTTAGGTGCGGACATCTTCCCACGAATAATTAGAAGTGGCGCCTCTTTGCTGGCGAAAATGGCCTCGTATAAGCTCAAAGTACTGCATTCGGCTGGAAACTGTCTGGCCCATGTGGACTTTGAGTACCCCACCCTGTTTATTAACCTTTTTATTATACTTTTATTCATATTAAACAAAAAAAAGCACTGAATTTGAATAATAAAAAATGAACTATCTATAAAAATGCAACTCATTCAAATAATTTACTTATGAACCCAATTAACCCTTTTCTAAGTATTGCAGATATTGCAAAGTGGGCAGAATGTTTACGTGGCCACGTAACCCTGTGGTCACTGTACACTTCTTCATGTTTACCTACCCGCCGTTGTGGCAAAAAGGGCGCTGCAGTCATCACGAAGGTTGGCTCGCTCGGCACCTTCGTGATGTACAAAGGTCCCCGAAGAAGATCTGCCTTTACTTTTTACTTTTTATCAAGACCCTCGGAAGAAGTGATCGACAGAAATCAATGAAATCAAACCGATTTACCCACCCATCTTTTTTATTTTCTTTCCCACCATACTATCGACGTTCAACACCCGAACACACATCGTTTAAAATTGTTAAAATATAGGAATAAAAAATAAATACATTTTTATCAACGTATTTCTGAGGTTTTCACTTATGGAAAAGTGAGTTTTTATATTTTCGTTACCATAGTGTGCTTCAAAATCTGTTAGTCCAAAATAATAGTCAAGCGCAGTCCACTGCTCCAAAATTCTATCGACTGCATCCTAAATGTAACAAAAAACTGCTATATTTCAATCCATATTTTTTCAATGGATTATAAAACCTGTCGGGAGTGCCATCACGTTGGAGCTTATCGCAAAATTTGGTGCAGCTGGAAGCCAAAATCTGCTTGAAGCTCGCTGGAGTCTTCTTTTCTGCTTTTTTCAAACTTTTTAAATTTTGGGATTTTCAAATTGTGCCGAAATGAAAAAGCACGTGCTTAAAGTGCCGTCTAGTCTCGAAAGTGCCGAAAAAAGCACAATTATGCGTAAAATGCCATCCCTGCTATCCATTTAAGCGTCACGTAAATTATCGAGAGCAGCAAACCGGTTTGATCACCTCAACTTATTTTGTAATTGAGACGTTGTAGCGTTGAGTTACGGTGGTTTTATTTTTACCACCTCTCTTTTTTGCAACCATTAGTTGTTTAACGGTTCAGCAAAATAAAATTAAAAACAATATTTGCAATGAAAGAAAAGTTTACGCAACTGTGTACGACTTTAGCTCACAGTTCATAAACAAGATTAAACACGTATGATTTCTAAGAGCAGTAGTCAGATGCTGATTTTTTCTAATACTAGTTCATAACGGTAGCTGACGAGATATACTAGTGGAGTTCACGATCTAGTGCAAATGGTCTTGCATGAGTGCATTTGCAAAAGTTTATTGCATATTCTTGCACTATACTAACAAAATACACACGTTTGCACTTGCTATGTTGTTGCAAATATGCAACACCTAAAACATGTAGCATATAAATGCTACACACATGCAACACTGAGATGCAAGCTCTAGTGTCAAAAATTTATAAGTTATAAAAATCAAAGAAATAAATTTTGTTATTTTGCAGTGGATAAAAATTAACATGGTAAAAGTTCAGATTGATTTGTTTTTATTTCTTTTGCAAATCAGCTGTGCTAAGTTTTGCAACCAGTGTTGCCGAGTTACCCAAAAACAGTTGTTCACAATTGATAGCAAATGTTTGCAATTGCATTATTTTGCAATCCGGTGCAAATAAGATCGTGAACTGCCCTACTGATTTTTAAATGCATCTGTCTGTTATTTTTTCAAACAAAACTATTCAAACGTTAACTCCAAAAATGTGCAAACTTCAGAAATTATTTATTTTTTCTTCTTTTTTTTACATATTTAACATTTTTTCACAGCCACCCCATAACTCCCAATTCAGCTGATGCTCAGATCATTAAACGACTCATTAAAAAAATAATTTAAACAACAAATCATATTTTCATAAATTCTTTTCAATGTGCAACGCTGCTTCTCAGACTATAAGTCTTCGAATATTTAAGGAACAAGGTAGTTTAAAAAGATAATAACTTAATTACTTAGATGGCGCTTACAACCGTTGGTCGGTTTTGGCCTGGTCTAAGAATTTGCGCCAGCCTCTTTTGTCGTGCGCTTGCTGGCGCCAGTTGGAAACTCCAAGCGTTGTCAGGTTATCCAATGCCTGGTCTTTCCAGCGGAGATGCGGTCTTCCTCGTCTGCGTTGGCCACCGCTGGGTACCGAATCCAATATATTTTTCGCTGGAGCTTCGTCGTTCATTCTCTCGACATGACCTAGTCAGCGAAGCCGCTTTAATTTAATACGCTTGACTATATCGATGTCGGCATATAGCTCATACAGCTCGTTGTTCCATCGTATTCGGTACTCGCCATTGACGCAGATTGGACCATAGATCTCGCGAAGGATTTTTCTCTCGAACGCTCCCAAAGTCCTTTCATCAGAGCTGCTCAAGGTCCAGGACGCGCATGATTATTGACTTACAGAGCGTCAGTTTTGTTCGTCGAGAGAGAGCTCTGATTCTCAATTGCCTACTGAGCCCAAAGTAACACCTGTTGGCAAGAGTTATCCTTCGTTTAATCTCAACACTGATATCGTTGGAAGAGTTAATGCTGGATCCCAGGTAAACAAAGTCCTTCACTACCTCAAAGGAGGTGTTGTCAACAGTGACGTGGTTTCCAAGACGCTGGGACTGTTTGTTTGTTGACACAAGATACTTCGTTTTATCTGCGTTCACTGCAAGACCCATTCGACTCGACTCTTTTTCTAGCCTGGAGAATGCTGCACTGACTACGCGCGTATTGTGGCCAATGATGTCGATATCATCAGCATACGCCAGCAGCATAACACTCTTATAGAAAATTGTGCCGCTGCGTCTCAGGTCAGCAGCTCGGATGATCTTCTCCATTACTATTTTAAAGAAGTCGCACGATAAGGAATCACCTTGTCTGAAACCTCGCTTGGTATCGAACGGAAGGGAGAGGTCCTTCCCGATTTTCACTGCACTGCTGTTGTTGTTCAGTGTCATCCTGCAAAGACGTATTAGCTTCGCAGGAATACCAAATTCAGACATGATCGCATATAGGAGACTCCTTATTGGACTGTCGAAGGCGGCTTTGAAATCGACAAAAAGATGGTGTGTATCGACTTTTTTTTCGAGGGTCTTTTCCAAGATTTGTCGGAGCGTGAAGATCTGGTCAATGGTGGACTTTCCCGGTCTTAAGAAACACTGATAAGGTCCAATCAGTTGGTTAACGATAGTTGGCACAAATGGTGAGATCACCTTTCTTGTGGATTGGGCAGAGCACACTGAGGTTCCAATCATCTGGAATGCATTCTTTCGACCATATTCTGCATATAAGTCTGTGAATGTATTTAAACAGAGCTTCGCCACCGGTCTTAAACAGCTCAGCCGGAAGGCCATTGGCTTCTGCGGCTTTGTTGTTTTTAAGCCGAGCTATAGCTGTCAAGACCTCGTTATAGTCGGGCAGCAGAACTTCAACGCTGTCATCCATAATTGGGGTTTCCGGGATATCATCTCCGCTGGCGGGATTTTTGTCAGTGTCGCCATTTAAAAGACTAGAAAAGTGCTCCCTCCATAGCATCAGTGTACTCTGGATATCTGTCACTAGATTCCCATTCTCATCCTTACAGGAAGAGGCTCCGGTCTTAAAACCATCGGCCAGGCGTCTTATTTTTTCGAAAAATTTTTCGAGTCTAACTCCTGTCGCCATGCATCTCAATTTTCTCGCACTCAGGCATTTCCACCTCTCGTTTTTTTCGCCTGAAAATGCGTCTCTCTTCTCTCCTTTTCTCTCGGTATCGCTCCATAACAGTACGTGTTACAACCGACTGCGGGTGGCTTTGTAGGCGGTGTCCTTCTCTGCAGTGGCGTCGCGACACTCCTGGTCGTGCCACTGGTTTCGGCGAAGGCGGTGGTAGCCTTTCACCTCTTCGGCAGCCGAACGCATAGAGTGGGATATGTGCGTCCACTGTCCGTATTTATCGTCAATCGGAGGAGTGTTTTCTTGAAGCAGGAGTGAGAGTCGAGTAGCGAAGGCTTCGGCCGTCCGTTTTGACTGCAGCTTGTCGACGTCTAGCTTTCTGAGTGTAGGATTGCGAGCATTCGTAGCTGCGTACAGACGTGTGCGGATCTTGGCTGCGACAAGATAATGATCTGAGTCTATGTTAGCACCACGAATCATGCGTACGTCTAGTACACTGGAAGAGTGCCTTCCGTCAATCAAAACGTGATCAATTTGGTTACAAGTTTTTTGATCAGGAGACAGCCAGGTGGCCTTATAAAAATTGAGATGCTTGAAGCTAGTGCTACTAACGACCATGTTTCGTGCTACGGCGAAGTCTATCAACCTCATTCCGTTATCGGATGTGTTGTCGTGGAGGCTGAACTTTCCGACTGTTGGACCAAATATGTTTTCCTTACCCACCTTGGCGTTGAAGTCACCAAGCACGATTTTTATGTCATGACGGGGGCAGCGCTCGTATGCGTCTTCAAGGCACTCGTAAAAACTTTCTTTGGTCTCGTCATCTTTTTCTTCTGTCAGAGCGTGCGCACATATTAGGCTTATGTTATAAAATTTAGCCTTGAAGCGGATTATGGCAAGTCGTTCGTTCAAAGGAGTGAATCGCAGGACATGATGCCTGAAACTCGTGCTTCTCCACATCGCCGCTGTAGTAGACATCACAGGATGCTCGCCGTAAGCAACCCTGTCCCTTCCATCGCATTTCTTGGACTTCAGTGATATCAGAATTATATCATTCCAAGACGTCAATCAGTTTGATAGAGGCACCATCCCAATTTAGGGTCCGGACATTCCAGGTGCATATCCGTAAATCATTATCAGTTTTTCGTTTGCGGTAGTCGTCTTCAGATTTGGGGATCATTCTAACCCAACGCACAACCTTTGCTTGATGACCAAAGGAAGCCGTCCGCTCAGATCGATTTGAGACGATTTCGACATGGGTAATGCTGGCCTCGCCAAGTTGAGGCAGTCAGACACGTTGCCATGTGAAGATCGTCCCATAATCTCCCAAAAGATAATATAAGGTTAAATAAGATAAGATAAGATGAGATATGATAAGATAAGCTTCTGTTTTTGACCTGTTTGTTTTGATTACAAAACCAGGGCTGCTCCTAATATCTTAACAGTGCTTCTTAAACTGTTTTTCTGAAAAACAGTGAAACTAATTTTTTGTGGTTTTTTTTGCATTTATTTTTTGTTAATAGCATTTTTAAACGTATAATGTTCTGCAATTTTCGCAACTGCGCTATTAAAGGCGAATCCGACCGTGTAGTTAATTGCTGGTTATGCGATTCGTTTTTCCACTTCAAGTGTGCAGCGTTGAATCCTAGAATTTTCGATGCTCTAAACGAAGGCAAGGGACTTCGTTGGTCATGCGAAGATTGCAGGTCTACGGATGTAGACATTCTTAAGCTCATTAGACAATCTAGAAGAGGCTTTTTGGAAGTGTCTAAGGATTTAGAGGCGGCTCAGACAAGATTAGTCGAATACGAAAATTTGTTTAAAAAGTTTAAGGTTTTGGATGAAGCTTCTGTGTCTCCAAAACGCAAACGAAGTAACAAAAATCTTCGAAGTTCTGCTAAATCGACTGTAGTAGCCTCGCCACTGACCTCTAGCATTACTAATGTAATCATTATTGATCCTATTTTGCCTAATATAATTTTACAACCTGAAGATCTGCCGACAGAGTCTGTGACTGCAGATCAGATCACACTTAATAACGCTGTTGCATCTGTAGATAAGGAATTAATTTCACCTTCTATTTCAGTTCCGATACATAACGCAATTAATAATTCTCCTTCTGGTGCCAAAAAAACTTATGCCCAGTCTTGCGCTTCCAATATACCTTCTAATACTGATCTGCCCACCTCTATTTCGGTTTCTACTAGAGCTATACCAAAACAAATATCGAATAGCAGCAATAATCAACCGGTTCATAAAGAGCTTGTGGTTATACCGCCAGCTAAATGTATATTTGTTTCTCGCTTTGCAGCTGATACGTCCGAAGGGGATATTTTACACTTCTTAAACTCTAAGTTAAACCTTCTTAATGAGAAAATTTCGGTTTACAAACAAAGATTTTCATATCAGCGTACTATTGCTTCTTTCAAAATAACTTTGTCTAGTGATCTCTTCTATAAAGTTATTGATCAAGGTTTTTGGCCGGAAAATACTTTGGTTCATGAATTTATTCAGAAATCACCACCTCAAACTTCACTGGCTACCTTGCCTGTTCGCAACATGAACCCAAAAAACTAGATTGTTGCTTTCAGTTCTTTGTCTTATACCAAAATGTTCGAGGTTTGAACTCTAAACTAACAAACTTATACATTTCAAGCCATAGTCTACACTTTGACATTATTGCTTTAAGTGAGACTTGGCTTAAACCTAATACTTTAAATACTGAAATTCTGGCAAACAACTTTAATATATACCGTAAAGATAGAAACTCTATTGTTGGTAACTTTTGCAATGGTGGCGGCGTTCTTATTGCCGTTAAATCTTCACACTTCTCACAAGAAATAATAATAACTGAGTCTTTAGATATTGAATTTTGTTGTGTTCTTGTGAAGTTTGGCACTTTTAGAATTTATGTAACATGTTCGTATATTCCGCCAGTTTCCCATGTTGAGGTGTATGGGAAACATCTAGCGTCGATAAATAAAATTTGCTCTGATATATAAATATCAGAGCAAATAAAAGTTGTTAAATAAAAGTTGTTCTGAAAATACTTCAGTATTCCTGCCATCTTCAGAACATTCATCTGATAACTCATTTTTAAATGAGCTTTCGAGTCAAGGACTTTTTCAAATAAACTATCACTATAATAGGAATAACCGTTTGTTAGACCTTATATATTTTGATGATAGCAATATTGTTTCAGTTAATAGGTCTGATCCGCTTGTGTATCCTGAGGATTCACACCATCCGACTATTGAAATCACACTGAATTTTCCTAAACAATCTATATCAAATCGTTTGATTCCTCCCTCAGAGTTCAATTTTAAAAGAACAAATTATGTAATTTTAAGAAATAATTTGTCAATGATCAACTGGTCATCACTACTTAATATCAATACTACAAGAATATTGCCTCAAACTCTTGATTCTGCTGTGTTTGCCTTTAACAAAACTCTCAATAATTGCTTTTTAACTTCAGTTCCTCAGAGAAAAGCGTCTTTAATATCTGGTCTCACTTGGTATACCAAAGAACTGAAAAATCTGAGAAACTTAAAATCAAAATACTATAAAAAATATCTAAAATCTAATAGTATTTGTGATTTTGCTTATTATACTTCAATTAAGTACAACTACCGGCATTTATGTAGGCAATCCTATGACATATATCTAACAAAAGTCAAATTAAATATCAAGTCTGATGCAAAATCTTTTTGGAACTTTGTTAATACTAAACGTAAGATAAATTCATATCCTTCTTTTATGAAATATATAACATATGAGTCGGATGTTGATATTACTATATGTAACCTTTTTGCAGACTTCTTCAAGACTACTTATTCATCTGTTTCTTATGATAGTTTAAGTTATTCTTTAAATGTGCAACCTGGCGATATTTGTTCTCCAATAATTGATATTAACACGGTTTCAACCTACTTGAAAAATCTTAAGACATCTTATAAAAGTGGGCCTGACAATATTCCTTCATGTATATTGAAATATTGTTGTGAAGAACTTGTAGTTCCAATTACTATGCTTTTTAAAGCATCGTTGCAATCTTGCTATTTTCCAGTTGCTTGGAAATCTTCTTTTATTATTCCGCTTCATAAATCTGGCAATAGGTCTTTGATAGACAACTATCGGGGAATTGCAAAGCTCAGTGCTCTTCCTAAGCTTTTTGAGGCTATTGTAACCTCACAATTATCACATAGCGTTAAATCTTTAATATCTCCATTCCAACATGGATTTTTATCTGGGAAATCTACTGTTACTAACCTTCTAGAATTTACGTCTAAAACTGTAGAAAATTTTGGAAAAGGTCTACAAACAGATGTTATTTATACAGACTTTAGTAAAGCCTTCGATGTTGTAAATCATAAGTTGTTAGTTATAAAACTGTCTCTTCTTGGTTTTCCAACGCATTTAGTGCGGTGGATTGAATCATATTTATTAAATAGAACGCAAAGCGTTATATTTAACCTCGTAAATTCAGATGAGTTTGTTGTTACTTCTGGTGTACCTCAAGGAAGCCATCTTGGTCCTTTATTGTTTTTACTTTATGTAAATGATTTACCATCTGTGGTTAAGCATAGTAATATCTTGCTATACGCTGATGATGTTAAACTTTTTCTTTCTTATAAAAATGAGCACGCCTCTTTTTTTTCCTTCAAACCGATCTTGACCATCTTTGTAACTGGTGCGAAATTAACTGCATGAAGCTCAACTTGAAGAAGTGTAAACACATGACTTTTTCTCGGAGGCAACCTTCTCGAAGTTATAACAAAATAGGTGACTATACACTTGAGTTCTTAGAGGTTTTCGATGATCTCGGAGTAACTATGGACACCAAACTTCGCTTTAACATTCACATTAATAAAGCTATTAGCAAAGCTAATAGTACTCTAGGATTTATTAAACGATGGTCTTAGGAGTTTAATGATCCTTTTATAACTAAAACCTTATTCACATCGTTAGTAAGGCCCATTCTAGAATACGCTTCAATTGTTTGGTGCCCTCGTTATGGGTGTTACATTGACGATATAGAATCTGTTCAAAAGCAATTTCTTCTATTCTGCTTACGCGATCTATATTGTGATTCAAACTTTAATTTACCTTCTTATGAATATCGATTGCTGCTTATTAATCTTCCTTCTTTAAAAAATAGGAGAATTATGCTAAATGTTTGTTGGATTATAAAACTTTTACAAGGATATGTTAACAGTCCATATTTATTAAGTAAAATTTACTTTAACGTTCCTCTTCGTCCTAGAAGGTCTTTTGAGCTACTTTTTATGAACTTTTGTAGAACTAATTACTTACAAAATGAACCTCTAAGAAGCGCTTGTGGAGACTTTAATTTCGTTTCAGATGTTATTTCTTTAAATGAATCCATATACTCAATTAAACATAAAATTTTAGATTACCTGCAGTACCGCCGCTGAGTCTGATCACACTTTTTCCAAGGATGCATAATTTTCACTTAGTGATGGATATAAAACTACATTAAACTACACTAAAATGAATGGACCTGAACCTTTTAACCTCAATTATTCTTATCGAATATGCTTGGTGAATGTTAATTCATTTTTCAGCTGTACCGCACTGGTTGTACATTTTGGATTTTTTCCTACAACCATGCAAGAACGATTTGTATTGTATATATATTGATATAACTGGCCAATGATACCTAGTTGTCTTAGTGCCTACGTTCTCTACCAATTCGTTGTATATAGTGAAATTGGTGTGGTACATATGACCAAGTTTGTCGAAATACCACCTTGCTTAGCCAGGATTTCATTGGCTTTAGCAATGACAGAACGATTTATATTATATATATATGCAAATGCTTATCAGTGTGGCGTACAGACCTTGTTTGTCTCGATACCTCCCACCGTTCTAGGCCGACACCATGCTATTTTAAGTGGAGCGAACGTAACCATGCTTGCCTTGCACCACATTATTATTTGCTGTTCAATATTTTAAAATATCTTAAAATTTATTTGTACAATATTATAATGTTAATTTTAAAATATTATATCTATTATTAATATGTTTTGTATTCTTTTGATAATTCACTAATCCTCATATATATACAATAGTATTGAAATTTTGTATTTTTAATTTATTATAGTGCTAGAAAGCCTAAGGCTTAGCAAATAAATAAATAAATAAATAAACAAATAAGATAAGATAAGACAAGATAAGATAAGATTAGATAAGACAATATCAGATAAGATAAGATAAGATAAGATAGGATAAGATAAAAATCAGTTTTAATTTATGTTTTGTTATTAAATTTATCAATTTTATTTGTCGGTATATTCAATGGACTTGATATACGCACACTAAAAAAGAGCTCAACTTTTGATTCAATTTTAACATAATTGTAACATTCGAAGACTTACCAAAAATAAACTATTTCTACTAAAATTCAAATTTTTTGTGGTTATGTTTAACGTTGTTCAGGCTTTAGGTCCGTTTTTGTAATATACTATAATCAGTTTTTATTGTAAACTTATTTTATTTAATATATTAACCAATATTTTCACTTCCTTCGGAAGTTATCTTCAGGGTTACTGAAATACTGAATTGAGCAAAAAACGTCATTAGCGGCACACTGCGAAAAACTAAAACATACACCCGACTTTGGCAATTTGAAGATCCTGCATTAAGAGGCCAATTATTATAGAAGGTATACACTGAAAATACTGCATATTATAAGTATACCTTCAGAGAAAAGACTAAACTTCAAAACAGACACGGACAAATGCGCTTGCATATAAAGACGATGTAGGGAAAATCAAAGGAAAACCGACGACAAAAGGAAATAATTTGTTTAAGTCTACAGTCTTTTAAATGTTTGGATTAGTCATGTTTTTATACCCCACGCGCACTGCGTAAGGGGTATTTTAATTTTGTCACGACGTGTGACAAAAGGAGGCGTGGTAGGTATAGAAAAGTACATACATTCTTGATCAGCATCACCACCAGAGTTGATTTAGCCATGTCCGTCCGTCTGTCCGTCTGTCTGTCGACACGATTACAGACGTAATTTTCAAGGTATCGTCATGAAATTAGATATTTAAGCTTTTTTAAAAAACTAAGTTCAAGTTCGAGAATGGGCTCAATCGGATGAAAACCACGCCTACCTCCCATACAACCCCAAAATTGAAAAATCTATAAAGAGGCTAATATTAAGCTACAATACTGAAATTCGGTATTTATGTATTCTATGTCAAAACAAATATGTGTTAGAAAACTGGGCGTCATCCACCTCCTAATACGCCCACCTCCCATACAACCCCAAAATTAAAAACTCTATAAAGAGGCTAATATAAAAGATACAAAACTCCAACTCGGTGTTTGTGTATTTTATGTTCAAACTGAGGTGTGTTGGAAAAATGGGCGTCATCCACCTGCTAACACGCCCACTTCCCATACAACCCCAAAATTGAAAACCCAATAAAGAGGCTAATATTAAAGGTACAAAACAGAAACTCGGTATTCGTGTATTCTATGTCAAAACTGAGGTTTGTTAGAAAAATAGGCGTCATACACAAACCAACACGCCCACCTCCCATACAACCCTAAAATTGAAAACTTTATAAAAAGGCTTATATTTAAGCTGCAGGAAAACAATTTTATATGTATTTATGTTAGACACATAAAAATAATAAAATCTCTCAAAATCTCATGCAAAAAGCTCTCCATATTAAAGATTCTCTTCTTGACCGAAGATTTTAACTTCGGCCAAGTTGAAGATATACCTTACTAGTTTTATTTTATGTTCTAATATCGAATGTTCTTAAATATCGAATTCCAATATGATAGCTTGAAAATTACGGCTGTAATCGTGTCTACAGGCAGACGGACAGACAGACGGACAGACGGACAGACAGACGGACAGACAGACGGACATGGCTAAATCAACGCAGGTGGTGCTGCTGATCAAGAATATATTTACTTTTCTATACATATCACGCCTCCTTTTGGGTGTTACACACGTCGTGAAAAAATTAATATTCCCCTTATGCAGTACGCGTGGGGGTATAATAAAAACTGATATTTTTATATAACAAAAAAGGACCTAAAGCCTGAACAACGTAAAACAAAACCACAAACAAAGTCGAAGGTCGATAAATAAAGTAACAATAACATATAATTTTTAAGTTTCTGAAATTTGCTTTTTCAAATATTTTAGGGAAAAACATTGCAAGTCGATTTCGAATAGAAGGGCAGGTTTTTTGGTATTCTGGTGTTCTACGAAGTTATAGATAAGACGATGACAATTTTTTTTTATAGAAGTAATAAAAATAATATCGCCCAAAGTTTCAGAGATATACCACTTCGTTTAATTTAAAGGGGTTTTTTGTCCCCTTGTGTGAATATTAAGGGGTAATATTGTTTAAAATTTAATCTTACTAAATGCAAGAACCTTCTTGAAGGTCCTAAAATCAAAATTGTGCTTAGTTTAGGATTTAAAGGAAATTTACTACGGCCCCATAGTATAAAATGTGACTTTGAAAAAATCGGTCATTTGAGCTAATCCAGAAAAATCCTTTGAACAATATGTTCTATGGACCAATGGCTATCAGAAACCATTGAATTTTTTGCAGTCATTTCAAAAGGTCATCAAACTGTCGCACCGTGTAATAATTTGATAACGTGAATACTTGTTTCGTTAAGCTGCTTGACTAAAAATATGACTATATGAATAGAACTGAAAAATTGTTTAAATTTAAGGGATATCATTGCATTTTTCACTAAAGAGAACTAAGAACCTTTGCTTGAATTGATATCTTTGAAATTTTTGACAAAGTTCAATTTTAACACTGCGACAGTTATGAAATGGAAACTAAAAATAAATAAATAATAAAGTGTGCAAAGGTTGAGAATACCCGGTTCATAAATTATTAACAATCTTGAAACCTGTTGTATCAAATGCCCACTCAAACAAACTAAATGGAACATTCCGATAACACTTATGCAATACGGAAAATGTATTCACTATGAAATAAAAGATAGCTTAACTGACCTATTGTGCGGAATAACTATTTGGGAGGATTATTTTAAGCTTAATTTTAACATTTCCTTGAAACATCCTAATAACTTTTACAGCTATAAGAAAAAACGCTATAAGAAAAAACTGATTCATTGAAACTAAAATAAAATAATTTATAACAACTTAAAAACTGCCTTTTATGTTAACGATCTGACAAATGATCTCCAAACGAATTCGCGGACATTTTTGTGCACATTGGAGAGTAGCAACTGGGGTCGCACAATGTTCGCATTGTCGAGTGAAATGAAGTTGACTATATTATGTCATAAGAATTGAATGGTAAAGAACAAAGAGAAGGTCGCAAATTGTAACATTTCTATTGGGATTGAACTTCTTTATTCTCTGTTAAATGCAGCAGTTATAAATACAACGACAAAAACCTAATGCTCATTTAATGAAATAAGATTATAAACTTTCCAGAGTCAACTGTTTTAACTTAAAATGTTAAATTTTTACTACTTTTAATTTTTACTTATGTAGTTGGGCGGTAAAAGAGATTGTAGCAACACTTTTTTATATAGTGACCGCCACTTGGACCCACATATTTACTTAGTTTCAGTATCAAGACACAACTATCAATACAACCGTCTGATGTCTGATGTAAGGCATTTTTATTTATTTATAGGCGTGGAAAAATTTATACACATAGTGATCGCCACTTGGACTCTTGGCACCCACACAACCCGTTTCATTATCAAAACATATACAACTCATGAATAATAATGATTTCTGAAACGTGAGCCACGCCCACTTTTTCAACAGTTGTCGACAGTTACCAAACGAACTAATATACCAAATTTAAGTCTCATAGGCTCAAAAACGAATGAAATATGGCATAAAACAACATTCAAATATTTTTCATACAAATTTTGAAAATATTTTGGGTGTAACTTAATTTTTGATTGAGCGTTAAAAAATTATTTACTCAAAATTTCCCACATTTAGCCAAAAATTTACCTTAATCCAAAAAATGCGTCAAAAATTAACTTAATTAGGAAAATTTACCTCATTTGTCAACAGTGGTCATATCCTGAACAAAATCAAAAGAACAGCGCTCTCTACCCCTAAACAATAATATAAAATGAATAAAAAAGTGAAGTGAGACGATGTCACCATGTTTTTCCTTTCTTCACTTTAAGGATCATCAACGTTTATATGAAGCTCTTTTTGGAACCTTCCTCTTTTTGAAGTGAAACTTCTTTGGCGGCGAGTGAAATTTCAAGGTCTTTTTTCGTGACGCTAGGCTAACGTTTTAAATTCATATGAAAATTTTAAAAAATATTATCGTCGCCGCCAGGATTAGAACCTGGACTTTCTACTTTGCATTTCATAATAGTCTGAAACTCTACTACTACGCCACAAAGTAACATGACAATTAACAAAACACATAGTAACAAATATTGCACGCGTTTTGGTTCGTGTGTTGTATACCACAGACACACACCATGTCTGAACAACGCGTTCTGATCCGTACTATTCAACGGGTTTTGGTCCGTGTGTTGTATACCACAGACACACAACATGTCTTAACAACGCGTTTTGATCCGTACTATTGAATGGGTTTTGGTCCGTGTGTTGTATATAGTGTCCGACCGAATATTCGGTTTCGGTTTCGGTTTCGGCTAGTTTCGGCCCTTTTAATCAGTTTCGGCTATTCGGCATCAATATGGCCGAAACCGAAACCGAAACCGAATATTTGATCGGACACTACTAATTCGGTTCTTACATATATTTCAATGGTAGATGTGAGTTCGCTTTCATCAAAATTTTTAATGGTGTTAAGTAGAACGTGAAATTCAGTCATTTGATTGACCGTGTGGGTTGGGTCCAGCACAAAACGATAAATGTAGATTTTTTTTTTAGATTATAATATTAAGTTATTTAACTTTAAATACTAAAAAGTTCCTTAAAGTGATATTAAAATGATCTTTTTATTTATTATTTTAAAGTTGAACATTAATGTTCAAATATTTATATTAATATATATAAAAATATCTTGAAATAGATTTAAAGTACTCAATAGTCAAAAAGCTTTTTAGAGATAAAATGCTTTTTCAAATTTTGTTATTCATAAAAATATTGTCTCAGCTTATTTGTTACAATAGGAACACTCTCAATTTGAAATGGGAACAGTGTCAAGAATGGTTTGTGAATTTGATAAATTCAATAATTTTTTGTTTATTTTTCATAATTTTATCAATATTTTGACATGCAAACAGTCAAAAAAATGTTTAATCTATGTTCTTCTCTGAAAAAATTGTCACTTATAATTTTTATTCCCAATATTTTGAAATGTTTTGCCATGTTTCCATATTTTTTGAAACAGTTTGAAGTACTTTTGACAATATTTGTGCTCACATTAGAGTAAAAATTTTAAAAAGGCTTTATCAAGGGTTTATTGAAGGTTACTCATTTAAGAAGCCTTTATAAGAAATTTTTGTCGTTATTGGACGTTTATGAATACTGTTTTTGAGATTTTTTCTTTGTAAAGGCTTTATAAGAGGCTCGTAAATTTTTATGAATAAAGGCAAAAGAATATTTATCGTATATATACGTTATTATAATATGTTTCAATTGTTATATATTTGAAAGCTTTTAACAATTAACAATTTAACAATTTTCAAGTAGACATTCAGTTTCGGTTTCGGTTTCGGTTTCGGCCGAATATTACAAAAATGGCCGAAATTCGGTTTCGGTTTCGGTTTCGGCCAAAATTTTGGTTTCGGTCGGACACTAGTTGTATACCACAGACACACACTATGTCTCAAGAACGCGTTTTGTTCCGTACCATTTTCATCGTTAGATTATGCACGGAAATTGTATTTCTTTACAAAATATAACAACTGTGTGGAGAAAAAGCAACAGACTGACAGATAATATAATCTGTATAACAATATAACATATATAATCAATATAACAACTGTAATGAATACTTTAATAACATTAATGATCTTATAATTTTATTGCAACACTTACTGCAAATTTTTTTTTTGTTGAATATCAAATCCTAGCTTAAAGCTACAAATGTCTTCAGCCTCACGAAAATGCCTTTTAAATTTTCGACTGATTCTTTAAAAATAAAAAGTTAACTGTTATTTTTCAGGGAAAAATAAAGGTAACTTTTGACTTTTATTTTATCGGTCATAAGTACCAATTATTTTGTGACTTATTTTTTCGGTCAAAAATATCAGGCAATTTGTTGACACCATGTGTAAAATGTCCCACCGATGAGAATGAAAATAATGGTATCAAAAGTTTTTTAGTCGGTAAAATGGCCTTTGAAAAAATACAAGTTGCCTGATATTTTTGACCGAAAAAATAAACGGCAGAAAAAACTGTTATTTTTGACCGATAAAATAAAAGTAAAAAGTAAGTGTTATTTTTGAACGAAAAAATATTAGGCACAAAATAACTTTTATTTTTCTCGGAAAAAAGTTATTATAAAGTTAGATAACAGTTATTATGTGACTTTTTCGATAAAAACCATAACCGGTACGGTCCCTGGATGTAAATATCGAATAAACAGAATATTATTCCATTTTGTATTGATTGAATTTCTTTTCAGATACTTTCTCTCTCTATTTCACACTAAAATCTATCTTATTTTTTAATGTTTAAGAAGTTTCACTTCTGCCACATGTACGTTGCTGCACGTGAGTTTTTTTTTCTCAAGTTGGTTCTCAAGTTGGTTGGTTCTCTGTTTTTTTTTTTCTTTTGTAAATGTATGTACATCGATTACTTCTAAGTGGGCGGTGTTCGAAAAAGGGGCGTGTCGCTATAAGAAAAACACTGTATCTCAGTAAATATTACCACAAGAGAAATAAAATTCACAGTAAAAGGGTGTGGCAATATTGGAAAAACTCTGTTTCTTGAATAAAATTGACACTAGAGTGCTGAAATTTAGTACAGAAGTAGGCACAATTATTGAAAATTAATTTCAATAAAGTGGGCGTTATCCGACAAAGGGGTGTGGCAATATAATAAAATAACTGTGTCTCGAATAATATTGACACAAGGGTACAGAAATTTAATACAGCGGTAGGCACAATTACTATAAATTTTTGTCAAAAAAAATGGGTGTTATTCGATATGGGGTGTGGCAATATTAAAAAAACACTGTATATCGAATACTATTGCCACTAGGACACTAAAATTTAGTACAGAGGTAGGCACAAGTATAACAAATTACTGCCAAGAATGTGTTGACATTGAAGAATGTGGGCGGTATTCTATAAATAGGCGTATCACTATAAGAAAAACACTGTATCTCAGTAAATATTGACACTAGGGTACTGACATTTACAGCAAAAATGCAAGGGTAGGTACAATTATACAAAATTACGGTCATTAAGTGGGCGTTATTCGACAAAGAGGTGTGGCAATATTAGAAAAACTCTGTGTCTCGAATAATATTGACACTAGAGTACTAAAGTTAACTACTGAGGTAGGCACAAGTATAAGAAATAAATAAAGTATAAAAAATTAATTTCAATAAAGTGGGCGTTCTTTGATAAAGGGGTGTGGCAATATTTGAAACACACTGTATCTCGAATAATCATGACACTAGAATACTGATATTTAGTACAGAGGTAGGCACAATTATTACAAATAAATATCAAGGAAGTGGGCGTTATTCGAATAAGGAGTGTGGCAGTGTTTGAAAAAATTTTATAATATTGACACAAGGGTGATAAAATTCATTGTAAGAATGGGTAGAATTATTGAAAACACTATGACAAAGTGGGCGAAATTCGACAACGAGGCGTGTCACTATTAGAAAAAACACTATATCTCAGTCAATATTGGTACAAGGGTATTGAAATCAATTCAAGAATATGTAGAGTTTTAACAAAACACAATCAAGAAAGTAGATAAGATTCAACAAAGAGGCGTGTCACAATAAGAAAAACACTGTGTTTCAGTTAATATTGAAACGTGGGTAGGTAGAATAATTAAAAAGGTGGGAGAGATTATAAAAAGCGTGAGGCCCTTTAAGGAAATACTGTATATCGGTTAATACTGATGCTAGGAAACTGAAATTTGGTGCAGGACAAGGTTGAATTATTATAAAGTATGATCAATGAAGTACATAGGCTGGATTCAAAAAAGGGCGTGACACTTTAATAAAAATTGTTAAGAGGCCGAAATTGAAAATAATCAACAAACCATGAAATAGTGAAATATTTGAAATTTTCCTTAATAATTCTTGCAAATATATTAAAAAATTCAAAAGAGTTAAGAATAAGAAACGACAGAAAAAACATTTTTAAAGTTATGAGCTTAAATAATTGTGTTAACGAACTTTTTCTAAAATTTATCATATTCTCTAAAAAGGAAGAAATAAAAGCTTTTTAACAAAAAAAAACCTACTTCAAAATCACTACAAAGTAAAAAATAATTTTTAATTACCTTTCCTATTAATTGTGGTAAAATTTGATAATTTATTTATACACCTTATTATATTGGAAATCTTATTATTTTAACTTTTCCTAATTTGTTTTGTTTTTGTCATAAATATTTTATTTTTTTATGATAATATAAGCTTCGAAGTTGTATTCCGTATGCTGTATTTCCTTGGTTAAATGCTCATACAAAAATTATTATATTGACAAAATGAATCAAATAGTACTTTTATTCCAACTATTCTTTGTTGTATTATGTAAATATTATTTATGATCAGTAATCCAATATTAAGCCTTCTTGCTTCGTATGTTTATAGTGATAAACAATTTATTTTTAAGACATTTGTTTATATTAGTTTATTTTTATAGAGTATATTATACTTAACATAAGTTTATCAAAATAATTTAATTTTCTGATATTATAACTATTATCATACGAAATACTTGCTTGCCATACAAAGAATTGTTTTATTTGTAGAAAAGCATCTAGGAATTATAGCATGACATACCGAAATAGATGAAAAAGATATAAAAAAGCTTCAATATAATTATTTTTTTCATTTCAACTGAACTTATTTTCTCTACCGCTCACAAAAAACTATTTAATCTGCCAAAAAGGAAATACACGTTCCGAAAAAATCTATTTATATTGCAATTTTTGGAGTGGAACGAAGTACAGTATGTCAAACTAACGTATTTATTAAATTTATTTTCTTCACGGTAGTTTATATACATTATATTTGATATATACATTATATCAAAGAATCCACAAAATATTATCTTTGTGTTAATACCATTCTAATTTTATTAAAAACTTTTCAAAAATGAAAAAAATTTTCTGAGATTAAATCAATTTGTGAGTCTTGTTGTGTGTAAACAAGAAAAGAACTGACCAAAAATGTTCATGTCAACAGATGTAAAAATTGTATGCAAAGTGTTTAAGCGGTTACATATTTGATTCAATATTTTCTTAAATTATTTTATGTGTTTCGAATGAATCTTATTATCTAAAACGTAATATATATTATAGTTTTACTTAAAGCTTCAGATATTTGCTCCAGAAAAGACCATCATGTATATATATTATACATATATTTTAATTGAAAAGACAATGCAAATCTTATGTAAAGGAAGGATTAAATATTTTTATATTCAATTACTGATTTCATTTCTTGTGTGTTTACGTGTGTTGAATTATATAACTAATTAAATATAGAATTATCATTTCAACATACTGTGCGTGTTTGGTTAGTACGTGAGTGAGGTAGACAAAAGCCATAAGAGTTTAAAGAAGACCAGGGGTGGAATCAAAACTTCCAGGCTCTTTTGACGATTAAAAACATTTTCGAATGAACTTTGAATTATTTTTTCTTTACTATTCTAAAGAACTTATTCTTAAAGGGAGCAAACAAAAAAATTATAATTATAATTGTTATTTTCAAATATACTTTTGATATATGGGTCATTCCTTGTTTTCGTCAATATTTTCAGCAAGTCAAAAATTTTTCTTTTGAAATGTTTAATTTTTTTCGCAATTATTTATTTGAATTATAATAATTGCAATTAAGTTGTGGGTGTGGGGCAGATCAAACACTTTTAATTTATGAATTATATTACTTTTATTTAAGGTGGCACATAACATTCGCGGCAGAGAAAACAAACCTTTTTTTAAATATTCATAACTCAGTCAAAAACAAACATGTTTCCACATTTTTTTTTTATTATTTTAGAAAATTGAACAAAATACAAGAAAAAAAATTCAAAAAAATATTTTTTTTACTCCAACATGGTTTTATAGAGCTCCAAACTGGCGGCAGAGAAAAAAGCGGGGCCTCGTGGTTGCAGCGTTGGGAGTCGCAAAAATTGTACGTTCTGGAAAAAACTGACTTTTTTAAATCTTAACAAAATTGGTTATCGTATGATAGGTGCTTTTTTTTTAAATTTTTTTTCAATTTTTGGTGATGTTTCAAATTTGAAAGTGTGTTTTTTCGAAAAAAATATTGACTTTAAAAATTCATAAAAAATCGAAAAAAATTTAAAACAAAGTTCGTGCAAAGTTCGATAGCAAATCAAGTTTAAAAAAAAATTAACAAAAATTTCGTCAAAAAATGAACTCGCTAGTTCCTCAACTAATACGAAAAACATGGTTTCGAGATAAACGCGTTCAAAGTTTGTGAACAAAGAAAAATGCAAATAAAAATAAAAATGCGCTCTCTCTAATCCGGCTGTAACTTTTGAACCCGTAGGAATTTTTTTCTTAGAATCTTTAGAATATTTACTCAAATACAAAATTATAAAAAAAATTTCAAAAACGGCATATGTCATGTCCCCCCTTAAACTATTTCCATGGAGGTGATTGTATAATCATAAGAGATCATGTTCGAAAATAATCCAAATAGGATGAAAACCACGTATACCTCCCATACAAATTGACGTTCTCAAATTGGAAAATTCCTTTAAAATCTATTAAAAATCAATCCAATGACTTGAGAATTAGCTCATGAGCTTTAATTTGAACAATTTAAAAAAATGCTTGAATTTTTAGAATTTACTGCATTTACAACTTATTTCAGTTTTCATTCTGAGAAAATTGGTCTGATATCTGAGAAATATGTTTATTTTGCTTTCAGCTGCTTTTAAGGACTTTTTCTCTTTAGTATTTTTCTTTTATTTATCAACGTTATGTTTGCACTCTTCTTATAAAATCCATCTACATGTGTATAAACTACAAATAAAAAATAAAAAATAAAAAGATACCAAAGAAAGCACGATATAAGGTAAATTTTTAATATTGCTTTAATTACTATTCGAATGTCGCGTTCTTGTACCTAAATCATCATTTGTTATCAGAACTTCGTGATCGTGCTAAGCAAGTGTCTGAAAATTGTAAAAAAAAAAAAAAAAAACAAATTGGCCATTTCAGCCCTTGAAAGGACTTTGACCGAGCTTCTTATGATCAATTGTGTTGTGTGTGTTACTAAAGGTTTGCTCACAATTGACCGAGAACTGGACCTACATGTTTTATGCCGACTCCGAACGGCTAAAGTTCATATTCTCAAGAAGCTTTACATGGCATTATTTACTCTCTGAGGTTTGCCATTGTCTGCAGAGAGGTGGTGACCGATCAGAAAAATTTTTTATTGAAAAAAACTTTTCGCCGCGGCTGGGGATCGAACCCGGGCTCCGAACATGCTAAGCCACACACTTAACCTGCATGCCACGGTCACCACGGTCTGAAAATTGTAACTGAAATCAAATTTGGTCGCCTCACTATAAAAAAAAGTTACTACAGGTAAAATCATACTAAACATTTAATATTGATTATCGAAGTGAGTCGCGTTCGCGACGAAAGGTTTCATTCGATTTTACTGAATTTTTAACAAAGTGTCTGGAAAAAAATTACTTTTTTAAATCTTAACAAAATTGGTTATCGTATGACAGGAGCTTTTTTAACCGACTTCAAAAAGGAGGAGGTTCTCAAGTTGGTTGGTTTCTCTGTGTGCCCGTCTATGAAAGTGGGCGGTATTCAGCAAAGGGGCGTGTCTCTATAAGAAAAACACTGTATCTCAGTAAATATTGACACTAGGGTAATAAAATTCACAGTAAAATTACAAGGGCAAGCAGCAATATTAAAAATGACGATCACTTAAGTGGGCGTAATTCTAAAAAAGGGTGTGGCAATTTTATAAAACTCTGTATCTCAAAGAAAATTGACACCAGAGTTCTGAAAATAAGTACAGAGGTAGGCACAATTATTGAAAATTACTATCAAAAAAGTGGGCGTTATTCGACAAAGGGGTGTGGCAATATAAGAGAATTACTTTGTCTCGAATAATATTGATACTAGGGTACAGAAATTTATTATTACGGTAGGAAAAATTACTACAAATTTTTGTAAAAAAAAATGGGCGTTATTCCAGAAGGGGAGTGGCAATATTAAAAAAAAATACTGTATCTCGATTACTATTGACACTACGATACTAAAATTTAGTACAAAGGTAGGTACAAATATAACAAATTACTGCCAGTAATGTGGGCGGTATTGGATAAAGGGGCGTGTCACTATAAGAAAAACACTGTATCTCAGTAAATATTGACACTAGAGTACTAGAGTCAATAAAATTCACAGCAAAAATGCAGGGGTAGGTACAATTATAAAAAATAATGGTCAATTAAGTGAGCGTTAGTCGACAAAGAGGTGTGGCAATATTAGAAAAACTCTGTATCTCGAATAATATTGACACTAGAGTACTAAAGTTAACTTCAGGGGTAGGCACAGTTATAAAAAATTAATTTCAATAAAGTGGGCGTTGTTTGATAAAGGGGTGTGGCAATATTTAAAACACACTGTATCTCGAATAATATTGACACTAGAATACTGATATTTAGTACAGAGGTAGGCACACTTATAACAAGTTATTGTCAATAAAGTGGGCGTCATTCGACAAAGGGGTGTGGTAATATTAGAAAACACTAAATCGAATACTGACACTACTAACTGAAAAAGTACAGACGTAGGCACAGTTATTACAAATTACTACAGAGGAATTAGGCGTTATTCGACTTAGGGGTGTGGCAGTGTGTAAAAAAACTTTAGAATATTGACTTAAGGGTGATAAAATTCATTGTTAGAATGGGTAAAACTATTGAAAACACTATGACAAAGAGTGTGATATTCTCGACAAAGAGGCGTGTCACTTTTATAAACACACTATATTTCAATCAATATTGACATTGGGGTACTGATAAAAATACAAGAGTAGGTACTGATAAAGATACTGACAAAGAACAGAATAAGAAACGACAGAAAAGCATTTTCCATATTATGAGCATAAATTTATACACTTTTTAAAATATATCATTTTCTCTAAAAAGAAAGAAATAAAAACTTTTTAACAAAAAAAAAAAAAAACCTACTTCAAAATCACTACAAAGAAAAAATAATTTTAAATTACTTTAACTATTTATTTCTTGGTCAAATTTGATAATTTATTTATATTCATTATTATATTGGAAATCTTATGATATCAATTATTCTGAATTTTTTTTATTTTTATCATAAATATATTAATTTTTTATGAAAATAAAAGCTTCGAAGTCGGCGCTACCATAATCAGATTTTTTGTGCAGCTCCAACACACATATAGCATTTTAATTAAGATTTAAGAAAAATTAAGATTACAAATTAATACAGCGTCACCTAAGCAGGATATTCACAAATAAAAAAGTCTTAAATAGAGTAGGGATGGCTAAAATATCATGATTTTACGTCAATGATTAGCGCTGACTAGAAGCTTTTATTATCATCTAGAAGCTTTTATTACTAGATAATAGAATACTAGATTCTAGAAGCTGACTAGAAGCTTTTATTACTATCGAAAACTTGAAAAAAAATAAAATTTGTTTTGAGTTTTCTTTATTTGTTTGCTCCTCAAAGGCGTACGAATGTCGCGATCGCACCTATGGAAATGCCCATATATGAACATATTCTCTAACTTAAGAAACAAATTATTTTGGGAGTAGATTCAATACCAAATGTAGTCTTAAGGAAGTTTCATAAAATACTAATATGAGAATATTGCACTCTATTCAATAACATTCTTAATGACTCTTACCACAGAGAGTGTATTATAAAAAGAGCTTCTCTGAGAGTAACGGGGCTCTGTAAATGTTAATTTCCTGATGTCGCCCAGAGGACGAACTTTTTATTCTACCGTGAATGTCATCGCTTCTCTCTGAGTAGCTGAAATAGACAAAATGTGTATAGATCAGCGATGGGCACACACATACTATCACATTCTTTGTGTGTAAAGCAGAGAAAAACGAAGATCAATTTTAAGTACTTTCTCGCTATATTTTAAAAAATTTGCGCAAAGAGATGTTATTTCAACAAATGCTGAAAAGCAACTGACTTTATTTGCTGCCAAAATAGAAACAAAGCAACAGCCGAATGCACACAATCGTAAGCCACACGATTTAGCTTAAAGTGTTCATGTGTCGACGTCGCGCTAGCAGCATTATGCTTCCAATCACGTGTGATTGGAAATTTAATTTGTGCCCTTTTCTGGTATAGATGTTTGCAACTCTATTTGGAACAGTGCTGCCAGTTTTTTTTTTTTTTATTAATTTATTAATTGCAATCTTTCTTGGGATCTTATCAAATTAAATCTTATCAAATGAGATCTTAGATTAAAAATAACAGTTTAGAGTATTACATTAAATACGTCTTCATTACTAATTACAGTTTTTATCTTCAAAAATATAAAATAGTATAACATTATGTTTATAAGCTTAATATAAAAGATAAATTATATATGTACATTTTGAACATTTCATGTTATTTCATTGTAAATCTAAAATATGGGGTCTTTTCAACCTTCTTATTAAATAACTTTCATCTAATAAAGATACAGCTAGTTGATTTTCATGATTGCTTAACCTATTGAGATATGTTTGTGATATATTTTTAATTTCATTTTTAACATATGGTATTTTCAGATCATTGTGTATTGCTTCGTTGGATATAAACCACGGAGCGTTGACTAAAAGTCGGAGAGTCTTTGACTGAAATCGCTGTAGTAATTCAATATTTGAGTTGCTGGCTGTCCCCCAAATCTGAATACCATATGTCCAAATTGGTTTAAGTATGGCCTTATAAAGTCTTAATTTATTTTCGAGTGTTAGCTCAGATCTTGGGCCGATCATCCAATAGAGTTTTTTACTTTTAAGTTTTAAATGTTGTTTCTTAGATTTAATGTGATCTTTCCAAGTCAAACTGCGGTCTAGGTGTAATCCTAGATATTTAACTGATGTATGTTGGGGAATTTGAGTTCCATTCAGAAAAACTGGTGGGCAGTCTCCTCTACTCAGTGTAAACGTTATATGACTAGATTTATTAGGATTCGTTTTTATGTTCCATTTAGTTAGCCATGATTCAATTCTTTCCAATGCCATTTGTGTTAGAGTAGATGACTCAGAAGTAGTTTCTGCAGAGGTAATTAAAGCCGTGTCATCTGCATATGTAGCAAGTAAAACATTTTCCAGGGAAGGCATGTCTGATGTAAATAAAGTATAAAGGGCTGGTCCTAACACACTGCCTTGGGGAACTCCAGCCTTAATAGCAAAAATATCAGAAGTTTCGGATCTGTGCCTAACATAAAAGGTCCTTTCGATTAAATATGACTTTAATAGTAAAAAGTATGGTGCAGGAAGTAAGGATTTTATTTTGAAAAGAAGACCGCAGTGCCACACACGATCAAACGCTTGCTCAACGTCTAAGAAAACTGCTGAGCAATATTTCTTAGTTTCCAATGCATTTCTTAATGAATCTACAATACGGTGGCATTGTTCTGGTGTCCCATGACCGTGTCGAAACCCGAACTGGTGTTCTGGTATGATGTTACGCATAGCCAATACTGGTAACATTCTGCGCAAAAGGATTCTTTCGAATACTTTCGAGAATATTACGAGCAAACTTATAGGGCGGTGTGAAGCAGCGTTACCAGTTTTGCACGATAAATAGTGCTTTCGGTATTTTTTGAGCTCTTGCGAGATGCTGCGGGAGAAAGTAAAAATCATCGCTTTATGTGAGAAAAATTCTCATGCGAGAAAATTTTTACCACATGTGCGATTTTTCCCACGCGAGGGATAAAAAATACCGAAATTACCACAAATACCTCACATTACCAAAAAGAGATTTCTACCTGCTGTGGTAGAAATACGCATGAATGAATGTGTACAGAAAAGGTTTACTGAGTGAATGCGCTTGTTGATGCATTCTTCATGTGCATTCTTGTTGGCAGTTTGTTTGTGTTTAAACTGTTTTCGATATATAACAACAAAAGAACGTAAATAATTTCTGATAGCAAAGTGAAAAATAAAATAATTATGTCTGGAAGAAAAACATCATTGTCGCATAGTTATTCAAAAACTCTGTAAGCTTAAAGTATTTTTTACATTTAAGGCGCATTTTAATATTATGAATGTGTTAGGAGAACAAATTATGATGAGCAGTGCAAGGACTGCTATGAGGCTGGAGAAATATTTTTGAGAAATAATTTTTGAACTCATTAAAGAATTGAATTTCATAATAATTCAATTCTTTAATGACTTCAAAAATTATTTAATTATTGTTTTATTAATTGTTGTTTATTAATATGTTGCAATATAGGTTTACTTTCGTTGAACAATTTCATACTATGCTATAAACACCGCTTAATGTGATATATTAAGCAATTTTGAGGTATTTCATTGACTTGCGGTAATTTTGTGGTAATTTGCACGATTTTGAATTAAAGAATTAAATGCGAGAATGAGGTAATTTTTGAGGTATATTCACCTGACAACGCTGGTGTGAAGTTATTTCATTTTCCGGTTTGTTAGGCTTAGGTACCAAAACGATTTCCGCGCATTTCCATTGTGTCGGTAAGTGATTCAATCGAAAAATTGCATTGAATATTAATGACAAAAACTGAACAGCCTTTTTTGGAAGGACTTCACGACTTAAGCGTCAATTAGGTCGTGCCCGGGAGATTTTTTGTTTCTAAGGCGCTTAATTTCAAGTTGCACTTCTGCCCACCTCTGAATGCGCGCTGCAGCCATTACTGGTAAGCCTTTGCTTTCACCAAAGATTGATATTAGGGGCTTATGGTCAGTCTTTAAAGTAAACACATTTCCAATTAAATATTACTTTAATTTAGTAACACTAAAAATAATTGCCAGTGCTTCTTTTTCATAAGTACTGTATCTCTGTTCAGCTTTAGACAAAGCCCTTGATATGAATGCAACTGGTCTTAACGTGTTGTCTGAAAACTTGTGTGACAGTATGCCAGCTATTGCATTATCTGAAGCATCTGTTGTTAGAAAAATTGGCAACTTTGGATTAAAGTGTACCACTACTTTTTCTGAAGTTACTTCACTCTTTATTCTCTCATATGCGATCTGGCATTCTCTAGACCAGTCAAATTTAACATTTTTCTGAAGTAAGTTGTACAAGGGTATCATCTTTTCTGCGAAATTATTAACAAATTTGGAATAATAATTTACCATGCCTATAAATGCGCGTACTTCAGAAACATTTTTTGGAATTGGAGCCTGTAATACTGAATCCA
Source organism: Tetanocera ferruginea (assembly GCA_958299015.1). Taxonomy (NCBI): domain Eukaryota; kingdom Metazoa; phylum Arthropoda; class Insecta; order Diptera; family Sciomyzidae; genus Tetanocera; species Tetanocera ferruginea. The sequence continues at coordinate 95,420,025 of OY282640.1, read as the reverse complement.
CTCTGTCTTTGTTTTTTTTAAGACTAAACCTGTCAATACTTACTAATTACTTACTTAGATGGCGCTTACAACCGTTGGTCGGTTTTGGCCTGGTCTAAGAATTTTCGCCAGCCTCTTTTGTCGTGCGCTTGCTGGCGCCAGTTGGAAACTCCAAGCGTTGTCAGGTTATCCAATGCCTGGTCTTTCCAACGGAGATGCGGTCTTCCTCGTCTGCGTTGGCCACCGCTGGGTACCGAATCCAATATCTTTTTCGCTGGAGCTTCGTCGTTCATTCTCTCGACATGACCTAGCCAGCGAAGCCGCTCAATTTTAATACGCTTGACTATATCGATGTCGGCATATAGCTCAAACAGCTCATGGTTCCATCGTATTCGGTACTCGCCATTGACGCAGATTGGACCATAGATCTTGCGAAGGATTTTTCTCTCGAACGCTCCCAAAGTCCTTTCATCAGAGCTGCTCAACGTCCAGGTTTGTGATGCGTATAGTAGGACGGGCATGATTATTGACTTATAGAGCGTCAGTTTTGTTCGTCGAGAGAGAGCTCTGCTTCTCAATTGCCTACTGAGCCCAAAGTAACACCTGTTGGCAAGAGTTATCCTTCGTTTAATCTCAATACTGATATCGTTGGAGGAGTTTATACTGGATCCCAGGTAAAAAAAGTCCTTCACTACCTCAAAGGAGGTGTTGTCAACAGTGACGTGGTTTCCAAGACGCTGGGACTGTTTGTTTGTTGACACAAGATACTTCGTTTTATCTGCGTTCACTGCAAGACCCATTCGACTCGACTCTTTTTCTAGCCTGGAGAATGCTGCACTGACTTCGCGCGTATTTTGACCAATGATGTCAATATCATCAGCATACGCCAGCAGCATAACACTCTTATAGAAAATTGTGCCGCTGCGTCTCAGGTCAGTAGCTCGGATGATCTTCTCCATGACTATATTAAAAAAAGTCGCACGATAAGGAATCACCTTGTCTGAAACCTCGCTTGGTATCGAAAGGAAGGGAGAGGTCCTTCCCGATTTTCACTGCACTGCTTGTGTTGTTCAGTGTCATCCTGCAAAGACGTATTAGCTTCGCAGGAGTACCAAATTCAGACATGATGGCATATAGGTGACTCCTTATTGGACTGTCGAAGGCGGCTTTGAAATCGACAAAAAGATGGTGTGTATCGATTTGTTTTTCGACGGTCTTTTCCAAGATTTGTCGGAGCGTGAAGATCTGGTCGATGGTGGACTTTCCAGGTCTGAAGCCACACTGATAAGGTCCAATCAGTTGGTTAACGATGGGCTTCAGTCTTTCACACAATACGCTCGACAGGACCTTATATGCGATATTAAGAAGGCTAATCCCACGGTAGTTGGCGCAAATGGTGGGATCGCTTTTTTTGTGGATTGGGCAGAGCACACTGAGGTTCCAATCATCTGGAATGCATTCTTCCGACCATATTCTGCATAGAAGTCTGTGAATGCATTTAAACAGAGCTTCGCCACCGGTCTTAAACAGCTCAGCCGGTAGGCCATCGGCTCCTGCGGCTTTGTTGTTTTTAAGCCGAGCTATAGCTGTTAAGACCTCATTATAGTCGGGCAGCGGAACTTCAACGCTGTCATCCATAATTGGGGTTTCCGGGATATAATCTCCACTGGCGGTGGAAGTCTAAAAGTCTAGAGAAGTGCTCCCTCCATAACATCAGTGTACTCTGGATATCTGTCACTAGATTCCCATTTTCGTCCTTGCAGGAAGAGGCTCCGGTCTTTAAACCATCGGCCAGGCGTCTTATTTTTTCGAAAAATTTTCGAGTCTCATTCCTGTCGCCATGCATCTCAATTTTCTCGCACTCACGCATTTCCGCCTCTCGTTTTTTTCGCCTGAAAATGCGTCTCTCTTCCCTCCTCTTCTCTCGGTATCGCTCCTTAACAGCACGCGTCACAACCGACTGCAGGGTGGCTTTGTAGGCGGCGTCCTTCTCTGCAGTGGCGTCGCGACACTCCTGGTCGTGCCACTGGTTTCGGCGAGGGCGGTGGTAGCCTATCACCTCTTCGGCAGCCGTACGCATAGAGTGGGATATGTGCGTCCACTGTCCGCATATATCGTCGATCGGAGGAGTGCTTTCTTGAAGCAGGAGTGAGAGTCGAGTAGCGAAGGCTTCGGCCGTCCGTTTTGACTGCAGCTTGTCGACGTCTAGCTTTCTTAGTGTAGGATTGCGAGCATTCTTAGCTGCGCACAGACGTGTGCGGATCTTGGCTGCAACAAGATAATGATCCGAGTCTATGTTAGCACCACGGATCGTGCGTACGTCTAGTACACTGGAAGAGTGCCTTCCGTCAATCAAAACGTGATCAATTTGGTCGCATGTTTTTTGATCAGGGGACAACCAGGTGGCCTTATGAATATTGAGATGCTTGAATCTAGTGCTACTAACGACCATGTTTCGTGCTGCGGCGAAGTCAATCAACCTCATTCTGTTATCGGATGTGTTGTCGTGGAGGCTGAACTTTCCGACTGTAGGACCAAATATGTTTTCCTTACCCATCTGGCGTTGAAGTCACCAAGCACGATTTTTATGTCATGACGGGGGCAGCGCTCGTATGCGTCTTCAAGGCGCTCGTAAACACTTTCTTTGGTCTCGTCATCTTTTTCTTCTGTCGGAGCGTGCGCACATATTAGGCTTATGTCAAAAAATTTTGCCTTGAAGCGAATTATGGCAAGTCGTTCGTTCACAGGAGTGAATCGCAGGACATGATGCCGTATTCTCTTGCCAACTACAAATCCGCATCCAAACTCGTGCTTCTCCGCATGGCCGCTGTAGTAGATATCACAGGATGCTTGCCGTAAGCAACCCTGTCCCTTCCATCGCATTTCTTGGATTGCAGTGATATCAGCATTATATCTTTCCAAGATATCAATCAGTTGGATAGAGGCACCATCCCAATTTAGGGTTCGGACATTCCAGGTGCATATCCGTAAATCATTATCAGTTTTTCGTTTGCGGTAGTCGTCATCAGATTTGGGGATCATTCTTTTATTCATTCTTAAACTTTTCATTGAAATATTTTTATTACATGGTGGGCTTCGAAACCAACGCACAACCTTTGCTTGATGACCAAAGGAAGCCCGCCGCTCAGATTCGCCGCCAAAGTATATCGGTATGATAGTTTTTTGACGTTTCCAGGAGACACCACGCGGAGGTTTGAGTCGACTTGAGACGATTTCGACATGGATAATGCTGGCCTCGCCAAGTTGAGGCAGTCAGACACGTTGCCATGTGAAGATCGCCCCCTTATCTCCCCAAACCTGTCAATAGTAAACCCTAAATACGAAATTTCGTTTTTTAAGAACCTTAAACCTTAACCTTAATTTTGATAAATTAAGTTTAAGTCCAGCCAACAATAATTTACTTAGCACTGATTTTAAAGTTCGTACATGTTCCGCCATATTGTTGCCCGAAATGGTAATATCATCTTGATATACAACCACAAACGGTATACCTTGTAATAGATTTTCCATTGTCTTCTGGAAAATTGCGGCTGCTGGCTTAATGCCAAATGGCAAACGCTTCATCTTCAAAGTGTCAATGTGTGTGGACCAAGTACATAGAAGCTGCGAATTATCATCAAGACTAAGCTTATTATATGCATTAGATAAATCAAGCTTCGAAAATAATTTACCTCCTTGTAGGTAATATGCAAAATTTATCTATATGCAAATATTTCATCTATCAAGGGTAACGGATATTTGAAATCGGACAAATGTTTATTTATGGTAATTTTATAATTACCGCAAATTCGAATGTCCCCATTTGGTTTCAATATGGGAACAAGTGGAGTACCCCAATCTGAATGATTTACTGGTTCCAAAACATCACTAGCAATTAATTCCTTTAAATTTCTTTCAATTTTACTTTTCCATGTTAAAGGCAATGGACGTGGCTTACAAAATATGGGTCTTGCATCTTTGTCTATGCTCAAGGAAATATTTCCAAGTTTATAATTGCCAAGCCCACTACTAAAAACTTAAAAAAACTCATTTTTCAATTGCTCAACAATGATGGAAGATTGATCAGAACCAATATAATTTACTTGTACTAATTCAAAATTAAAAGTTCTCAAAAAATTTCTTCCAAATAATGGACTATTATTGTTATTCGTAACAACAAGTTTAACTTTTTGTTTTATACCATTAAACTCAATCATTTCATCATATTCTCCTAACACTTGTATTTTATTTCCGTTGTAATCAACATACGGATCATTTCAGAATTTTAAACTTACTTTTTTATTAAATTTATTCACAAACGTTTTCGACACCAAACTGCAAGGAGCACCAGAATCACAAACCACATTTATGGGAACCTCACCTATTTTTACTTCAACGCTATAGAGCCTAGTTGAATCGCCAATGTTTTTAGTTGAAGAGCCAATGTTTTTATGGTTTATACTGTAAATAGAAAATTCATTTGAATTATTTTTACAAAGATCTTCACTATTTGAATCTGATTCAGATACATAATTTACGGCCTTTTTCTTCCCTCTGCAAATGTTTGCCAAATGTCCAATTTTGCCACAGATATGACATGTACTCTGCTTAAATTTACAATCATTTGATTTGTGGTTCCTCCAACCACAGTGTGAACAACCATTTTGTGATTTTGTTGTACTAGCTGTTTGATGTTTCTACCCGTTGTTCTTGTTGCTGTTGTTGTAGTTGTGGTACTTTGTCTTCCTGTTGTATTTGTCGCTTCTTTCATTTCCAACCTGCATATCGTAGTTTGGTTTTGTTGTTAGTTTCATCTCCATAACAAGAGCTTTTCGGAGAGCTTCTTCCATTGTCAGCTTCTCGTCTTCTTCACAAAGCCGCTCAAATATTGCATTATTTATCCCCATAATAAATCGGTCCAAAACGAAAGCTTCTAATTTGTCACCAAATTTACATGCGAGAGCGAGCTTTTTGACTCTAGCATGCCACTCAGCCACTGTTTCACCTTCAGCTTGTACTGCTGAGTGAAAGCTTCTTCTCTCCCGAAAACTAATTGTTGGTGGAGTATAGTGCTTTTCGATTATTTTACAAAGTTCTTTATATGACTTGGAAACTGGAGTAGCTGGGCTACATAAATTATGTAGTGTCTCATACACATGCGAACCAATTGCTTTTAATAGCGTCACCTTCCTTGCATTTTCTTCTGTGCAATTTGTTTCTGCAAAGTGTATGTCGAGTTTCTCCTTCCATAGTGTCCACGATTCGTCCCGAGGAGAGAATTGCGGTACATTACTTTGTTGGTAAATTGTAACCATGCCGCTTTGTACATTGGTTTCGGGTGGTGCCATAGTGTTTGTTTCCTATTAATGCTTAACTGTACCAATTTTTGGGTTTTTTTTTTTTTTTTTTGTGATCGTATTTACGATATATAAAAAAACTTTCACACTTCAACTATGTCCTTGTTATAAATAAGTTTTTAACCCTTGTTTTTTACTTTTATTTTATTTACAATTTATGTGTATGTACACTATGTTTTTCTTTTCTTGTTTGTTCTTTTCTGTTGATCGTAGCTACGATGTGTATGTACACTTATTTTTTTTGCCTCGTCGCCAATGTAGTGTATTGAAACGCACGCTTATTGGATTCCAACTGACTTTATTTATGTCCGAAAAATAATGCTTAGGCTAACATGAATAAAACTTAAACATATGAGTGAATAGGGATGAGTGTAAATGAGTATGAGTGTAAATATGTAAGAAGGAGTAATGTTAGAGGAGGCATCAGAGATGTGCTAATGAGATATCTAACACTTAGGAACAGGTCTTTTATTAATTATCTCTTGATACACTCGGCACCCTTTGTAACTAGCAGGATGACTTTGGAGGCAATTAACGCAACAAGCTGGAGAATCTTTCGATTTTTGACACTCAGAAGAGCTTTCCTCTAGACCACATTTAACGCATCTAAAAATTTGTGCAATACGTGCAATACGCTTTTGTGTGTCCAAATTGTTGGCACCGATGGCATTGAACTACATCATTGTATTTTTTTGGTGGCTCTATTTTAATTATAGCATTACCAATATGCTTAACTTCATACACGTCTCTATTGTTGTTGTTCGGCTCAAGATCAACAAAAAACATATTAAGCGGCTCATTGTTAAAGCGATCATGAATATTAGTAATACTTCGCACTTTATGTCCAGGTTGTTCTAATTCTACTTTAATACTACTTGAAGGAGTTGATTTATGCAAATTCTTAATGATAATTCTATAAGCTTTGTCTTGTTTTAAATGATACGTATGGAATTTTATTTTTTTAGTTTTTAAATAATGAATTAATGTTCTATATGAACTGACTGTTTTAATTAGTACCCTTACTTGACCATCATGAAGAGATTTATATTGAAATATTTTCGGTGAGGTTACTTTAGAAAAATCTGCTTTCATACGATATATGTTGTCAACACTAGGTATTATTATTTGTGGCGGCTTCGGTGTTACATCGTCATTATCTTCGTCCATTTCTGCATCATTCGTAGAATTGTCTTCTTGTTCTTCGTCTTCAGCTGAGCTTAGATCAGAAAACCTGTTTCTGTTTTTTGTAATTGCGGCGACTTTATCAATGTCGATTGCACTCGTCGCTAAATTTTTTTGGGAGATAACACTCTCTTGCGCTTGTCAGTTGGCAAAGTTTGTCAATCGCCCTCACTCCCATCGTCGTCATCATCGTTGATGACTGAACCCATTTGGGATAAATGTCAAAACTCCACGTGGTGACTTCTTATTATATTATTTCTTTTTATTATAATTTTTATATTGTTTATAAATAGTTGAATATGTATAAAAAAGTATACATAAGAACGTTTTAATTTTTAACTTGATATTATTGTTGTTTTTAAACTTAATTGTTTAACCAAAGGCTCGCACATCTATACACTAACGCCAGGTGTCAGCAAAAATAAATCCCCATTTTTGCATACAAAAAAAAATGTTCCCCGTTTTTTACTTTGAATTACCCGTTTTTTCCCCGTTTTTAAATTTAGAAAGAATTATAATTTTAATGTAATAAAAATTAAATTATATCATTTAATAAAAAATAAATACATAGATCAAATACCTCGTATCCATAAAGAACATACAATAATTATAAGCGATATATTATCGATATTCGGGATAGAACTTTAAGGGTCTGAGATCAACCTAACAATCATTGCAAAAATTGTTTTAATTTATTTTAAATATATACATACTAGGGCGGGCCAAATTTTTTGTCGATTAAAGCCACCCCCTGGGATGATTCTATAGACAATTCTAAGCAACTTTGGTGAAGGAACCATAGGTCTATCTCGATTTTCGAGTCTCCCACTTTTCAAAAATTGATTTTTCCCCTATAACATCATTGATTCAAAATTCGATTTTTTATTCATCGTTATATTATCTTTTTTATGTGTATATGGGGGGTTTTTGGGGTCGAGAAATTCATTTCTGATCTTTATTTTTACCTATGACCACCGCCAGAGGGCGTTTCATGCATATTTTAACCAAAATTATTTCTGCTGCTTTGCGGACTTTTTATCTGTGACATTTATTGTTCTTAATTTTAAGTAAGTGAATTGTTTATATACGCACTGAACAAACTCGTCGCCAACCGCAAACTGCATTGATGTGTATTGACGGTCGGCAATGGGTTTGTGTTGTTGATGTTCAGTGCGGCCTTTTGACACTTGCTGTCATATGTTTAGTGATTTTTCTCCCGTTTTGGCTTTTCTCTCGCATTCCTTTAACCGCGTTGGTTCGTTTTTTTGCGTATGGAATTTAGTTGGTTTTAAATAAATAAAATTAAAGAAAATTAAGTACAGAAATTGTGTTCGTATTTATAATTGTTTAAACGCGTCAGTTTTTTCGCATACTCCAGAGTGCATACTCCGACACAATCATTTTTTGAAAAGTGGGAGACTCGAAAATCGAGATAGACCTATGGTTCCTTCACCAAAGTTGCTTAGAATTGTCCATAGAATCATCCCAGGGGGTGGCTTTAATCGAATTTTTGGGCTCCATACAAATTGGCCCGGCCTAATACATACACTCTAAGAAGAAATAGCGAGATTTCACTACAATAATTGCTGGCAACACTTTAACAGCATTTATTGTAGTAAAATCCCATAGCACGAAAATACAAATATTTCACGCTATAAATGCGTGAATGCTCTCTTCTCCAATAATGGCTCTCTGGTATAATAATGTCTCTCGCGCTCTTTTTAACATGTAAAAAAACGCTAGAAATGCGTTTTATCGCTCACGATTATCTCTCTTTTGCTCTTTTTGATGGAATATGCTGCTTAATCAGCGCTTTCTTACGCTTTTTACGCGAGAATTGTCTATAAAGGGTGATTTTTTAAGAGCTTGATAACTTTTTTTTTAAAAAAAACGCATAAAATTTGCAAAATCTCATCGGTTCTTTATTTGAAACGTTAGATTGGTCCATGACATTTACTTTTTGAAGATAATTTCATTTAAATTTTGACCGCGGCTGCGTCTTCGGTGGTCCATTCGGAAAGTCCAATTTTGGGCAACTTTTTCGAGCATTTCGGCCGGAATAGCCCGAATTTCTTCGGAAATGTTGTCTTCCAAAGCTGGAATAGTTGCTGGCTTATTTCTGTAGACTTTAGACTTGACGTAGCCCCACAAAAAATAGTCTAAAGGCGTCAAATCGCATGATCTTGGTGGCCAACTTACCGGTCCATTTCTTGAGATTAATTGTTCTCCGAAGTTTTCCCTCAAAATGGCCATAGAATCGCGAGCTGTGTGGCATGTAGCGCCATCTTGTTGAAACCACATGTCAACCAAGTTCAATTCTTCCATTTTTGGCAACAAAAAGTTTGTTAGCATCGAACGATAGCGATCGCCATTCACCGTAACGTTGCGTCCAACAGCATCTTTGAAAAAATACGGTCCAATGATTCCACCAGCGTACAAACCACACCAAACAGTGCATTTTTCGGGATGCATGGCCAGTTCTTGAACGGCTTCTGGTTGCTCTTCACTCCAAATGCGGCAATTTTGCTTATTTACGTAGCCATTCAACCAGAAATGAGCCTCATCGCTGAACAAAATTTGTCGATAAAAAAGCGGATTTTCTGCCAACTTTTCTAGGGCCCATTCACTGAAAATTCGACGTTGTGGCAGATCGTTCGGCTTCAGTTCTTGCACGAGCTGTATTTTATACGGTTTTACACCAAGATCTTTGCGTAAAACCTTCCATGTGGTCGAATAACACAAACCCAATTGCTGCGAACGGCGACGAATCGACATTTCACGGTCTTCAGCAACACTCTCAGAAACAGACGCAATATTCTCTTCTGTACGCACTGTACGCATTCGTGTGGTTGGTTTAATGTCCAATAAAGTAAACTGAGTGCGAAACTTGGTCACAATCGCATTAATTGTTTGCTCACTTGGTCGATTATGTAGACCATAAATCGGACGTAAAGCGCGAAACACATTTCGAACCGAACACTGATTTTGGTAATAAAATTCAATGATTTGCAAGCGTTGCTCGTTAGTAAGTCTATTCATGATGAAATGTCAACGCATACTGAGCATCTTTCTCTTTGACACCATGTCTGAAATCCCACGTGATCTGTCAAATACTAATGCATGAAAATCATAACCTCAAAAAAATCACCCTTTAGTAACCGCAGAAAAATACGCCAAACAGCCGAGTTTTATCGCTGATTTCAGCGGGGTATTTTCATTATAATTAAGTAATGTGCAATAAAAATTTGTTATTTGATGCAGTTTTCGGCTTAAAACTTAGGAACAAATTAAATATTTTAAAATCGTCAATTATGACAAAAGAAAACACATTAAAATTGAAAATAAATTAAATACACATTTAATTTTTGTAAATATGTAAACAAATGTAAGTTCCTGCAAATAAAAAAATTGGATATTTAAGATATATTAAAAGAAACATGAAATAAAAGCGAAACTTATGTATAGAAGAACATTATAAAATATAAGAGTTCATGAAATTAAAATAAACATGCTCATAAAACTATGTGGTCTTAATGATGACCTGTATTCACACTTAAAAACAGCTCTTTATTAGACACAACACAGAATTATTGCGACACAGCTGTCGCCTCCTTGGTAAGTGTGTGACGTGCGGGCCAACGGAACGCTGTAAGCCGAGTTCAATCCTCACTCTGACAAACGATTTTTTCAATAGAAAAAAACATTTTTCTGTTCGGCCGTCATCTCGCTGCAGACATTGGCAAACCCATTTTAAGCTGGCTGACACCGATATTACACGTTCGGAATTGGCTTTAAAAATGTTGGACCAGTTCTCGATCAATTGTGTAAGAAATTTTAACACACATAATACAATTGATCTAAGAAGCTCGTTCAAAGTCCTTTCAAGGGTTGAAATGACAAATGTTTTTTTTTTTTTGGGTACGGAATATTTTTATGATGAGTTGTATTTTTATTTAATTATTCTTAAAGCACATTAAATATTTATAAATATTAATATTTTTTATATTTCCGGCTCTATTTTTTATGAAAATGAAACTTATGACTGCGTAGCTTTTTTACTAATTATTATTTTTATTATATTATTAAATTATACAAGTTTTGGATTACTAAAATATTTTTTATCTTTGGTTTAACGTTTTCGCGTGTGATGCTCATATAAAACTAAAGAAAAGTACAATATCTGTTAAATATTGCTCTGTAACTTTATCGAAAACCCGCTCTAATAGCGTAAAATATCCGTTCAGAAGCGTTAAATGAATAAATGAGCGAAAAAACGCTGAAGTAGCGTAGAAAAGAGAGAAAATATAGACTTTTTCGAAAAACATGCTTGAGTTTTGGCTGAATTGATAGATCTCACTGCAATGCGTGTTATTTTTTCAAAATCGCAAATATACGCGTGAAATTTTACAACAATTATTGTAGTGATATTACAATCAGTTTTTAGAGTATACATTATTATTATGAAGACTTAAACATTCAGTTTTTATTTAAATTTCAAAACATTTTTGAAATTTCATTTAAGATTGAGTGTGGAGAGTTCCGGATAGAGAGCTATTATCAAGAGAGCTCTTTAATTTCTGTTTTGCTTAAACCCTGCAGAAAAATAAACTATTTAGATTTAGCATAGTTTTGAACTAGTTCCAAAAAGGGATAGTACTGGTCCCACTACAATACCGTTTTGCATTGAACGAACTGACGCTTTTTACGGGTTGATGTCATAGGAAAAGACAATTGCCGCTATAAACATTCCTTTTCCCATACATCTGTAGGTCCGTTTTGATACAGTCCAGAAGTGGTCATTTGTGAGCCCTATTATCAGCCTTATTTGGAACACGGGTTCTTACAGTATAACTAATTAATACTAATTAATACTGTCTAGTAATTATATAGTTTTACCTGTATATTTACCATTTACCACTTTACTATTTTCATCGAATATGTTTGCGAAAGTAAAAAGAGTTGTGGAATCAAAATAAAAAAACGGGCCACAACACGTTTTCAGCGTGTTTGGTTTTTGATTTTGTTAGTGCCTGCTGACAAGAAAAACTAAGATAAAAATAAAATCAAATTGTTCTATGCTGAGCGTCTTTTGCACAAGTTCCACGCTAACTCCACTTTCTCTAGAAATAAACAAGTTGGTTTTTCCAATTGTCTCCAAAATAACTGCCGGGAATTAACAGCGATAAAGCCCTTTCAGCACCTGCCGCTTTGGGGAAGGCAAAAACTAAACGAAACCAATTTTTTTTTTTGAAACATGGAAACTTGTGGAAAATAAGAAGACAAGGGACCGATGACAATCATTCGTAAACTCAAACTTTTTAAAAATTTCTTCGCAAGCGGCAATAAGGAAATGTCTACAAGATGACCTATTTTGCTTCGACCAGGTAGCTCTAAAATATAAGGCGAGGTACTTCACATTTTATTTTTATTTTCACGTTTTTTTCAAAGTTTTCTCCGCGATCGCCATTTGAACGAAAAATCCCGAAAAGCGGATATATAAAACATATAATAAACATATTTTATATTTTATATATATATTTTACTAGCAAAACAACGTTTGCCTTCAATTTTTATTTTCACTGAGAGTGTGGTTCCGTTGCAAAGTCGTGGCGGATTAATGTTAAGAAAAATAATGGTAAGTGCTCTGAACCGACATATCAAATATTGTTCAAATACCGTTTACCGCAGCTGAAATAAAGTATTTTTTTATTTTTGACTAGCTGACCCGGCAAAAGTTGTTTTGCCTTCAATTTTTATTTTCACTAAAAGTGTGGTTCCGTTGCAAAGTCGTGGCGGATTGATATTTAGAAAAATAATGGTAAATGCAATGAACCGACATATCAAATATGTATGCAGCTGAAATAAAGCATTTATTTTTTGATAGCTGACCCAACAGACGTTGTCCTGTCCTAATTAAAAAATAATTTGTGTTTTTTTTGTGAATTTGTGAAAATCTGTTGCAAATGTGTAAAAAAAAGTTAAAAAGGGTGAAAATACGTTTTTTTGAATGATAAATTTTATTCATATAGGTTTGGTCATGTTTGATTTACATTTGATTTGAAAATAAGTACAATGTACAAAGTACATTTTGATTGAAAGATCTCTGGTAACCAATTAAAAAAAAGAAATATTTTTTCGATTGCTTAGCTGTGATAACATAATTTCTTTCATTGCAATGCTCTATGATACAAGACATTTTTTGTTTTGTTATCTTCAGCGAAAACAAATAATGCTGATGGTGTTTATGGTGGCAATTGCCCATGCGAGAAGCATGGATTTTCAAGGTAAATGCCTCAAACACGCAATGACTGCCCTTGAGACTTGTTAATTGTCATTGCAAATGCAAGCCTTACCGGAAATTGCAAGCGTTTAAAATCGAAAGGCATGTCGGTCGGAATCATTGGGATCCGTGGTATCAAAAGGTCTTCACCTTTGTACTTTCCTTTAAATATTGTTGCTTCGATGACGTTATTCATCAGGTTTTTTACCGCAAGCCGGGTGCCACTACAAAGGCGTGGTTGGTATATGTTTCGTAACATTATGATTACCGACCCGACATTCAGTTGGAGATGGTGATAATTCCAGCGAGTTTAAAAACTTCGTTGGATAGTTGGCGACATCTTCTTGGGAAGTAACAGAATCCACCAATTTGTACGTCATCAATTCGACATTTATTTCAGATTGAATCTTAAGATTCAATTCGTCGACATCAATGTTTTTCGCAGCCACTATAGCCCGTTCGCTCAACCCATTATGATTTTTGTAATTTTGTGCAATGTTTGGAAAAACCGTTCGGATGAGTTCGGATTTTGATTCGGTGATCTGGCAGAAAGCGACAGGATATTGAATGCAGTCGGTTGAAATGTCAACCGGGATTTTGCCGTTGCCAATGTCCAGCAATTGTTTTGAAAATACTTCTCCAGATTGATCGTTCTGCAGCTCGACACGTATGTTCACAGTCAATTTGAGTTTCTTGACATGTTTCCACAAAACGGACGACTTCAAACACGCATTAAGTTCATCGGCTGGAGTTGATCGTGGAATCACTGGCAATGTTTGACAAAAATTACCTGCCAATAGAATCATCGCACCACTAAACTGGTTTTGATTGTTTCGTAAATCTTTCTTCGTTTTGTCTAATGCCTCCAAAGACTTTTTATGCGCCATTGTACACTCATCCCAAGCCATCGCACTGTTCTTGGAAATGTTGCATGTTGAATTTTTATGATTTGCATATTCAATGGCGACTTGAGTGCTGAATGAGCAGTTCGACCGCCTTCCAACAACGTAGCAGCAATTCCTGATGAAGCAAGTGCAAGTGCAATATCATTCTGCGAGCGTATCGTTGCCAAAATCAACGCGAGCAAAAAAGTTTTTCCAGTTCCACCGGGAGCGTCCAAAAAAAATCCCTCCAGTTCCATCATTCACAACTTTCATAAGAGTGTTATACGCATATTTTTGTTGTCGATTCAACAGTGGAACGCTCGTTCGAACTAATTCCCTCAAGGCATCGCAATCATATTGCTTTTCGCGTCGCAACTCTTGATTGAATGCGTGTGCATCGGACGATTGGGAGCTGTCATGCCTAAGTCACATAATGCCTTGTTCGACATCATCAAGCACATGTCCTCAATTAATATCAGAGCCTCGTTGAAAATTTCCACGCTTGGTTGCAAATTCGGATTTGATGTTCTAAAACGCATCTGATGCAAAATGTCATCACACATGGCATCTTTGTATTTGCTGCACAAATCAGTTGGTTTGGATGGGAAGCATGTCGAGATAATCATCGAGAACAGTGTTCGTATATAATGAGGATTTGACGAAAGCACAGCATCTCCCAGGGTGTATATCCAATGAGTGTCCTTTTCTAACAATCGCAAACGTTGACACGCTTCTCTATATTTTATATTTTATATTTTATATTTTTTATATTTTATATTTTATATTTTATATTTTATATTTTATATTTTATATTTTATATTTTATATTTTATATTTTATATTTTATATTTTATATTTTATATTTTATATTTTATATTTTATATTTTATATTTTATATTTTATATTTTATATTTTATATTTTATATTTTATATTTTATATTTTATATTTTATATTTTATATTTTATATTTTATATTTTATATTTTATATTTTATATTTTATATTTTATATTTTATATTTTATATTTTATATTTTATATTTTATATTTTATATTTTATATTTTATATTTTATATTTTATATTTTATATTTTATATTTTATATTTTATATTTTATATTTTATATTTTATATTTTATATTTTATATTTTATATTTTATATTTTATATTTTATATTTTATATTTTATATTTTATATTTTATATTTTATATTTTATATTTTATATTTTATATTTTATATTTTATATTTTATATTTTATATTTTATATTTTATATTTTATATTTTATATTTTATATTTTATATTTTATATTTTATATTTTATATTTTATATTTTATATTTTATATTTTATATTTTATATTTTATATTTTATATTTTATATTTTATATTTTATATTTTATATTTTATATTTTATATTTTATATTTTATATTTTATATTTTATATTTTATATTTTATATTTTATATTTTATATTTTATATTTTATATTTTATATTTTATATTTTATATTTTATATTTTATATTTTATATTTTATATTTTATATTTTATATTTTATATTTTATATTTTATATTTTATATTTTATATTTTATATTTTATATTTTATATTTTATATTTTATATTTTATATTTTATATTTTATATTTTATATTTTATATTTTATATTTTATATTTTATATTTTATATTTTATATTTTATATTTTATATTTTATATTTTATATTTTATATTTTATATTTTATATTTTATATTTTATATTTTATATTTTATATTTTATATTTTATATTTTATATTTTATATTTTATATTTTATATTTTATATTTTATATTTTATATTTTATATTTTATATTTTATATTTTATATTTTATATTTTATATTTTATATTTTATATTTTATATTTTATATTTTATATTTTATATTTTATATTTTATATTTTATATTTTATATTTTATATTTTATATTTTATATTTTATATTTTATATTTTATATTTTATATTTTATATTTTATATTTTATATTTTATATTTTATATTTTATATTTTATATTTTATATTTTATATTTTATATTTTATATTTTATATTTTATATTTTATATTTTATATTTTATATTTTATATTTTATATTTTATATTTTATATTTTATATTTTATATTTTATATTTTATATTTTATATTTTATATTTTATATTTTATATTTTATATTTTATATTTTATATTTTATATTTTATATTTTATATTTTATATTTTATATTTTATATTTTATATTTTATATTTTATATTTTATATTTTATATTTTATATTTTATATTTTATATTTTATATTTTATATTTTATATTTTATATTTTATATTTTATATTTTATATTTTATATTTTATATTTTATATTTTATATTTTATATTTTATATTTTATATTTTATATTTTATATTTTATATTTTATATTTTATATTTTATATTTTATATTTTATATTTTATATTTTATATTTTATATTTTATATTTTATATTTTATATTTTATATTTTATATTTTATATTTTATATTTTATATTTTATATTTTATATTTTATATTTTATATTTTATATTTTATATTTTATATTTTATATTTTATATTTTATATTTTATATTTTATATTTTATATTTTATATTTTATATTTTATATTTTATATTTTATATTTTATATTTTATATTTTATATTTTATATTTTATATTTTATATTTTATATTTTATATTTTATATTTTATATTTTATATTTTATATTTTATATTTTATATTTTATATTTTATATTTTATATTTTATATTTTATATTTTATATTTTATATTTTATATTTTATATTTTATATTTTATATTTTATATTTTATATTTTATATTTTATATTTTATATTTTATATTTTATATTTTATATTTTATATTTTATATTTTATATTTTATATTTTATATTTTATATTTTATATTTTATATTTTATATTTTATATTTTATATTTTATATTTTATATTTTATATTTTATATTTTATATTTTATATTTTATATTTTATATTTTATATTTTATATTTTATATTTTATATTTTATATTTTATATTTTATATTTTATATTTTATATTTTATATTTTATATTTTATATTTTATATTTTATATTTTATATTTTATATTTTATATTTTATATTTTATATTTTATATTTTATATTTTATATTTTATATTTTATATTTTATATTTTATATTTTATATTTTATATTTTATATTTTATATTTTATATTTTATATTTTATATTTTATATTTTATATTTTATATTTTATATTTTATATTTTATATTTTATATTTTATATTTTATATTTTATATTTTATATTTTATATTTTATATTTTATATTTTATATTTTATATTTTATATTTTATATTTTATATTTTATATTTTATATTTTATATTTTATATTTTATATTTTATATTTTATATTTTATATTTTATATTTTATATTTTATATTTTATATTTTATATTTTATATTTTATATTTTATATTTTATATTTTATATTTTATATTTTATATTTTATATTTTATATTTTATATTTTATATTTTATATTTTATATTTTATATTTTATATTTTATATTTTATATTTTATATTTTATATTTTATATTTTATATTTTATATTTTATATTTTATATTTTATATTTTATATTTTATATTTTATATTTTATATTTTATATTTTATATTTTATATTTTATATTTTATATTTTATATTTTATATTTTATATTTTATATTTTATATTTTATATTTTATATTTTATATTTTATATTTTATATTTTATATTTTATATTTTATATTTTATATTTTATATTTTATATTTTATATTTTATATTTTATATTTTATATTTTATATTTTATATTTTATATTTTATATTTTATATTTTATATTTTATATTTTATATTTTATATTTTATATTTTATATTTTATATTTTATATTTTATATTTTATATTTTATATTTTATATTTTATATTTTATATTTTATATTTTATATTTTATATTTTATATTTTATATTTTATATTTTATATTTTATATTTTATATTTTATATTTTATATTTTATATTTTATATTTTATATTTTATATTTTATATTTTATATTTTATATTTTATATTTTATATTTTATATTTTATATTTTATATTTTATATTTTATATTTTATATTTTATATTTTATATTTTATATTTTATATTTTATATTTTATATTTTATATTTTATATTTTATATTTTATATTTTATATTTTATATTTTATATTTTATATTTTATATTTTATATTTTATATTTTATATTTTATATTTTATATTTTATATTTTATATTTTATATTTTATATTTTATATTTTATATTTTATATTTTATATTTTATATTTTATATTTTATATTTTATATTTTATATTTTATATTTTATATTTTATATTTTATATTTTATATTTTATATTTTATATTTTATATTTTATATTTTATATTTTATATTTTATATTTTATATTTTATATTTTATATTTTATATTTTATATTTTATATTTTATATTTTATATTTTATATTTTATATTTTATATTTTATATTTTATATTTTATATTTTATATTTTATATTTTATATTTTATATTTTATATTTTATATTTTATATTTTATATTTTATATTTTATATTTTATATTTTATATTTTATATTTTATATTTTATATTTTATATTTTATATTTTATATTTTATATTTTATATTTTATATTTTATATTTTATATTTTATATTTTATATTTTATATTTTATATTTTATATTTTATATTTTATATTTTATATTTTATATTTTATATTTTATATTTTATATTTTATATTTTATATTTTATATTTTATATTTTATATTTTATATTTTATATTTTATATTTTATATTTTATATTTTATATTTTATATTTTATATTTTATATTTTATATTTTATATTTTATATTTTATATTTTATATTTTATATTTTATATTTTATATTTTATATTTTATATTTTATATTTTATATTTTATATTTTATATTTTATATTTTATATTTTATATTTTATATTTTATATTTTATATTTTATATTTTATATTTTATATTTTATATTTTATATTTTATATTTTATATTTTATATTTTATATTTTATATTTTATATTTTATATTTTATATTTTATATTTTATATTTTATATTTTATATTTTATATTTTATATTTTATATTTTATATTTTATATTTTATATTTTATATTTTATATTTTATATTTTATATTTTATATTTTATATTTTATATTTTATATTTTATATTTTATATTTTATATTTTATATTTTATATTTTATATTTTATATTTTATATTTTATATTTTATATTTTATATTTTATATTTTATATTTTATATTTTATATTTTATATTTTATATTTTATATTTTATATTTTATATTTTATATTTTATATTTTATATTTTATATTTTATATTTTATATTTTATATTTTATATTTTATATTTTATATTTTATATTTTATATTTTATATTTTATATTTTATATTTTATATTTTATATTTTATATTTTATATTTTATATTTTATATTTTATATTTTATATTTTATATTTTATATTTTATATTTTATATTTTATATTTTATATTTTATATTTTATATTTTATATTTTATATTTTATATTTTATATTTTATATTTTATATTTTATATTTTATATTTTATATTTTATATTTTATATTTTATATTTTATATTTTATATTTTATATTTTATATTTTATATTTTATATTTTATATTTTATATTTTATATTTTATATTTTATATTTTATATTTTATATTTTATATTTTATATTTTATATTTTATATTTTATATTTTATATTTTATATTTTATATTTTATATTTTATATTTTATATTTTATATTTTATATTTTATATTTTATATTTTATATTTTATATTTTATATTTTATATTTTATATTTTATATTTTATATTTTATATTTTATATTTTATATTTTATATTTTATATTTTATATTTTATATTTTATATTTTATATTTTATATTTTATATTTTATATTTTATATTTTATATTTTATATTTTATATTTTATATTTTATATTTTATATTTTATATTTTATATTTTATATTTTATATTTTATATTTTATATTTTATATTTTATATTTTATATTTTATATTTTATATTTTATATTTTATATTTTATATTTTATATTTTATATTTTATATTTTATATTTTATATTTTATATTTTATATTTTATATTTTATATTTTATATTTTATATTTTATATTTTATATTTTATATTTTATATTTTATATTTTATATTTTATATTTTATATTTTATATTTTATATTTTATATTTTATATTTTATATTTTATATTTTATATTTTATATTTTATATTTTATATTTTATATTTTATATTTTATATTTTATATTTTATATTTTATATTTTATATTTTATATTTTATATTTTATATTTTATATTTTATATTTTATATTTTATATTTTATATTTTATATTTTATATTTTATATTTTATATTTTATATTTTATATTTTATATTTTATATTTTATATTTTATATTTTATATTTTATATTTTATATTTTATATTTTATATTTTATATTTTATATTTTATATTTTATATTTTATATTTTATATTTTATATTTTATATTTTATATTTTATATTTTATATTTTATATTTTATATTTTATATTTTATATTTTATATTTTATATTTTATATTTTATATTTTATATTTTATATTTTATATTTTATATTTTATATTTTATATTTTATATTTTATATTTTATATTTTATATTTTATATTTTATATTTTATATTTTATATTTTATATTTTATATTTTATATTTTATATTTTATATTTTATATTTTATATTTTATATTTTATATTTTATATTTTATATTTTATATTTTATATTTTATATTTTATATTTTATATTTTATATTTTATATTTTATATTTTATATTTTATATTTTATATTTTATATTTTATATTTTATATTTTATATTTTATATTTTATATTTTATATTTTATATTTTATATTTTATATTTTATATTTTATATTTTATATTTTATATTTTATATTTTATATTTTATATTTTATATTTTATATTTTATATTTTATATTTTATATTTTATATTTTATATTTTATATTTTATATTTTATATTTTATATTTTATATTTTATATTTTATATTTTATATTTTATATTTTATATTTTATATTTTATATTTTATATTTTATATTTTATATTTTATATTTTATATTTTATATTTTATATTTTATATTTTATATTTTATATTTTATATTTTATATTTTATATTTTATATTTTATATTTTATATTTTATATTTTATATTTTATATTTTATATTTTATATTTTATATTTTATATTTTATATTTTATATTTTATATTTTATATTTTATATTTTATATTTTATATTTTATATTTTATATTTTATATTTTATATTTTATATTTTATATTTTATATTTTATATTTTATATTTTATATTTTATATTTTATATTTTATATTTTATATTTTATATTTTATATTTTATATTTTATATTTTATATTTTATATTTTATATTTTATATTTTATATTTTATATTTTATATTTTATATTTTATATTTTATATTTTATATTTTATATTTTATATTTTATATTTTATATTTTATATTTTATATTTTATATTTTATATTTTATATTTTATATTTTATATTTTATATTTTATATTTTATATTTTATATTTTATATTTTATATTTTATATTTTATATTTTATATTTTATATTTTATATTTTATATTTTATATTTTATATTTTATATTTTATATTTTATATTTTATATTTTATATTTTATATTTTATATTTTATATTTTATATTTTATATTTTATATTTTATATTTTATATTTTATATTTTATATTTTATATTTTATATTTTATATTTTATATTTTATATTTTATATTTTATATTTTATATTTTATATTTTATATTTTATATTTTATATTTTATATTTTATATTTTATATTTTATATTTTATATTTTATATTTTATATTTTATATTTTATATTTTATATTTTATATTTTATATTTTATATTTTATATTTTATATTTTATATTTTATATTTTATATTTTATATTTTATATTTTATATTTTATATTTTATATTTTATATTTTATATTTTATATTTTATATTTTATATTTTATATTTTATATTTTATATTTTATATTTTATATTTTATATTTTATATTTTATATTTTATATTTTATATTTTATATTTTATATTTTATATTTTATATTTTATATTTTATATTTTATATTTTATATTTTATATTTTATATTTTATATTTTATATTTTATATTTTATATTTTATATTTTATATTTTATATTTTATATTTTATATTTTATATTTA
>OY282640.1:95234198-95397711 GCA_958299015.1 Tetanocera ferruginea | reverse complement strand
TTCCTTAAATAGTACCTTAATCCGATTAAAAACACAAAAGTTACAACGGTTTTTCTACATCAACTTCAGATATTTTCAGTTGGACGAAAATTGCAAAAATATGAAAAACCCAAAATATAAACAAAATAACCAAATATATCCTACACACACACAGCTACAAAATCTTATAAGAACCACAACAACAACGACGACCTCTAATAAGAACAACAACAACGATCGTGTTGACTATACCAACAACAACTACTGTAGTGTCATAGCACAGCCAGCTTACGGTACGTTACATATTTGGTAACAAAAATATATTTTCTTTGTTTTTCTTTCATTCATTCTTTCGATCGTGTGCCAACGCTTATCGAGTGTCATTAGGTCACTGTGTTTTTGCGTCACAGCCAATTGTTAGGAAATGCGCTCACTGGTGTTCGCTAACCCTATTAGCTGCACAAGTGCAAGCGCAGCAAAAATTCCAAGCTGAGGAATCGAAAGAGCAAGTGAGAGAAGAACAATTATTAAGAACATAATTGAACTAAGAAACAATATGAGAATAGAATAATGGGGAGGAGTTTAAGAATATCTAAATAGAATTAATACTGGTATTTTTATTATAAATATTGAAGATGTTTGAAATAAAGAGAAGAATGAAAACTTGACTCAAAACATCTAGTTCTTTTATTTTCTTCAAACAGTACGGCAAAATTGGCCATCAAAACTTTAAGCCTTATCTTTGGCATTTTTAGGAACACAAAATCCAAACCTATTACATGGCGATCCTGCCGACATCAGATCGGTTGCTTCTACCAGACCTGTTGAGATCCTGCGAAGACAAGAAAGAAAGCCAGCTTTTGAAGCGGCTCTTGACATTTTTGCTAGATACAATTTTATAACAATCAGAAGATTCCAGGAGATTTTACGCATTTTGAAGCATGTCAAGCTGTAACGAGCAAGAAGAAATTGATAAAATATTCAAAAAGTGGTCTTGTTACGCTCAAGAGCAACTCCAAGAGGAATACGTGCCGCAAATTGCTGCCACTGCAACTGAACCTATCCAAACGTACACACCAACACCGATCCGTGCCGGCCCAAAGGCAATAACTATTGAACAATACAAGGAAAGAACAGCAGCGCAAAATAAAAAACTTAAAGAATATAGAAAATTCCAAACCACAACTCAGGAGAAACCAAAGAGACCACGAGGAGGCCGAAGGGTAATAGCAAGACAAAGGATTGCACAATTACATAATATAATACCTTTGATAAAAGACTCGACACAAAAAAGGCAGCTAATAAACCAAATACAGAAAGAAAAATTAAACTACGGCAGCCATGGGATGGTTCAGCAACAAGCAAGAGGTCGTCACCAACAACAACAGCAGCAGCAGCAGCAGTAGTAGTGAAAGCAGCAAATTCAATGATCTTATTCTAGCACTTAGCTTAATATTTATGATTGCAACAATTTTATATATAGTTAATAGATATTACAAAAATTATGTTAGGAAACAAATGCTGCGAAACATCAGCAACTCTGTTTAATAAAATATTTTAATATTCACAATAAATACGAAAATATATCAAGAACTTTTACATACGAAAATGATAAGGTTTGGTACCAACTCTTTCTACCAAGGATGCTTTGGTCAACTTTTTGACAAATATTGTGAAAATTGTCAACAAAAAATCATAGACATAGGAAAAATTAAATATATGGCACACAAAAACAAAGCATGGCATCGTGAATGCTTCAAGTGCAAATATTGTCACAAAAATTTAATCAAATCAGGCTTCATAGAGCATGAACCAAATTTAATGTGTCAAAAATGTTTTAAGAACAATAAAACTTTTTAAATTAGAAGTAAATACAATGTTCCGTCGATATACATATAAATGGAAATAGATGCAGCAAAAGAAATATTAAAGAGATTAAAAAAGGCACCAGGTAGGGAATATACAAAGAAATACATTAATGAAATAAGGAACAAAGTAGGTGAGCTAAGAACCTCAATAGATAAGTCAGACAACCCTAAAAGAAAATTAGACTTAGAAAATTTCGAAGATATAGCTAGAGTAATAGAACAGTTTTTAATAGAAAAAAGTGAGTTAACAGATAGCCACAACACTGAAAGTCAAAGTAATACACCAGAAAAGAAGACTGTAAATCGAAACAATATAGAAATGTCAACTTTTAATATAGAAACGGCTATTAAAGCCATACCTACCTTTAATGGACAGCACAGCGAATTAGAACCATTTTTGAAGATAGTAGAATTATTACACAACTCATATACAGCTAATGCTCAGAAAACATTATTAGAGTTTGTAGTAAGTGTAAAACTTAGTGC
Organism: Tetanocera ferruginea; assembly: GCA_958299015.1. Taxonomy (NCBI): domain Eukaryota; kingdom Metazoa; phylum Arthropoda; class Insecta; order Diptera; family Sciomyzidae; genus Tetanocera; species Tetanocera ferruginea. Next base: position 95,395,378 of record OY282640.1, on the reverse strand, counting down.
GGTAGTTCGAACAGCGCTAGGCTCAAACACATCGACATTCGTAGAATTTAAAACAAGACTACAAGAAAGATATAAGAGCAACGTAACAATAGCTCAAATACATACACAACTGTCCTCAACCACACAGAAGAACAAAACGGTAAACAATTTTAAAGACAAAATTTTAAATTTGATGTCAGAACTGAACAAACTACAAATAAACGATTTAGGTAATAATGCAACCAACGAACAGAAAACAGTCATAGAAACAATGAACGAAAAATATGCCTTGACCATATTCAAAAACGGGTTAGATGACACCATCAAACCAACACTTTTTGCAGCCCAACCCAAAGATTTAAATACAGCAGTAAATATCGCACAAGAAGTGGAACGTGATAACCAAAACAACGGTCCGCGGATCTTAAACTACAATGCAAGCACAAACAGAAACCAAAATTATCAGCATCATAACAACTTTAGCAGAAATAACTATCAAAATACATACAGAAATAATAACAATTTCAGGAACAACAGACCCATGAACAACATGAACCAACGAAACAACAACCACAATAACAATAGCAACAGAAATTTTCAACGTGGGAACAACAATAGAAACAACTATGGCAATAATAGAAATAGAGGCAGGTACAACAATAATATAAACAGACGCTCGAGTCAAGATGGAAACAGACATTATGTACGAACAGTTAACTATCAGGGAAACATGGAAGGCCCGGAGGACAAAAATCAAGAGCCTCCGGAAGGCCAAATGTAAAAGCAAACAAAATTTGCATTATATCAGAGAATCTCACCAATTTCATCACACTTAAATGTGCGCAAACAAAGCGTGCCTTGACATTCCTATTAGACACGGGTGCAGATATTTCGATATGCAAAACGAACACAAATTTTGAAATTGATCCTGACAATAAATGTAGATTATCAGGCATAACTCAAAATGAGGTAGACTCTTTAGGAGTTACGGAAATAACATTGTGCCTCGGAGAGCACCGTTCCAAAAATAATTTTCATGTAGTGAGTGACGATTTTCCCATTTCTACGGATGGAATTTTAGGTAGAGACTTTTTTATAAAATATACATGCAAAATAGACTACGAAACATTCACAATAACAATTGCAATCAGTAACACCGATTATATAGTACCCATAGTAACAAAACTTCCGAAACAGACAAATTATAGAATACCTCCTAGGTCAGAAATTATTTTTCCAATAAACTTAAACATTGCAGAAGACAGCGTAGTTTTTAATCAAGAGCTCGAAAAAGGTGTATTTTTGGCAAACTGTCTAGTACCTTCTAAAGGCATTTGTCACATAAGAGTTATAAATATAAACGATAAAGAGGTTATATTAAACGAAATAAAACCGAAACTAAAGAATTTGACCGAATATACACTTATGAGAACTTACAACAAACAGAGTACAGAAATGAATGAACAACGATTCAAGAAACTGATGACTGAACTGAAATTAGACCACAACACAGAAACTGAATTAAAAGACATATTTAAGAAACATCAATCAATTTTCCACCTTGAGGGAGAAGTTCTTACAACAAATAATTTTTATACGCAAAAACTGAATCTATCAGACACAACACCAGTATACATAAAAAATTATAGACTACCTCACACTCAATATGACGAGATAGACAAACAAGTAAAGAAGCTAATAGAGAACGACATAATTGAACCTTCAATAAGCCCATATAACGCACCATTGTTATTAGTGCCAAAGAAAAGTAATGATGACAATAAGAAATGGCGCTTGGTAGTTGATTTTAGAAAACTCAACGAAAAGATGGTTAATGACAAATTTCCATTAACAAGACTGGAAGACATCCTAGACATGCTAGGACGAGCCAAGTACTTTTCAACCTTGGATATGACAAGCTCTTTCCATCAAATACCATTAGACAAAAATTCACGACCACTAACTGCATTTTCTACACAAGATGGTCACTACCATTTTAAACGTTTACCTTTCGGACTTAAAATTTCTTCAAACAGTTTCCAAAGAATGCTCACAATAGCTTTAAGTGGTTTAAATTCAGAAGCTTTCCTCTATGTAGATGATATAATAGTTTTTGGATGTTCTTTGAAACATCACAACCAAAACTTGATAAAAGTATTTGAGCGGTTACAAAAATACAACTTAAAATTGAATGCGAGCAAATGTCAATTCCTAAGATCAGAAGTGGTTTATCTTGGTCATTTAATAACAGACAAAGGAATTAAGACAGACCCAGCAAAAAATCAGGCGGTTTTAAACTACCCTACACCAGCAAATACAGATGATGTGAGAAGATTTGTGGCTTTCTGCAATTATTACAGACGGTTCATTCCCGATTTTGCAGCATTGGCAAAGTGTTTAAACTCTTTATTGAAGAAAGGGACGCCTTTCATCTGGTCACAAGAATGCGAAAAAGCATTCAACACTTTAAAACAAAAACTACTTAACCCACCAGTTCTGCAATACCCAAATTTTGAGAAACCATTTATCTTAACTACTGACGCATCTGACTTTGCATTAGGAGCAGTACTTTCGCAAGGCGAAATTGGACACGATCTTCCAATATCGTACGCCAGCAAGTCGTTGCAAAAACATGACATAAACAAACCGATCATTGAGAAAGAACTATTAGCTATACATTGGAGTATAAATTTTTTTAAGCCTTACCTTTACGGAAGAAAGTTTATAGTAGTCACTGACCATAGACCCTTAGTTTCGTTGTTTTCCCACAAGAATCCATCATCTAAAATGACGAGAATCAGACTGGACTTATCTGATTACGATTTTGAAATTGTCTACAAACAAGGCAAGATTAATACAAATGCTGATGCGCTATCTCGTATAAAAGTCGATAGCAATATACTCAAAAGTTTAATTCCCACAAATAAAGAGAAAGAAGAAGTATTAGTAGTCACAAGGAGCAAAGCAAAACAAATTAACAAAGAAGAAAGGAGCAAAGAATTTAAGAACAATGCGAGTGAAAATAACATTGAAAATGGTACCCACCACCTGAATCAACACCTCCAAGGAAGTGATATATTAAAAGACACATGTCCTAATGAGTCTGGCCAACTCTATATATGGGAATGCACATCTTTTAATGACGTAAGGAAATTGGTGAAATTGAAATTCAACATTGAGAATAATAGCAAGCTTGCCATAAATATGTATAATAATAAATTGCGCATAACGTGTAGCGATGACCCTTCGCACCTAGGTGAGATGTTGGAGAAGCTACATCGTTTATTAAGAAAATCACAAATAAAGGAGCTAGCCCTTTGTGATAAAGATTTTATATTTAAAAATATCGATATAAATATGTTTAAAGAGAAATACAATGCATTGAAAGATAATAAAGCCTCGCCAATACGAATACTAATATATAAAGCTCCAATACAAATAAACAGCATGCTCAAACAATACAAACTAATTGAAGAATTCCACAACTCAAGCACATCAGGACATATGGGAATTAGAAAAACGATTTCAAAACTAAAACAAAGATATATTTGGAAAGGGATGAGAAAAATGATTAAAGAATTTATAAATAGCTGTGAAAAATGCAACAAAAACAAGACCACACAACACATTAAAGAAGGTTTAGTATTGACAAACACACCAGCGACAAGTTTTGAGAAAATATCAATTGACACTGTAGGTCCTTTAAGAATATCAAACGGATATAGATATGTTTTAACGATGCAATGTGAGCTAACAAAATTTGTAGTCGCTCACCCAATTGCAACCAAAGACGCCAAGACAGTCGCATCAACCCTTGTCGAACAATTAATACTCAAGTACGGTTGTTTCAAAACACTTATGTCCGATCGTGGGACAGAATTTACAAACGAGCTAATGTCAAGTGTTTGTAAATTACTAGACACTCGTCAAATTTTTTCAACACCTTATCATCACCAAACAATCGGTGCTCTTGAAAGAAACCATAGAGTTCTAAATCAATACATACTTTCCTTCACAGACGATTATGAATGGGACAAATGGATACCCTATTACACTTTTGCATACAATACGACACCCCACGTTGACACAGACTATTCTCCGTTTGAGCTAGTCTTTGGAAAATTACCGTCACTACCAAGTGATACACTTAAACAAACAAACAAAATTTATGACTTAGATAATTACGCTAATGAATTGAAACTAAGATTAAGAACATCAATAAGTAAAGCTAAAGAAATAATAAACAAAGTTAAGGATAAGAGAAAAATAGATTACGATAAAAACATGAGGACTCAATCATTAGAAATAGGAGATTTAGTTTTTGTAAGAGTAGAAAATAAGAAAAAACTACAGAGCCCATATGAAGGACCATTTAGAATTATTGATAGAAAAGGAGTAAACTCGGTTGTAGAAATAAACGGCAAACCAAAAGAACTCCACAACAACTTATTAAAGAAATACAAAAACTGACTTAAAAAAAAAAAAAAAAAAAAAAAAAAAATGTTTACAAAATATAAGAATACATAAGAAGAATAGATAATTAGATAAACATAAAAATAAACTTATCAATGATATATCCATATATTTCACTAAATCAATATTATTATATTATAAACTTATACACGCTAAAGACATTTATTTAAATATATTAAAACCAAATAGAATTATATAGAAAAACAAAAATTTTGCATATACATATATACACATAATTCAAACATGTAATTTAAATAAACTATAAATATAGAAAAATAATTTAAGCTTTATAAATATGTAAAATATTCTTAAAATCCTCCATTCTTTAAAAATCATTTCAAGAAATAATTTTTCTCTTAAGGGTAAGGGTGTAGTGTCATAGCACAGCCAGCTTACGGTACGTTACATATTTGGTAACAAAAATATATTTTCTTTGTTTTTCTTTCATTCATTCTTTCGATCGTGTGCCAACGCTTATCGAGTGTCATTAGGTCACTGTGTTTTTGCGTCACAGCCAATTGTTAGGAAATGCGCTCACTGGTGTTCGCTAACCCTATTAGCTGCACAAGTGCAAGCGCAGCAAAAATTCCAAGCTGAGGAATCGAAAGAGCAAGTGAGAGAAGAACAATTATTAAGAACATAATTGAACTAAGAAACAATATGAGAATAGAATAATGGGGAGGAGTTTAAGAATATCTAAATAGAATTAATACTGGTATTTTTATTATAAATATTGAAGATGTTTGAAATAAAGAGAAGAATGAAAACTTGACTCAAAACATCTAGTTCTTTTATTTTCTTCAAACAGTACGGCAAAATTGGCCATCAAAACTTTAAGCCTTATCTTTGGCATTTTTAGGAACACAAAATCCAAACCTATTACACTACGCTCTCAGTTCTGAGCTCTGATGCTGCCGATTGTGTGGATGAGGGATGGCAAGGGGCATGGGTAGAAACAAATAAACTGGTTTTTGCATAGACAATCGAGCTCATCGTTTTTGTTCTATTTGTTGTTTATGCTCTTTGCATTGGCATTCAACTCGTTTGGCTTTCAACTCGTAGCTTTCAACACGTTCAACCTTTGGGCCCCTTGTTGACATCATGAACTTTACAGACAAATATTTAACAGAGGCTCATGTTATCTCTTATTATAATATATTCTCTTTGCCGTATAGTTCTCCGTATGTTCAAGAATAAGTTTTGTTGATATCTACTACTAATTCAATACTAAAAATAGCATCCTTTTTTCAATACTAAAAACTTTTTCAATACTGAAAATATCATCCCTTCACAAATAAGCATGCAAGAAATACAATTTGAAGGGAAGTGTCAAATACGTAGCTTACCTTATAAATATGCGTTGACATGTACACGAAGGTTTAATATTTTGGTGTTTGGTTTTTTTATTCATAAATTAGTTTCCAGTTTTATGCAAAGCAACATCAAAAATAATTCGTTGGTGTCAGTGCATTCTTTGGAATATGCAACAAAAACTTATTGCAATGTGTTTCGACACGACGGCTAGCAATGCCAGCACTTCGATTGAATCGTGTGCTGTAGTCGAGCAGAAGTCAATGGATAGCTCTTGTATCTTCTCTGTAGGCACCATATAATGGAGTTGTTGGGCGGTGCAGCGTACAAGAAAACTTTCAAGCTAATAACATCAGGTCCAAAAATTGGCCTTTTGCAGAACTTTGAAAGATCATAACAATTTTGAATCTGCTGCTAATGATCATACTGTATCTGTGTGTTTTCCAGATATAATTTTTTGTTCATTTGACATTTCAAATTTTAAAGTTTTTGAACAAGAACCTATGTTAACATTCTTATCAATAATTGAACTTTTAATATCATTTCAGCACAATTATTGCAATATATTTGTAGGTTTAATGTTTTTGCTGTTCGAATATATTTAAAATATTGGTTTCTGTGGAAATCGGGTGAAAACTGGTTCAAAACAAATTACGGCGGCATTAATGGTACCTCAACGAAGCTTATATTGCTTTTGCGTTTTTTGGCGATTAAACTGACATTGGAATGAATCGGAAAATAGTGTTAAATTTGAAGAGAGAAGGGTATCCTGATACACCAAAAATAATCAGTTTAACTGTCAATAATATAGTAACAGCTGAGGTTTGTGATTTTGCTACTGACAAAACATTTTTCTTTTAAGACACAATTTTAAATGAGGAAATTACTGGAATTAGTACAATTTTTTTATTTTCGGTTTCAACATCATGGGATAAAAACAAACATTCTATTGCTGCTAAAAAATAATACAAAATTTATACATTTTTAATGACATTGCTGAAAAAAGTATCGCACTAATATCGCATTTTAATAATGTGCTAACTCACCAGGAAGCGCAAAAACAGTTCATCCTACACACGATGGAAGCTCTACACAAATTGACTGTCTGAAAATTTTTCTAAAACAAACTTTATTGGATACTTAACCCTAGAACTGTTGTGACGCCAAAAATCGACGTCGCCAATTTTTACGCCAACATTTAAAGTGCCACACTTGGTGAACACCACCATCATTAGTGAACAAACTTTTTGACAAACACATACATACAATAATAGCAACTCTGCACAAATAAACAAAGAACACACGGACGAGAAAGAGAGGTACGACACACGCACACGTATAATGCTGGCTTGATATTTTTCATGCAGTCGTGTAGCGGAACAAGTTGAGCGCACAAAGGCAAAGGCAAAGTGCTGTGCCAATCTAAGCAACTGGTTGCAACAACAAGGCATACGGCGTACGGTATCTTGTTTACGCCAAGAAGACCGAGAAGTTTCGATTGCGGGATCTGGTTGACAACAAAAGCACATCAAGGCAACTATAAAAGGCAACGCAACCACAGACGGAGAAGAGTCTTGGATCATAATTTGTGACGATCAGTCTTTGATTATATTCACTGTGCGAGAAAAGTCAGTGCGTGATTGTTAACATTCAGTGCAAAGCAGAGTGCAGAATAGCAGCAAGCAGAGTCCAAAATAGCAAAATAACAACAAGCAGAGTCTGCATCGAGGAGCAGCAGCAACCTACTGTTTGTAGGCCCACCTGCAAACAGTATCAAGCAGAGTCGGTGGCTTGTAGGCCCATCTGCAAACAGCATCAAGCAGAGTCTGTGGCTTGTAGGCCCACCTGCGCAGAACGGCGAGCAGAGTTAGCGGCTTGTAGACCCACCTGCAGAGTAGCAGAAAACAGAGTCGGTGGCTTGTAGGCCCACCTGTTTTAAATATTTTTCTTAGCAGTGCCCGTGGCTTGTAAGCCCGCCTGCTCAAATTAAACACTAGTCCGTGGCTTGTAAGCCCGCGTGTTTTTTTATTTTTCCAGCTAGCAGTGTCGGTGGCTTGAAGGCCCAACTGCTAGACGACGGCGGAGCAGCAGGAGAAGCAGTGCAAAAATAAGCAATTGAAATATTTAATGATCCTGGACGTAAGTCTAGGAAAAGATAGCTGCAGGATCCCGTTACTCGTCCTACCCGACATAGTGGACGATATCATTCTGGGAATGGATTTTCTTCTCAGAATGCAGGCAACATTCACGTGCGGCGGCCAGACAATAACATTAAAATGTCACGAGGCGACAACAAGTGCTAGCGTTTCCCCATTATGCACAGTGGTGCGAGAAGACGAAGTTACGGAAACTGAACTAAAAGACAGTTTCTTGAAGACTGAACTAGCTGATGAGCAAACATTTGGCACTGGACAAGAGCCTCAAACAGCACTTGAGAGACAAAACAAGATAAAAGAAACTTTCGAGATTGTACGCCGCAACCTAGAGCGGGCTGCGCAAGACCATGCCCGACATTACAATCTGCGAAGACGGAACTGGAGCCCAAAGATTGGTGAAGTCGTCTTGATCAAACAACATCACCTATCGAAGCCAATTGATAACTTTGCAGCCAAATTGGCTCCTAAATTCGATGGCCCATACAAAATTTTAGATTTTGTCTCGCCAGTAATAGTACGCGTCAAACGTGAAGGAGAAACGCGAGTGCGAACGGTGCACATCAGTCAGTTGAAACTATTTCAGGCTGACTAGCATTGTCAACTTCGTTGCAGCGCCATCTGCGTCAACAATGCAGGCAACAATGCAGGCAACAATGCAGGCAACAACCTGAAGATCTGCCGACAGAGTCAGTGACTGCAAATCAGATCACACTTAATAACGCTGTTGCATCTGTTGATAAGGAATTAACTTCACCTTCTATTTCAGTGCCAATATATAACGCAATTTATAATTCTCCTTCTGTTTCCAACAAAAATTTTTGCCCAGTCTTGCGCTTCTAATGTACCTTCTAATACTGATCCGCCCACCTTTATTTCGGTTTCTTCTGGAGCTATACCGAAACAAACATCGAATAGCAGCAATAATCAGCCGGTTCATAAAGAGCTTGTAGTTATACCGCCAGCTAAATGTTTATTTGTTTCTCGCTTTGCAGCTGATACGTCTGAAGGGGATATTTTATACTTCTTAAACTCTAAGTTAAACCTTCTTAATGAAAAAATTTCGGTTTACAAACTAAGATTTTCATATCAGCGTACTATTGCTTCTTTTAAAATTACTTTGTCTAGTGATCTCTTCTATAAAGTTATTGATCAAAGTTTTTGGCCGGAAAATACTTCGGTGCATGAATTTATTCAGAAATCACCACCTCAAACTTTTTTTTTTTTTTTTAAGTTTAGTAACTTTTTTATTCAAGATTGTGTTTCTTTTTTTTTCCAATATAAATATGTTAAAGCCTATGTTGTGTATATTTCAAGCTTAATTATTTAAAGGTTTTATAAATTTGTTACTAAAATCCTCAGACGGATTAACCGTGTATAAGAGGATAAACTGGCTACCTTGCCTGTTCGCAATATGAACCCAAAAAACTAGATTGTTGCTTTCAGTTCTTTGTCTTATACCAAAATGTTCGAGGTTTAAACACTAAACTAACAAACTTATACATTTCAAGCCATAGTCTTCACTTTGACATTATTGCTTTAAGTGAGACTTGGCTTAAACCTAATACGTTGAATACTGAAATTCTGGCAAACAACTTTAATATATACCGTAAAGATAGAAACTCTATTGTTGGTAACTTTTGCAATGGGGGCGGCATTCTTATTGCCGTTAAATCTTCACACTTCTCACAAGAAATACTAATATCTGAGTCTTTAGATATTGAATTTTGTTGTGTTCTTGTGAAGTTTGGCACTTTTAGAATTTATGTAACATGTTCGTATATTCCTCCAGTTTCCAATGTTGAGGTGTATGGGAAACATCTGGCGTCGATAAATAAAATTTGTTCACAACTTCAGCCTTACGACCACATTTAAATAACTGGTGACTTCAACCTCCCTAATGTTACTTGGAACAGGTGTTCTGAAAATACTTCAGTATTTCTGCCATCTTCAGAACATTCATCTGATAACTCATTTTTAAATGAGCTTTCGAGTCAAGGACTTTTTCAAATAAACTATCACTATAATAGGAATAACCGTTTGTTAGACCTTATATATTTAGATGATAGCAATATTGTTTCAGTTAATAGGTCTGATCCGCTTGTGCATCCTGAGGATTCACACCATCCGACTATTGAAATCACACTAAATTTTCCTAAACAATCTATATCAAATCGTTTGATTCCTCCCTCAGAGTTCAATTTTAAAAGAACAAATTATGTTATTTTAAGAGATAATTTGTCAATGATCAACTGGACATCAGTACTTAATATCAATACTACAAGAATATTGCCTCAAACTCTTGATTCTGCTGTGTTTGCCTTTAATAAAACTCTCAATAATTGCTTTTTAACTTCAGTTCCTCAGAGAAAAGCCTCTTTAATATCTGGTCCCACTTGGTATACCAAAGAACTGAAAAATCTGAGAAACTTAAAATCAAAATACTATAAAAAATATCTAAAATCTAATAGTATTTGTGATTTTGCTTACTATACTTCAATTAAGTACAACTACCGGCATTTATGTAGGCAATCCTATGACATATATTTAACAAAAGTCAAATTATATATCAAATCTGATACAAAATCTTTTTGGAATTTTGTTAATACTAAACGTAAGATAAATTCATATCCTTCTTTTATGAAATATAAAACATTTGAATCGGATGTTGATATTACTAAATGTAACCTTTTTGCAGACTTCTTCAAGACTACTTATTCATCTGTTTCTTATGATAGTTTAAGTTATTCTTTAAATGTGCAACCTGGCGATATTCGTTCTCCAATAATTGATATTAACACGGTTTCAACCTACTTGAAAAATCTTAAGGCATCTTATAAAAGTGGGCCTGACAATATTCCTTCATGTATATTGAAATATTGCTGTGAAGAACTTGTAATTCCAATTACTATGCTTTTTAAAGCATCGTTGCAATCTTGCTATTTTCCAGTGGCTTGGAAATCCTCTTTTATTATTCCGCTTCATAAATCTGGCAATAGGTCTTTGATAGACAACTATCGGGGAATTGCAAAGCTCAGTGCTCTTCCTAAGCTTTTTGAGGCTATTGTAACCTCACAATTATCACATAGCGTTAAATCTTTAATATCTCCATTCCAACATGGATTCTTATCTGGAAAATCTACTGTTACTAATCTTCTTGAATTTACATCTAAAACTGTAGAAAATTTTGGAAAAGGTCTACAAACAGATGTTATTTATACAGACTTTAGTAAAGCCTTCGATGTTGTAAATCATAAGCTGTTGGTTATAAAATTGTCTCTTCTTGGTTTTCCAACGCATTTAGTGCGGTGGATTGAATCATATTTATTAAATAGAACGCAAAGCGTTATATTTAACCTCGTAAATTCAGAAGAGTTTCTTGTTACTTCTGGTGTACCTCAAGGAAGCCATCTTGGTCCCTTATTGTTTTTTCTTTATGTAAATGATTTACCATCTGTGGTAAAGCATAGTAATATCTTGCTATACGCTGATGATGTTAAACTTTTTCTTTCTTATAAAAATGAGCACGACTCTTTTTTCCTTCAAACCGATCTTGACCATCTTTGTAACTGGTGCGAAATTAACTGCATGAAGCTTAACTTGAAGAAGTGTAAACACATGACTTTTTCTCGGAGGCAACCTTCTCGAAGTTATTACAAAATAGGTGACTATACACTTGAGATCTTAGAGGTTTTTGATGATCTCGGAGTAACTATGGACACCAAACTTCGCTTTAACATTCACATTAATAAAGCTATTAGCCGAGCTAATAGTACTCTAGGATTTATTAAACGATGGTCTAAAGAGTTTAATGATCCTTTTATAACTAAAACCTTATTCACATCGTTAGTAAGGCCCATTCTAGAATACGCTTCAATTGTTTGGTGCCCTCGTTATGGGTGTTATATAGACGATATAGAATCTGTTCAAAAGCAATTTCTTCTATTCTGCTTACGCGATCTATATTGTGATTCAAACTTTAATTTACCTTCTTATGAATATCGATTGCAGCTTATTAATCTTCCTTCTTTAAAAAATAGGAGAATTATGCTAAATGTTAGTTGGATTATAAAACTTTTACATGGATATGTTAACAGTCCATATTTACTTAGTAAAATTTACTTTAATGTTCCTCTTCGTCCTAGAAGGTCTTTTGAGCTACTTTTTATGAACTTTTGTAGAACTAATTACTTACAAAATGAACCACAAAGAAGCGCTTACGGAGACTTTAATTTCGTTTCAGATGTTATTTCTTTAAATGAATCCATGTACTCAATTAAACATAAAATTATAGATTACCTGCAGTACCGCCGCTGAGTCTGATTACGCTTTTTCCAAAGATGCATAATTTTCACTTAGTGATGGATATAAAACAACAATAACTACACTTTTATGAATGGACCTGAACCTGTTGACCTCAATTATTCTTATCGAACATGCTTGGTGAATGTTAATTCATTTTTCAGCCGTACCGCACTGGTTGTACATTTTGGATTTTTTTCTACAACCATGCAAGAACAATTTGTATTGTATATATATTGATATAACTGGCCAATGATACCTAGTTGTCTTAGTGCCTACGTTCTCTACCATTTCGTTGTATATAGTGAAATTGGTGTGGTACATATGACCAAGTTTGTCGAAATACCACCTTGCTTATCCAGGATTTCATTGGCTTTAGCAATGACAGAACGATTTATATTATATATATATGCAAATGCTTATCAGTGTGGCGTACAGACCTTGTTTGTCTCGATACCTCCCACCGTTCTATGCCGACACCATGCTATCAGTGGGGGCGAACATAACCATGTTTGCCTTGTACCACAATATTATTTGCTGTTCAATATTTTTAAATATCTTAAAATTTATTTGTACATATTATAATGCATATACATATTCTATTATTAATGTGTTTTGTATTCTTTTGATAATTCACTAATTCTCATTTTATTTTGCTTTGTACAATTATATTGAAATTTTGTATTTTTAATATATTATAGTGCTAGAAAGCCTAAGGCTTAGCAAATAAATAAATAAAAAAAAAAAAAAACAACTGTGCCGCAGCTTCACCTGCGATATCAACAGCGTTGCAGCGCCATCTGCATCAACAAATGCGCCGCAGCTTCACCTGCGATATCAACTGCGTTGCAGCGCCATCTGCGTCAACAACTGTGCCGCTGCTTCACCTGCAATATCAACTGCGTTGCAGCGCCATCTGCATCAACAACTTCGCCGCAGCTTCACCTGCGATATCAACTGCGTTGCAGCGCCATCTGCGTCAACAACTGTGCCGCAGCTTCACCTGCGATATCAACTGCGTTGCAGTGCCATCTGCATCAACAACTGCGCCGAAGCTTCACCTGCGATATCAACTGCGTTGCAGCGCCATCTGCATCAACAACTGCGCCGCAGTTTCACCTGCGATATCAACTGCGTTGCAGTGTCATCTGCGTCAACAACTGCGCCGCAGGTTCACTTGCGATATCAACTGCGTTGCGACGCCATCTGCGTCAACAACTATGCCGCAGCTATACCTGCGTTTTCAACTTCGTTGCAGCGCCATCTGCGTCAACAACTGTGCCGCAGCTATACCTGCATTATAAACTTCGTGGCAGCGCCATCTGCGTCAAAAAAACTGCGCCGCAGCTTCACCTGAGATATCAACTGCGTTGCTGCGCCATCTGCATCAACAACTGCGCCGCAGCTTCACCTGCGATATCAACTGCGTTGCAGCGCCATCTGCGTCAACAACTGCGCTGCAGCTTGACCTGCGATATCAACTGCGTTGCGGCGCCATCTGCGTCAACAACTGTGCCGCAGCTATACCTGCGTTATCAACTTCGTTGCAGCGCCATCTGCGTCAACAACTGTGCCGCAGCTATACCTGCGTTATAAACTTCGTGGCAGCGCCATCTGCGTCAAAAAAACTGCGCCGCAGCTAAACCTGCGTTATCAACTTCGTTGCAGCGCCATCTACGTCAAAAACTGTGCCGCAGCTATACCTGTGTCAACAACTGCGCCGCAGCGGCACCTGCGATATCAACTGAGGCCGCAGCTACACCTGCGTCAACAACTGAGATCGCAGCTACACCTGCGTCAACAACTGAGAACGCAGCTAGACTTGCGCCAACCACTGAGGCTGCAGCGACGTCTGCGTCAACTGAGAACGCAGCTAAAGCCGCATCACCTAACCACAGCGATTTGCTGCATGCAACACGGACACCAACAGACACAAATTGGCAGAACAAGCACGTGCAGCATGTATAGTAACGTGCACCGCTGCAGGCATAGCAAAACATCATCTTGCATGGCTACACGTACACAGCTGGTTACCCACTGCATGCATCACATGTATCCAACTGCAGTGCAGCTACACACACACACTAACAACACCTCTGCACACTGAGGATACGCAGCAGCGCAGCGAACTGCAGCTAGGCAGTGATGTCCACATATCGCTGCATGCAACAATGCACATCAATATGCATGGCATCTGCCTGCCTGCATATCTGCATCGGATGCAACCACATGTGCACATATGGACCAATATGGCCCATGTGCAAATATGAACCGGGACGGTCCATGTGCAATAGTTCAAAAAGGTTATTTACTTACCATGCCAAGTATTTACCTCAAGGTTCACAGGGCTAGCGCTCGCGGCGCAGCCACGCACAAAGGAATCCAAGGTCAGCGTCCGCGACGCAGCCTTAGAACGACACCAAGACCAGCGCCTGCTGCGCAGCCACGTTGCAAGAACACCGTGGCCAGCGCCCACGGCGCAGCTTGGACCACGAGGATCAACGTTGGGATTCCAAGAGGGAATTCCAAGGTTGGTCACAACACGAAGATGAACCGGTGCACCACACTGAAGACCTACCCCGGCAGAGGAAAAAGAACACACAAGGCAGCGCCAGCATAGCGCTCACTATAATGCTACATTTTTTAGAATGACCACATATTTTCATATTCAACACAACAACGCTGGCCGGAATGCCCGGTGGAGCACCCACTCCCTCTGCAGCAGGTAACGATGGCTGGACGGACATTTATGTCTTAATCCATCGGTGGCCAGCTTGCTACGGTGTCACTTGACATAAGAGGTTCTACTGCTAAAACTCCGAGCTGACTCCATGATTACTGCTATAGTCCTCATGATCTCTAGAAAATTTAATATAATTAAACATATATAATATTCACCTGAATTTATAATAATAATTAACTTACAAATTGCTGTCCACTCGTTTTTCGTCCATTTTGTAAACGAATGGCGAAACGTCTAAGCACGAACAACGGCAATAACAAATGTTCGCAAGTGATGCCAAGTAACATGAGGAAAAGGGCCAATACACACGGTATAATGATTATTTTCTTAGAAAAGGGTGTGTTCAATAAACAAATTGGAGAACATCGGAAAAGAAGACAGGTGCGTGATCGACTATAACGACCCAAACAACAACAACAAAAACAACAACAAGAACAATAACCACACCAACAACAAAAACAACAATAAAAACGAGGACAACTACGACATTCACGACGACAGCGATAGCTACAGCTACCAAAGTAATAGCAGCAGCAACACGTCAGATGTGCTGTACATCGACAGTAGCGAGGGTGAGGGTGATGAGAAATACCCGATGGCCATCACCAACGCCATCCAGGCGATGTTGGCCGGCAGACAACCATGTGAGGTATGGAATTCCATCCGGACGTTGAATGAGTTGCGTAACGGCATTAATATTAAACGGAGGGACGAGGTACGGATCCGCTGCCTGCCTGAAGTAGGAGAGGCGTGTGACGCCAAAAATCGACGTCGCCAATTTTTACGCCAACATTTAAAGTGCCACACTTGGTGAACACCACCATCATTAGTGAACAAACTTTTTGACAAACACATACATACAATAATAGCAACTCTGCACAAATAAACAAAGAACACACGGACGAGAAAGAGAGGTACGACATACGCACACGTATAATGCTGGCTTGATATTTTTCGTGCAGTCGTGTAGCGGAACAAGTTGAGCGCACAAAGGCAAAGGCAAAGTGCTGTGCCAATCTAAGCAACTGGTTGCAACAACAAGGCATACGGCGTACGGTATCTTGTTTACGCCAAGAAGACCGAGAAGTTTGGATTGCGGGATCTGGTTGACAACAAAAGCACATCAAGGCAACTATAAAAGGCAACGCAACCACAGACGGAGAAGAGTCTTGGATCATAATTTGTGACGATCAGTCTTTGATTATATTCAGTGTCGAGAAAAGTCAGTGCGTGATTATTAACATTCAGTGCAAAGCAGAGTGCAGAATAGCAGCAAGCAGAGTCCAAAATAGCAAAATAAAAACAAGCAGAATCTGCATCGAGGAGCTGCAGCAACCACAAGGGAAACAAGGTAAACTAAGAAGCGACTGCAGTGTCGGTGGCTTGTAAGCCCAACTGCTAGACAACGGCAGAGCAGATCGGCGGAGCAGCAGGAGAAGCAGTGCAAAAATAGGCAATTAAAATATTTAATATATATAGAACATATATTGTTAACAAGAAAACAATAAAACATTATTAAAATAGATAACCATAAAAATCCCAAGTGTTATTAATTCTTGTCTTGGACCCTGGAATCCCGCTGAGCGTACCTCAGCGTTACAAAAGAACCCAGGGAGGTTCGTTACACTGTATCGCTATTTTTTTTACCGTTTCCTGTATCGCGGGGTGAAAAAATACCCCAATCTGCAATCGCCCATATATCGGGCACAGTGTGACTTTGATAGTTCCATAATTTGTTTTTATTGTAGTAGTAGGTTTTTAAATAGTGTTTTATATCATTAAAGTTGAAGTTTGGTGTTGTTGTTAGTGAAGCTGAGAGGGCGTATTTAGCGGCGCAGTGGGCAAATTCGTTGCCTTCAATATTAGCATGGCCAGTAGGCCGGATCATTTTTATATGGATACAAAAAATGTCAACCGGTCGGGGTCTCAAAAGTTAGAGGAACTCATTAAAATGATTTCTGCATACTTTTTTTCAAATCGGAGAAAAACTGCCGAAGCAATTTTGATTCTCCTGAAGTTCCTTTTTGGTAAAAAAAACATGTTTTTTGATTGCAACTTTTTATTTTTCACAGAACGCATACCACATCTTCTGAAATGTTAAATTTCTTACTCATACTAACATTTTGACATGAAAAAATTTTTAAAATTTTGTTTCATTATAACTCTTATTGACCACCAAAATTGAATTTTTTGCTATTTTTAAAAAGGCATTTTTTTAAAACCGCTGTAAAAGACACATTTTTTATTAGATTTACGTGGAATTGTTATTGTTGGAAAGGTATTAAGTTCTTCTTTCGTTCTGTGTATCGCTTTAATCAAAGCTCTATGATTAAAAAAAAAAATTTATCGAAAACTGGACGATAAAGCAGTGAACAAATTAAATTCATTGTTTTTATGAATAAGAAATGTTTCATTTTATCAGATTTCTAAAGTCGATTTCTCACATTCTGCCAGTTTTCGCACACAGCTTTGATTAAAGCGATACACAGAAAGAAAGAAGAACTTTATACCTTTCCAACAATAATAATTCCACGTAAATCTAATAAAAAATGTGTCTTTTACAGCGGTTTTAAAAAAAATGCCTTTTTAAAAATAGCAAAAAATTCAATTTTTGGTGGTCAATAAGAGTTATAATAAAACATAGTTTTTAAATTTTTCGTGTATCAGAATATTGATATAAATAAGAAATTTAATATTTTAGCAGATGTGGGCATGCGTTCTGTGAAAAATAAAAAGTTACAAGCAAAAAACCTGCTTTTTTTTACCAAAAAGGACCTTCAGTAGAATCAAAACTGCTTCGGCGGTTTTTCTCCGATTTGAAAAAAAAGTATGCAGAAATCATTTTAATGAGTTCCTCTAACTTTTGAGACCCCGACCGGCGGAATCTAAATTTCGATCCGGTCTAATGACCAGGGTTCCAGATGAGGGTATCTTGGGGATACTTCTCAATCAATGTTGTTCTTATTAAATTAGGATAGTGGTCGTTGTTATGAATACTAGTTATAGAGTATATAGATGCCAAGGAGTCCGTACAAATGGCAAAGTAACTGTGTTTGTCTTTAATGTGGTTAATGCTTCATAAAAAGCAATAATTTCTGCAGAAAATACACTGCTATATTGAGGGAGTTATGCGATTTTAATAACATTGTAGCACGACGTAACGCTGTAGCTAGTGTTGATGCTCGATTTTGAGCCATCTGTGTATATTAGAGTATGATTTTTGAAAAGTTCTTTTAGTTCTAGAAATAGCGTTCGAAAGTGTTGAGGATTTGTGTTGGATTTAGTTTGCTCATGAAGAGATATACCTTGTTTCTTGTGAAGCCAAGGGGGGGAGGTTGCGTTATTTATTGAAATAATTGGTACATGCGGGATTTCGATATAAAACCAGCTACGAACTATTCTCGTTATGGCAGGGGGAACTTTAAGTTCTTGATTTATATTTGTGTTAGATTTAATCACTTTATGGAGTGGGGTATTTTTTTTTACTTTATGGAATCTTGGCAAAAAAGAATAGATTTTATTTGTTTGGCTGATAGTAGATCCCTTTGATTTTCTAAGGTAAGGATATTAGCTTCTAGTAGCATGTTGATAATTGGAGTTGACCTTAAAGCTCCGAGAGCCGGTCTAATCGCAGAATTAAGAGTAGTTTTTATGTTGCTTAATATAGCCTTCGGTGCAAAACCACACGGTTAAAAATTTTGGACTAGTTTTTAATCCAAACTTTGGTTTAAAGGAATTTTTAATCCAAAAAGTACTATTTTCTATTCCATACATTAGTTTAATTGTTTTTAATCCGAAAAAGTTTAAGTTTAAGACTATTTTTGGACTACAATTTTACATTAAAGTAATATTTTCAGGAAATAGTTTTTATGTTACCTAAGATTGAAAACTTCTACTACTACGAAATTTACGCTTAATATAGTTGTTAAAGCATCCGAACTTTATTAAATTAAGTTTATTAAAATTTATAAAATAAATGAAACAAAATTTTTAATAAAATCTAAACCAAATAACATTAACATTATAACATGTTATAACATTAAACAGTGTTTTATAATACATAATAAGGGTATTCATGCAAAGCAGCAATCTAATATCTTGGGCAATTAGTTATTTTAACCTCGCAGATTGTGTGAAAGTCCCCTAAAATCGATTGTGCATTTGCAGAGATATGTCAGCTGTTAACTTTTAACAGTCAACTTTCAGCATGCCTATAAACAGCTGATTGCTGGTATAAGTTTGTCAGATCGATTGCTCCCCTAAAGGCTGATGCTCACTTACGACACAAAACGAAAAGGAACGAAACGGAAAAATGTTATGTCAATGAGCATGCTTACATGAAAACCAGTGTTGTAATATTTTTTCCAACCTTAAATCGTAGAGCAAATATGTCTCGTTTGTGCAAACGGTTCTCAATGCAGTTCATTTATAAGGCTGATAAACTTATACGGCTTATACCACTTATAAGGCATTGCCTATTTTCATGAATACCCTTAACGTATAAATAGTGAAGTTCATGGCAATATAAGAACTTTATTATATACCTCTATAAGGTTTTGTATAACATACTCGTTCCTTAAGAGTTGCATTATTGCTCAATGCTTGGATTATTTATTTACATTAAGCTGAGTCAAAACGGAAAACCATTGATGATCAGTACATGTTGAGAGTGAAAAACCCTATTTACGTCAAATTAATTTAATGAATTAATGAATGAATTGAATGAATTTCAACTTAAAAATGTGTAAGCATTATGTATATGCATTGCACGAATAATTTAATGCTGACGTTGAATCTAAAATCTGTTATGACCAGCAATGCTTTTCTCCAAAATTATAGGAGCATTAGTATTCCAGCGCAGACGTTGACCTGTCACATACCGCCTAATACAGTTTAGAAAATGTTAAACCTTTGTGGATTAAAAAATAATCCTTTTCGGATTACAATAATTTAAAGTTTTTTTGGGCTAAAATATAGTCCTTTTTGGATTATAATATTTTAAACTTTCTGTGGATTAAAAATTATTCCTTTTTGGATTAAAAAATTTTAAACTTTTTGCGGATTAAAAATTAAATCCTTTTTGGATTGGAAAATTTAAAACTTTTCATTGGATTAAAAAGTAATCTTTTTTTGGTCGTGTCCTATATGTAATCCAAAAAAGTTTAAAATTTACTCCAAGATTTTTAACCGTGCATAAATGATCAAACCATAGTTAATTTTACAAAGAACTATAGATTTTACTGCTTCTATCAATGAGTTAGTACCTCAGGTAAATTTGGAGTTTGAGAGACATTTGATGTCATTTAGTTGCTTACTTAAAGACGAATTTAGATATTCTATATGACTGTTCCATTTGTATTTTTATACCCCCACGCGTACTGCGTAAGGGGTATATTAATTTTGTCACGACGTGTGTAACACCCAAAAGGAGGCGTGGTAGGTATTGAAAAGTATATATATTCTTGCTCAGCATCACCACCTGAGTTGATTTAGCCATGTCCGTCTGTCTGTCCGTCTGTCCGTCTGTCTGTCTGTCTGTGGACACGATTACAGCCGTAATTTTGAAGCTATCTTAATGAAATTCGATATTTAAGCTTTTTTTAAAAAAACTATGGTCAAGTTCGAGAATGGGCTAAATCGGATGAAAACCACGCCTACCTCCCATACAACCCCAAAATTTAAAACTCTACAAAGAAGCTAATATTAAAGCTACAATACTGAAATTTGGTAAGTGTGTATTCTATATCAAAACTGAGAAGTCTTAGAAAAATGGGCGTCATCCACCCACTAACACGCCCACCTCCCATACAACCCCAAAATTTAACTAGTAAGGTATATCTTCGACTTGGCCGAAGTTAAAATACCCCCACGGCCGATTCTTAAGGGTGGAAGAATCTTAAATTGGAGGGCTTTTTGTATGAGATTCTGAGAGATTTTATTATTTTTATGTGTCTAAAATATATACATATCAAATTGTTTTCCTGCAGCTTAAATATAAGCTTTTTTATAAAGTTTTAAATTTTGGGGTTGTATGGGAGGTGGGCGTGTTAGATTGTGTATGACGCCCATTTTTCTAACATACCTTAGTTTCGACATAGAATACACAAATACCGAGTTTCTGTCTTGTAACTTTAATATTAGCCTCTGTATGGATTTTTCAATTTTGGGGTTGTATGGGAGGTGGGCATGTTAATGTGTGGATGACGCCCATTTTTATAACACACCTCAGTTTTGACATTAAATACACAAATACCGAGTTTCCATCTTGTAACTTTAATATTAGCCTCTTTACAGATTTTTCAATTTTGGGGTTGTATGGGAGGTGGGTGTGTTAATGAGGGGATGACGCCCATTTTCAAAACACACCTCAGTTTTGGTATTAAATACACAAATACCGAGTTTCAGTTTTGTAACTTTAATATTAGCCTCTTTATAGATTTTTCAATTTTGGGGTTGTATGGGAGGTGGGTGTGTTAATGAATGGATGACGCCCATTTTCAAAACACACCTCAGTTTTGGTATTAAATACAAAAATACCGAGTTTCAGTTTTGTAACTTTAATATTAGCCTCTTTATAGATATTTAAATTTTGGGGTTGTATGGGAGGTGGGCGTGTTAGTGGGTGGATGACGCCCATTTTTCTAAGACTTCTTAGTTTTGATATAGAATACACACTTACCAAATTTCAGTATTGTAGCTTTAATATTAGCTTCTTTGTAGAGTTTTCAATTTTGGGGTTGTATGGGAGGTAGGCGTGGTTTTCATCCGATTTAGCCCATTCTCGAACTTGACCTTAGTTTTTTTAAAAAAAGCTTAAATATCGAATTTCATTAAGATAGCTTCAAAATTACGGCTGTAATCGTGTCCACAGACAGACAGACAGACGGACAGACGGACAGACGGACAGACAGACGGACATGGCTAAATCAACTCAGGTGGTGATGCTGAGCAAGAATATATATACTTTTCAATACCTACCACGCCTCCTTTTGGGTGTTACACACGTCGTGACAAAATTAATATACCCCTTACGCAGTACGCGTGGGGGTATCAATATCTATAAAGAGGCTAATATTAAAATTACAAAACTGAAACTCGGTATTTTTGTTTTTTATACCAAAACTGAGGTGTGTTTTGAAAATGGGCGTCATCCACTCATTAACACACCCACCTCCCATACAACCCCAAAATTGAAAAATCTGTAAAGAGGCTAATATTAAAGTTACAAGATGGAAACTCGGTATTTGTGTATTGAATGTCAAAACTGAGGTGTGTTATAAAAATGGGCGTCATCCACACATTAACACGCCCACCTCCCATACAACCCCAAAATTGAAAAATCTATAAAGAGGCTAATATTAAAGTTACAAAACTGAAACTCGGTATTTGTGTATTTAATACCAAAACTGAGGTGTGTTATAAAAATGGGCGTCATCCACTCATTAACACACCCACCTCCCATACAACCCCAAAATTGAAAAATCTGTAAAGAGGCTAATATTAAAGTTACAAGATGGAAACTCGGTATTTGTGTATTTAATGTCAAAACTGAGGTGTGTTATAAAAATGGGCCTCCCATACAACCCCAAAATTGAAAAATCTATAAAGAGGCTAATATTAAAGTTACAAAACTGAAACTCGGTATTTGTGTATTTAATACCAAAACTGAGGTGTGTTTTGAAAATGGGCGTCATCCACTCATTAACACACCCACCTCCCATACAACCCCAAAATTGAAAAATCTGTAAAGAGGCTAATATTAAAGTTACAAGATGGAAACTCGGTATTTGTGTATTTAATGTCAAAACTGAGGTGTGTTATAAAAATGGGCGTCATCCACACATTAACACGCCCACCTCCCATACAACCCCAAAATTGAAAAATCTATACAGAGGCTAATATAAAAGTTACAAGACAGAAACTCGGTATTTGTGTATTCTATGTCGAAACTAAGGTATGTTAGAAAAATGGGCGTCATACACAATCTAACACGCCCACCTCCCATACAACCCCAAAATTTAAAACTTTATAAAAAAGCTTATATTTAAGCTGCAGGAAAACAATTTGATATGTATGTATTTTAGATACATAAAAATAATAAAATCTCTCAGAATCTCATACAAAAAGCCCTCCAATTTAAGATTCTTCCACCCTTAAGAATCGGCCGTGGGGGTATTTTAACTTCGGCCAAGTCGAAGATATACCTTACTAGTTTATTAATTAATATTCCAAGAATTTTTAGGGAGTCGCATTCTATGAGATGTAAATTGTTAACAGTTAAAGTGCATGAACAATTGTGTTTGCGACAGCTATGAATGGCCTTGCATTTTATTGAAGAAAGCTTTGCTCTAGAGTAGTTGCACCAGTTCATTATATCTCCAAATAGGGGTTTGAGATCAATGGTAGGGTTTTTGTTTTTATTTGGCTTTTTTATTAGATTGAAGTCGTCTGCATAGGCACAGAAATCGATTTCGTTATAAAGGGATATGATGCTGCTTAGTTTATTGTAAGCGATAAGAAATATTATTACTGCACGGAGAAAATTGTTTGCGCAAGATTCATGATTAAGCTGCTCATAAACTATAAAAAATTTGCGCTATGCTCACATTATTTCCAATAATTCTGTCAAAAACAGTGATCACATTATGTGATCAATTCATAATAATGTTGAAATTATACGGTTTCTAAGAACGAGTAGTTTAAGCAGGTCCAGGTTTGTTTCATCAATTTGACAATTTTTTTAACTCTTCACGTAGCAACACATTCACTTTCGCTGAATCACTCATCGGCTTGCACTTCTCCCGATCATATTCGAGTTTCTCATTAAAATCCGTCTTTTTATACCCCCACGCGTACTGCGTAAGGGGTATATTAATTTTGTCACGACGTGTGTAACACCCAAAAGGAGGCGTGGTAGGTATTGAAAAGTATATATATTCTTGCTCAGCATCACCACCTGAGTTGATTTAGCCATGTCCGTCTGTCTGTCCGTCTGTCCGTCTGTCTGTCTGTCTGTGGACACGATTACAGCCGTAATTTTGAAGCTATCTTAATGAAATTCGATATTTAAGCTTTTTTTAAAAAAACTATGGTCAAGTTCGAGAATGGGCTAAATCGGATGAAAACCACGCCTACCTCCCATACAACCCCAAAATTTAAAACTCTACAAAGAAGCTAATATTAAAGCTACAATACTGAAATTTGGTAAGTGTGTATTCTATATCAAAACTGAGAAGTCTTAGAAAAATGGGCGTCATCCACCCACTAACACGCCCACCTCCCATACAACCCCAAAATTTAACTAGTAAGGTATATCTTCGACTTGGCCGAAGTTAAAATACCCCCACGGCCGATTCTTAAGGGTGGAAGAATCTTAAATTGGAGGGCTTTTTGTATGAGATTCTGAGAGATTTTATTATTTTTATGTGTCTAAAATATATACATATCAAATTGTTTTCCTGCAGCTTAAATATAAGCTTTTTTATAAAGTTTTAAATTTTGGGGTTGTATGGGAGGTGGGCGTGTTAGATTGTGTATGACGCCCATTTTTCTAACATACCTTAGTTTCGACATAGAATACACAAATACCGAGTTTCTGTCTTGTAACTTTAATATTAGCCTCTGTATGGATTTTTCAATTTTGGGGTTGTATGGGAGGTGGGCATGTTAATGTGTGGATGACGCCCATTTTTATAACACACCTCAGTTTTGACATTAAATACACAAATACCGAGTTTCCATCTTGTAACTTTAATATTAGCCTCTTTACAGATTTTTCAATTTTGGGGTTGTATGGGAGGTGGGTGTGTTAATGAGGGGATGACGCCCATTTTCAAAACACACCTCAGTTTTGGTATTAAATACACAAATACCGAGTTTCAGTTTTGTAACTTTAATATTAGCCTCTGTATAGATTTTTCAATTTTGGGGTTGTATGGGAGGTGGGCGTGTTAATGTGTGGATGACGCCCATTTTTATTACACACCTCAGTTTTGACATTAAATACACAAATACCGAGTTTCCATCTTGTAACTTTAATATTAGCCTCTTTACAGATTTTTCAATTTTGGGGTTGTATGGGAGGTGGGTGTGTTAATGAGGGGATGACGCCCATTTTCAAAACACACCTCAGTTTTGGTATTAAATACACAAATACCGAGTTTCAGTTTTGTAACTTTAATATTAGCCTCTTTATAGATTTTTCAATTTTGGGGTTGTATGGGAGGCCCATTTTTATAACACACCTCAGTTTTGACATTAAATACACAAATACCGAGTTTCCATCTTGTAACTTTAATATTAGCCTCTTTACAGATTTTTCAATTTTGGGGTTGTATGGGAGGTGGGTGTGTTAATGAGTGGATGACGCCCATTTTCAAAACACACCTCAGTTTTGGTATTAAATACACAAATACCGAGTTTCAGTTTTGTAACTTTAATATTAGCCTCTTTATAGATTTTTCAATTTTGGGGTTGTATGGGAGGTGGGCGTGTTAATGTGTGGATGACGCCCATTTTTATAACACACCTCAGTTTTGACATTCAATACACAAATACCGAGTTTCCATCTTGTAACTTTAATATTAGCCTCTTTACAGATTTTTCAATTTTGGGGTTGTATGGGAGGTGGGTGTGTTAATGAGTGGATGACGCCCATTTTCAAAACACACCTCAGTTTTGGTATTAAATACAAAAATACCGAGTTTCAGTTTTGTAATTTTAATATTAGCCTCTTTATAGATATTGATACCCCCACGCGTACTGCGTAAGGGGTATATTAATTTTGTCACGACGTGTGTAACACCCAAAAGGAGGCGTGGTAGGTATTGAAAAGTATATATATTCTTGCTTAGCATCACCACCTGAGTTGATTTAGCCATGTCCGTCTGTCTGTCCGTCTGTCCGTCTGTCTGTCTGTCTGTGGACACGATTACAGCCGTAATTTTGAAGCTATCTTAATGAAATTTGATATTTAAGCTTTTTTTAAAAAAACTAAGGTCAAGTTCGAGAATGGGCTAAATCGGATGAAAACCACGCCTACCTCCCATACAACCCCAAAATTGAAAACTCTACAAAGAAGCTAATATTAAAGCTACAATACTGAAATTTGGTAAGTGTGTATTCTATATCAAAACTGAGAAGTCTTAGAAAAATGGGCGTCATCCACCCACTAACACGCCCACCTTCCATACAACCCCAAAATTTAAATATCTATAAAGAGGCTAATATTAAAGTTACAAAACTGAA
Organism: Tetanocera ferruginea; assembly: GCA_958299015.1. Classification (NCBI taxonomy): domain Eukaryota; kingdom Metazoa; phylum Arthropoda; class Insecta; order Diptera; family Sciomyzidae; genus Tetanocera; species Tetanocera ferruginea. The sequence goes on along the minus strand of OY282640.1, from coordinate 95,369,170 downwards.
ACTCGGTATTTTTGTATTTAATACCAAAACTGAGGTGTGTTTTGAAAATGGGCGTCATCCACTCATTAACACACCCACCTCCCATACAACCCCAAAATTGAAAAATCTGTAAAGAGGCTAATATTAAAGTTACAAGATGGAAACTCGGTATTTGTGTGTTTAATGTCAAAACTGAGGTGTGTTACAAAAATGGGCGTCATCCACACATTAACACGCCCACCTCCCATACAACCCCAAAATTGAAAAATCTATAAAGAGGCTAATATTAAAGTTACAAAACTGAAACTCGGTATTTGTTATTTAATACCAAAACTGAGGTGTGTTATAAAAATGGGCGTCATCCACTCATTAACACACCCACCTCCCATACAACCCCAAAATTGAAAAATCTGTAAAGAGGCTAATATTAAAGTTACAAGATGGAAACTCGGTATTTGTGTATTTAATGTCAAAACTGAGGTGTGTTATAAAAATGGGCGTCAGCCACACATTAACACGCCCACCTCCCATACAACCCCAAAATTGAAAAATCTATAAAGAGGCTAATATTAAAGTTACAAAACTGAAACTCGGTATTTGTGTATTTAATACCAAAACTGAGGTGTGTTTTGAAAATGGGCGTCATCCACTCATTAACACACCCACCTCCCATACAACCCCAAAATTGAAAAATCTGTAAAGAGGCTAATATTAAAGTTACAAGATGGAAACTCGGTATTTGTGTATTTAATGTCAAAACTGAGGTGTGTTATAAAAATGGGCGTCATCCACACATTAACACGCCCACCTCCCATACAACCCCAAAATTGAAAAATCCATACAGAGGCTAATATTAAAGTTACAAGACAGAAACTCGGTATTTGTGTATTCTATGTCGAAACTAAGGTATGTTAGAAAAATGGGCGTCATACACAATCTAACACGCCCACCTCCCATACAACCCCAAAATTTAAAACTTTATAAAAAAGCTTATATTTAAGCTGCAGGAAAACAATTTGATATGTATATATTTTAGACACATAAAAATAATAAAATCTCTCAGAATCTCATACAAAAAGCCCTCCAATTTAAGATTCTTCCACCCTTAAGAATCGGCCGTGGGGGTATTTTAACTTCGGCCAAGTCGAAGATATGCCTTACTAGTTAAATTTTGGGGTTGTATGGGAGGTGGGCGTGTTAGTGGGTGGATGACGCCCATTTTTCTAAGACTTCTCAGTTTTGATATAAAGGGTGATTTTTTAAGAGCTTGATAACTTTTTTTTTAAAAAAAACGCATAAAAAAACGCTGTTAAAAAATCACCCTTTAGAATACACACTTACCAAATTTCAGTATTGTAGCTTTAATATTAGCTTCTTTGTAGAGTTTTAAATTTTGGGGTTGTATGGGAGGTAGGCGTGGTTTTCATCCGATTTAGCCCATTCTCGAACTTGACCATAGTTTTTTTAAAAAAAGCTTAAATATCGAATTTCATTAAGATAGCTTCAAAATTACGGCTGTAATCGTGTCCACAGACAGACAGACAGACGGACAGACGGACAGACAGACGGACATGGCTAAATCAACTCAGGTGGTGATGCTGAGCAAGAATATATATACTTTTCAATACCTACCACGCCTCCTTTTGGGTGTTACACACGTCGTGACAAAATTAATATACCCCTTACGCAGTACGCGTGGGGGTATAAAAATCATATAAACAGCAGATTATTCGTGGCAGTAAAAGAGCTGTTTTAGCATTGTACAGAATGACCAAAGAAAAAACACAAGTTGGTGATATAAATTGCAGCATGCTGCGTTGCATAAAACTTATCGCAAACATGTTGCCAACTAGTTTTGAAAAAGTTGCTCCATGCGGAGGTTTCGGTATAGAAACATGGGTTAGCAACATTTGTTGCAATTGCATTACTTTTGAATTACTCCGGGAGGAAATGGCCTTACTGTTAATTCTAAAAAGATACATTTCAAGCTTTAAGGATACTAAAAACTTTGTATCAGAAATATTGTTTTCATATTAAAAATAAAAGTTAAAAGTGTTAATATTAAACAAAATGGCAGGCGTACGAACTGATTGTTGTCGGGGTAGTAGCATCCATTGCTGATTTGCCTTTTCTAAAACCCATTTGATGGCTATTGATAAGTTTATTGGTAGTCACAAACCACCACAGCCGAGTAGCAATCATTTTGTCCAGGACTTCAAACACACAGGGGTTAAGCCATATGGATCTATAGGATTCAACAAGGGTTTTGTCGCATTAAGGTTTTAAGAATGGTACGAAGAAGAAGTTGTTGTAAAGATTAATAATTCTGTGTTTAATAACGAAAAAAGCATTGCGAATCATGGAATAGTTGATTCGGTCCTTACCAGGGGTATTACCTCTCAGTTTGGATGGGGCTGAGTGAAATTCAAGTAGATTAAAATTATTTTCAATAATTTTTGCTGAAGCACAACGCTGGGTGAATAAGGGAAGGGCTAGATTCATATTTTTACATGATTGAAATAATTGAGGGGATTGGTCGTTCGAAGAGTCCTTTGACCATTTTAGATGAGCAGTCGTATTGAGCTTGGAGATGTTCTAGTCGGAATACGAAGTCTTCCACTGAGATGCTGCTTGCGCGTCCATCGAACATCAGACCCCACTTGTCAATTTTTATTGCAGCCGACGAGGGCGATCTGTCGTTTCGGCTCCAGCCATACTGACTTGGTGCGACTCCTCTATTTTGGAAGTCTCGGTCAAAACGATTTGTTGGGTGTTTGATTTCGTTCGGTTGTTCTTCATCATCGTAATAAGGAGGACGAGCTGCACGAGAACGATCATCGAATACTCTAAATCCTTCCGTTGGATGCTGGCGAGTTTGATTACTTTGATTTGTATTACGCGTTTCAATATTATTTATCTCAGCTCGCGCCCGGAATGGAATGTTTTGACCCGGCTCCTGCCCAAAATTTCTACTGTTCGCCTTCGGGTCTACACTAACAGGTATGCTAAAATTATTGACTGGTTTAAGCAAGGTTTTAAGTTCCCCCATTATTTCTTCTAATCCCGCCTGAATTTGGTTTTTAATAGATTTGTCTAAGGAAACTCTAATTTCCTGACACTCTCTAGCTATTTAGTCTGTTATATCAGCCGTGTTTTCTTCTGGAAACATCGTATGAGCTGCTGCAAAAGTTTGCCTATCTTCTTCTTCTTTATCACTTCTCTTCTCGGTAATCGTATTCGATAATTCATGAAAAAGCAGGTTCAGATTCAGTTTCCATATTGAATTTTTTTGTTTTAGGCGTGTTTTGCTTTAAAAATTATCTTTGTGGCGAAGAACGGTTTAAGTCGAACGTAATGTGTCGTCGTTTCGATGCAACCTTTTTTAGTATTTTCTTTTGAGACTTCATAAGTTATAATTTGCCAACAATAACAGCAAAGTATTGACTAATCCTACCCAAATATACTATTTGTATGTAATAAAATAAGATTTTATATTAACTGAATTAATATGTGGGGCCTTTTGTACAGGGTTCTGTTTGGTGCAAAAAAGCTATTGTAAACAATTGAATGAACTTTTGTTTCTTAAAAATTAACGGTCTGTTTTGTTTTTTTTTTCAAACTTCTTTGGCTTTCGTTTGCTTCGTGGTTCGGACATTTACTGCATCAAGCAAACAAGCTTAAATTCATTTTTTTATAACACATACATAGTTTAAGTGATTTGCTCTTGAATAAAACTCGCTACGACTTCGATGCTAGCTTTGACTTATGCCATTAGCTAGGTCACATTAACCTGTGCTTAGCGATAATTTTTAAAAAAACAACTTCCTCATTTTCTTTACTTTCGCTGCTATGACAACGACCTTACACTTGTGGTCCCTCATGGCATTCTTGAACGAGTGCAAGTAGTCATATCTATACCGTTTTGACTAAGCCACCTGCAATCAAAAATACCATGAAAAATCACGATTTCAAAACAATTGTTTTGGTTAAAACTTCATTATTGAGACGAACAAAAACAAAAACGAAACTATTTATAAGGATATACTTTCAGTGGATGGTCTCCTGCTGTATTTAAAAGTAAGTGCAATTAATTGCTTTTGAGGCATGCCACCTCTCACTAAGCCACCAACTGAAAATACCCAAGAGAGCACCACCGAAGGTAGCCCTTCCATTTTAAAACTTGTGTGCTATCTTGCATCAGCGCCCACTTGATCTTTAAATTTACCTCAATTTATTTTTCTGTCTTTTGCGCCATATTGTTATGGCACTATATGACTTAGAACCAACCGGTCCTTTATATTTTAATGTTTGGGCATCATATTGAACGTGCCTGCTTGCTTTTTAATTTGCTCTATTGTAAATCTCGCACTATCAATCAATGGTCTCTCATGGTATTCTTAGTTAGGCGCAATTGGAGTAGAGTTAGACTTCTCTCGCCAAGCCGACTTTACTTCAGAATACCCTGAGAAAGCAGGATTAATAGCCGAGCATGGTTTATTTTATGTTTGGGCGCCATATTGTTACAGCGCCATTTGATTTTTGCTTTGTAATAGTTGATCTCATGCTTTTAATCGATGTTTTTTCACAGTATGCTTATGTAGGCGCAATTAGCGTAGAGTTTGAGTACTCTCACTAAGCCAGCACTACTTCAGGATAGCCTGCGGGAGTACGATTGAGATCTAATCATCTTGTTTCTGCTTGGGCGCCATATTGTTACAGGTCCCTAGCGATCGTACCTGGCCTGATTGCGCACCGACTAGCTCACGGTTTCCGGGCGTTGTTCTCAACCCTTCAGGCCAGGTCGAGGGAGCAACAATAACTTCCGGCTCACACCGGAAGTGAAATAAATAAAAAAATCAAAATAACCGAAAAACAAGAAAACGCAATAAAAACAATAAAAAAACAATATTAAATAAAAAAAAAATAAAATTTTAAAAAACATAATTAATATTCTAAACAACAAGTTATTAACGTGAAATTCAAATAATATCAAATTGAAATGAAATAAACGCAAAAAATATTAACTGAAAGCAAAAATAATAAATTTACCGTCTCCTCAATGAAAGATAAAAACCGAACACAAAAATTCACAATTCTAACATCACGAACGAAACAAATACAAGCCAGCCATTGAAGTTTGGGGACCTTCTCCCCTTTCTCTATACCCACCCAACCATGGTCATTACTTACTTCTCATGTCGATGACCCCAACATAAACAAAACCAAACCGTTTATAATACAACAACAACGTCCATATCGCCCTGTGCGATTTTCACGAACGCCCCTGTACTTCAGCCCCACTCTTTAAACAGTCTTTAAATTACAAGACTATTTTTATTTCATTTTAAATTCATTTTAATATAACTCATTTAAAAACTAACATCATTCTTTTCTTTTCTGTTATGTGGTAACCAAAATTATTTACACATTGCAGCAAAACTACAGCAAATTAATTTTATAAAAGCAAAGTGATTAAAATATCAACTTATATCTAAACAGTTGCTTTTCAACCTCAAAACCGTACAAACGTCTGTTAAATAAGCTCCGCTGCAATTTGCTTAAATAATCGCCAAAGTTAAAAGTGCTTATTAAAAATAAATTAATAAGATCAATAATTTTCTTCGCTGTTATTGAACTTAAAATTTGACCACTTGCCACTACTTTTGTTTGCCAACCCGCTGACCTAAAAAAAACAATAATTTATTTTCGTTTGACTCATCATAAATAAGCTTCGCTACAATTTTAATAAATCGCGGCAGTAAAAAGTGCAGTAATATAAAAGAAAAAAAAAATTAAACAGTAAAAGCAATAAAATCAATAATTTGCTATTTGCTTAAGTTCTTTAACGTTAAAGTAATTGTGACTTCTAAAAGTGCTATATCTGCACTTTACTTATTGTTCGCTTAGTTCGACCGCTTGCCATTACTTTTGTTTGCTGACCTGCTGACCTACTAAAACCAATTTTTTAACAACAAAAGTGAAATAATGGAGAAAATTTGTGCTTCAACTTCTTGCCCCGTCGATGACCATAAGGTACCTTTGGTGGTATGCAAGGGTATTTGTGGAAACTCATACCACGTGTCATGCATAGGACTAACTAAAAGAAGCCAAATATATTTAAATGACTATTTAAATAACTTTGTGTTCTACTGTGATGAATGCAAAGAAATTTCACTTTCTCATGTCCTCCTCGCGGTACAGTGTCTCAGTGAAACTACAAATGCAATACGATCGGACAGCAAACTTTGCATTAAAAAATATCTTGATCAAACCTCGAAACTCGATGTCGTGATAAAAACGGCTGAAGAGCTCAACAGTGCCTTCGAAACAGGGATTATTGACATGGACTTGAAACTGGATAAAATTATAAAAACATAACAAAAGTTTCAGACTCTACTTCCGGTTGCATAAACACTGTGAACTCCTTTGAAACTGCGATATGTGGCATCAGTGATTCAATTAATATTAATTTTGAAAAAAACAAAACAACTGAAGCCATCAAAAATATAAACGATAAAATCGCGCATCTTCAAAATGACCTCGACATCCTGATCCAGTCCAATTCAAGAAAACTTCCTCCACCATCTCAGCAGCCGGATCCACTTATTGAAGTCTTATATCACAAAATTAACGAAATCAGCGGTGATATGGGTTTGTTCCGTGCGGCGTTAGCAGAAATAACGGATGTTATTAGTTCTGCTCCCAACAGGGTTATGAGCATACCTGAGAACACAGAACCGGTATCGCAGCAGAATACTTCATCTATTTTCGAGGAAATGATGAACGCCACGTTACACTCTCCTTCGCTGCGACCTTCACCCTCGCCTAAACAATACAAAAACCATACGGACTCACAACCTGGTTCTCGTTTAGCTACTTCACCACAGCATTCACCACCGATTGCAGCTCCTCGTACCAACTTAATTCATAAGTTTGGAACATCATGGACTTCAACTCAGTGGGAGAAAAGAATAAAAAAGCTGCATGATTTGAATCAAAAAAACAAAACTACTCTGTTTATAAAGGGCCCACACGTTAAAACAAGTATATCCTGGATGTGCAACTACTTCCGCAAAAAGTTTGGTATATCTGTTACAAACTGTTCGAAGATTGCAAATAAACGCAAAAAATTCTGCAGTTTCAAACTTAACATCCCAGCGGAATTTGCGTGGATGTTCCTGAATACCACTAGTGAAGGCGAGCGAAATGGAAAGTGGCAAATTACAGAATGGACAGATAAGCCGGTAAAAGAAACGATGTCAGCAAGTTCGGTATCGAAAATTAATCCTAAAACTAACAACAATAAATCAATCAATCAATATTCTAAAATTAATTATAGTTCTAGCTCTAATTCTCATTTCAATATTAATTCCAGATCTTACAATAAGTCTAAATCTAAGTCAAACTCTGATAATTCTTATCTTAACTCTACCTCAAAACCTGGTTCTAAGAATCCTCTTTATAGAGGAAAGGTAAACCTCCCTGATCCAGACCCGAAACCTAATCCATCAAATAAGTTCATGCAACCTAAGTTCCAACCTACGTCCCAACCTAAGTTCCAACCTAATCCCCATTTAGATACTAATTGGAATCTGAAAACTAACATTTTCCCCAGTTTCTCTACTGTCGTCAAGCAGCATAATGCCTTAACTAATAAGGTTAATACTGAAAACAATCTAGTATCGAATAAATCTCCTACTTATCAAAGACGTAACCGTGTTTCATTTAATCTTAATAATAATAATGAAACGGATAATGATAAGTACCCTAATTTCATCCATTCCCATACATTAAATCCATTACCACCAACGGTTAGTGTCCCACCAAAACCAGTCCCAGTTCAAAATGTGCCTAATAATCAACCTGGTAGCCCTACGTCGTTTCTAGACCCACTACTTCCGCCAAAAGTGAAATTGACAATAAACTCTTCCGAAAACACTGAGAGCAGATATGCTCTTTCTCGCCTTAGGGAGAACAGCGTCTACAACAACGTTCGTTTGTATCTTGCTTATATGCATAAAGCACCGGATTCTACATGCATAGAAGGCAAGACCAAAACCAATCTAAGAGTGTTGATTCAGCAAGAAGGTCTGCCTACCGATGTTGAAGACTTGCGTAATTTATTTGTTCGCTTTCACGAGAGTCTCGGTGTCACGATTGATCAAGTCAAGGCGGATCTATACACATATGGCACTCACGTGAGGTCTAAACATGTCTCCCTTCTTCAAAAATCACGTAGAGAACACCAACAATATTATCGTCCCTAACTCCAATTTTTTTAAAATTTTTTACCATAATTGTGGTGGCATGAGAAGCAAATTGAATAAACTTTATGTGGACGCCAAATCATGTCATTTCAATGTTCTTGTATTCACTGAGACATGGTTAAATGATACATTCAAAAACGAGGAAATTCTTGACAGTAACTGGACTGTTTTCAGAAAGGATCGAGACTACTCCTCAACAGGTCTTTCTCGAGGAGGTGGAGTTATTATAGCATCTCACAATTCTCTCTCAAGTGAGCTAATAGATGCACCAACTCATAAACTCTTCGATCACAGAATTATTAGAGTTTGTTCAGGAAATAGTCTTTGTATGTACATAGGTGTCGTTTACATTCCTCCCGGCTCAAGCGAAACAACTTACAACGAACTTTGTGAAACACTGTCCTCCTTTTCTTCCACCCTAAAAGAGGAAGACAAGGTTGTTATTCTTGGTGACTTTAATCGTCCAAATATTTCTTTTGTGACCGATGAAAATGACAACTATCTTCTTCCTGTTAACCTTTCTAATGTCATAGATTTCACATTACTCAGCACCTTTTATGGCAGTGACCTGCAGCAAATTTCTTCTGTACAAAATCAAAATGGCAGATGGTTGGACCTAATATTTACTAACTCGTATGATGAAGTGAAGGTTAGTCCATGTATTGAAGCAGAAAATTTGTTAACTAACACTGTTCACCATACAGCCTTAGCAGTTGTTTTCTCTTATAATGATTACTTTCACTCAATCCTATAATGACTCCATTGCGTACGATTACCTCAACGCTGATTATGAAAGTATAAAATATCATTTAAATGCTCTAAACTGGAATTATGTTCTATCCAACTTAGATGTAGACAGCGCTGTCTCTAGATTTTATCAGCACATTTTTATTGCTATTGAAAGTTTTGTGCCAAAAATAAAGAAAAAGAACAAGCTTTCAGAACCATGGCTAGATAAAAATCTCAGATTTTTAGGAATCAGAGAAATAAACTTTACAAACTACTCAAAAACACTGATAATAATAATATAAGCAATGAACTGAAGCTACGATATGACGAGCTATCAAAAGAATTCTCCATCAAGTCTGTAGAAGCGTACAAGTTGTTCACGAACCTTATCGGAGAGAAAATTGTCCAAGAGCCGAGAAAATTCTTTGACTTTGTTAACATGAAGCGAAAATCTAGTGGCTATCCCTCGGCTATGTTTAAAGGTAATGTCAAGTCGTCAAATCTTCATGATATTAGCAATTTATTTGCGGAACATTTCAAGGATGTATTTTGTCAACCATCTACCCAATTTGAAGTTTCTCATCCAAGCGCACCTATTATGGTTGAAAGTTTATATATAACGCAGGAAGAGATTTCTAATGCAATACAAGACTTGAATTTATTAAAGGGACCAGGACCAGATCTTATACCTACAAGCTTCTTGGTGCGTTGTTTAGACCAACTGCTTTTGCCGTTGCACATAATTTTTAATGAATCACTGTCTTGTGGGATATTTCCTTCATATTGGAAAACATCCTATCTTACACCAATTTACAAGAATGGTGATAAACGGTCAATTGAAAATTATAGAGGCATAGCAATTTTGTCAGCTATTCCAAAACTCTTTGAAAAAATTATTTGTGATAAGCTTACACGTCTCATCAACCCACTTCTAAATAAGCATCAACACGGGTTCCGAAAAGGACGGTCTACCACCACTAATCTTATGATCATGGTATCGGATGTTTTAGTCAAAATGGAAAAAGGACACCAAATAGATTTTGTTTATACTGATTTCAGTAAAGCCTTCGATCGAGTGGATCACAGCATTCTAATATATAAATTAGAAAAATTTGGTATTGCCGGGTCGACACTAAGTTGGATAAAATCATATCTTGACGGCAGGTCCCAGTATGTTAAATTTCAAGGAATTTTGTCTAAAAAAATTGTAGTCTCCTCAGGAGTTCCACAAGGTAGTCACCTTGGTCCTCTCCTTTTTACCATATTCATTTCCGACTTGTCAGAAGTTCTAAACGATATCCCACATCTTATGTACGCAGATGATTTAAAAATGTACTATGCAATTAAATCGGAGGCAGATGCACATTTTTTGCAGTCAAAACTTTTGTCTCTTGAGCAATGGTGTATCCAAAATAAACTTCACCTTAATGTCAATAAATGCAATGTTATAAGCTTTTCTCGAAAGAACAACGTAGCATCAAATACCTACCATCTCAATAATACTGAGCTTAAAAGAGTCAATCATATAGTGGATCTTGGTGTTGTCTTAGATTGCAAGATGCGCTTTAATCTGCACTATGATAAAATTTTGTCCAGGGCCAGTAAACAGCTTGGTTTTATAAAAAGACGAGCAAACGAATTCAATAAAATTTGGGTCACTACATCCTTGTACTGTGCATTAGTGCGACCGATACTTGAATATGCCTGCATAATTTGGAATCCATCTTTCGGTTCCCATAGTGAAAGAATTGAATCTATTCAAAAGCAATTCTTGCTATACGCACTGAGAGACATGTATAATCCCCGGGATTATTGTAGCCTTCCATCATATGTTTATAGACTCAGCCTTTTAAATTTGATGCCATTATCATCAAGGAGATCATTATTGGGCTCATGCTTCACGTTCGATGTTCTTAATGGTGCTATTGACAGCGAATATATTTCTAGTTTGATTTCCTTCAACAACCCAATAAGACGTTCTAGGCATACTCGACTGCTAACTGAATATCAGCATCATACTTCGTACGCAAATAATGAACCCATCAGTCGATGCTGCAGGGAGTTTAATCTAATCTCCTCATGCTACTCACCTTCCATGCCCAAATCCTCTTTCAAGCTTACCCTATCTAAATTTCTCAATTACCAAAATTAGCCCAGGTTCGAGATAAATTATATATATATATGTATGTATATTTGGTTTGGTAAATAAATTTACAAATTAGCATAGTAGTGATAATAAGTTCCTTTTCTTATTAAAATATGTTAGTATGTAAGTTCACCTTATTTTTGCTTTTCTTCTTGCCTTTTCTTTTCGACATGTTCTTGAAATCATGTCATTCAGGTGGGCGGATTACGCCCACATTGAATTGATATCATCGAACACAATAACAAGGAAAGGTGAGGGAGAAAACAAAAAAAAAAAAAAAAAAACCTGTTAGAATAAGTAATTTGCCTTGTGTGGCCAATAAATAAATAAATAAATAAATAAAAAAAAAATATATTAAAAAAAATAGAAAATTATATAATTATTAAAATATGTCTATAAGTATTTTAAGTATTTCAATCTTTAAAATTAATACGAGCTAATTTTAAACTGCCATGAGTTAAATAAATAAAAAAATGCATAAAAAAAAACTAAAATTCAATGAATGAAAAAAATGGGCCTTTCAAACTAAATCTACATCAATAAGAAAATTTAATTTTTACTTAGACATTTTTCCTACCTTAGGTGTTGCTGAATCAAAAATATTATTTAACAAAAAAAACTCTAAAGAGGCACAACATTTTTGCACGCACCGAATGTACACACTTGTATTCACTAAAATTGGCTTAGTGTCAAAAAAATATTTAAAATAGAATTGATTCACAAAAAATATTTAAAGAACTAATTCAACATATTGATATTTTATAAAAAAAACCAAGCAAAATATTAAAATTAAATATAAATAAATATTCAAATAAATTTTAAATATCAAAATTCGAAAATTCAAGCGAAAATTAAATCATAAATCCTTAAGTTGAACTACTATAAATGAAAATAAACTAATTAAACTTCGCCATAAACGACGCCATAGAAATCCTCTTTTGTTTTTCAAGCCCGATCAAATTATATTTTCCGCTATTTCCAATGTACTATTTCGCCGGCACCAGATCTTATAGGTTGGAACCTCTGACCTTATTTTTCTCGGAACAACGTTGTGTCCCGCTCGTAAGAAGGTATTCAGGCGATTCAAAATATATTCTTGATTATATACATATATTGCTATGTATATAGATAAAATAAGAAAATTGTGACCGAATTCTCTGTTGGATGCGTTCCGGATGTCTTATTTTTCTTCTTTTACTTCGCCGTCCGTGTCAGCCACACTGTGAAAGTCTCATTTTAATTTGGTTTATTTAGTTTTTTGTTGAGATTCTTCCTACATTTTCTTTTGACGATCCCTGAAGCGTCCTATTGTGCTTTGCAATTCTCAGTAGCCTGCTAAACTCAGGTTTTTCTTTCTAACAGTTTTTATGCTTTAGAAAAACTTGGCTTTTATTCCTTTTACTTTTGCAGGAAAAAGTTCGAAGTTTTAACTATGTGGAATGTATGCGCGGTTAAAACGAGATTATAAAATTTTAGTTCCTACCTAATAAGTTGCCTGCGCTTAAAAACGCCACAGGCTCTACCTAGTTTCTTTTCAGTCTGAGCAGATGAATGCTCGAAGGCTAGAATCGAAACAGCTGATGAAAGCTATTAGAAGTGATTAACTTATTTTGTCGATTGCACCTCCTTAAAAACTAAAGTAACGGGATTTTTCGTGTTCGAACGAGCCCTCCTCTATCAAAATTCATATATTTATACCTTTTTATTATTGTTTTTCTTCTTTTTCTGGTCTTTTTCCGGTTTTTTAAAAGAGAAACAGAAATCGCCCTACCAGGCACTCATGATACAGCAGCACGTCTTTTTGCACATCATTTATGAATTAGTGCTCTGAAAGTGTAGCCTCTATGATTTTTTGTGTATCTCAATGAACTTTGCCATCTGGCAACACCTTTTTTTACTACACTGATGTTCCATGTCTCACTACATTCCCTGTTATTTTCCATGATGGCCGCCCCTATGGCTGTCACAGATGAGACAAAAATAACAAATCAGCAGAGGTAAGTGTATTAAGTTAATTTTGTTTTTGATAATTTCTTTTAGGTTTTTTAAGAAAAATAATCATAAATGGCCATATTGGATGATCACCATTCGTGCACGCACAGGTTAGTGTTCATAAAATTTAATGGAAAAGTGTTTTGTTTATTTTTTTACTATTCCTTTGTTGCAAGTTGAGTGCTACCTAAGGTGACCAGAAGGCACAAAAAATGCTTGGAAAATCAAAGGTTAGTAAAGTACTATAAGTTTATTAATTATTTTTTTTTTACAGTTGCTGCAACAAAATTATCACACGCAACAAAACTCTGGCTTTGGCAGAACTACGGTTTTCAGAAAAAGACAGTATGCGGGTGGATTTCATTAGGATTTTGTATATATGTCTATATTTTTATATTTATACTCATATTTATCTTTATGTGTATATTTATATGTATATTTATTTGCAGAATTTTGCATTAATGTTTCTTTTAAAGTCGCTTTGCGCGAATTTTCTTTTATACACTTCCTGGTCGGGCGTGAAGTGTATTTCGCGTTTTCGTTGATTGTAGCGACGCGCACTTTTTTCGTATGCCGCGTGAAGGTTCTCTTTAAGTTTTTCTCGCATAATTGTTAACTTTTCATTTTTATTAAGAAGTAATTTATAGTCCGAACCGTGCAAATACATGTTATGCCCGAAAAGAGCGCAAAATGGTGTAATCCCCGTCGCCGCATCGATTTCAGGTAAATATAGATCCCAGTCACGATGGTCACTGTCCAAATATGATCTTAAACCTGCTAGTGCAGATTGATTAACTCTTTCTGCTGCGTTCGCTTGTGGTGAGCAGACAGCCGTTTTTAAATGTTTTATACCGAAGTTATTTATCATTTTCTCGAACTCTTTTGACGAGAATTGCTTTCCATTATCACTGTGAATTATTTCTGGAACACCAAATTTGTAGAACACTTCGTGAGTAAGGAATTCAATCACGTTTACCGCAGTCGCTTCTCGCATGGCCTTCAATAAGGTGAATTTTGAAAAATGGTCTACGACTATGAATATATATGTGTTACCCTTCTTGGAACGTGGGTATTTTCCCAAAAAATCAATGTAAATTTTTTGAAAAGGGCGTTCCGTGACCACTTCTTGTCCCATACTAGGTCGCAATTCGATATTTTTCGACTTATTTTCTTTGCATATTAGGAAATTGTTGATATACGCGCGAACCTGTTTTGTCATACCGGTCGAAAAATAAAATTCTCGCAACCGGTGTAGTGTTTTAGCGATACCACCATGCGCTGCCACTTGGGGCTCATGCGCTTTAGATATAAGCGTTGACGTTAACCCCAATGGGACCCACAACTTCCACACCAGCTCTTCTACTTCGCCATCCTCTCGTTCAAATGATGTTCGCTTGAAAATCATTCCATTGTCAATCTTTAAATCTGGCAACTTTTCTTTATTTTTATTAATGTTTTCAATTAACTCCAGGTATTCCGATGAGGAAAATTCTGTAGTCTCCAGATCTAGCAACTCTTCACCATTCAGCTCTGCTTCTTCAATCGCACGAGAGAGTGTGTCAGCGACCACATTGTCAGCGCCTTTCCTGTGTTCAATTTGAAAATCAAACGCTTGAAGTTGAAGAGACCATCGAGCAAGTCGGCCGCTCAAGTCTTTTAGTGACATGAGCCACTTCAGACTGGCGTGGTCTGTGACAACGGTAAGAGGCATCATATCAACGTATGGGCGAAATCTTTTAACAGCAAGCACCGCCGCCAAACATTCTTTCTCCGTCACACTATAATTGCGTTGGTGATTATTCAACTTCTGCGAGAAAAACGCTACCGGATTCTCATGGCTATTTTCGTCAATCTGGTACAGCACAGTGCTGACGTTAAAGCTTGTTTTAGCTGATTGAATGCTACAATGGCTGCAGGGGTCATACAGAATTTGGTGCATTTTTTTTGTGTATCACTGAGTGGTGCCGACATTGCGGCAAAGTTTTGTATGAACCGCCTGTACCAACCAGCTGTTCCAAGAAAGCTGCGTACTTCTCTTGTTGTTCGTGGAACTGGAATTTGTTTGATGGCTGACACTTTTTCCGGATCTGTTCGAAGTGCTCCTCCGCCTACGATAAAACCTAAGTATCTAAGTTCCTTAAAACAAAACATAGATTTTAACCCAATTGTTAAATTTGCTTCTTTTAGGCAATCGGCAACTTCGCTCAACACTTGGAGATGTGTCTTGAAATCAGCAGCTATCATCAGCAGATCATCTAGATACGTGAACACATTTGATTTCAAACGCTGTGGGATAACTTTATACATCAATCGACGTTGCGCTGCATTGCATAGGCCGAACGGCATTACGTTGAATTGGTAGAGCGGTCGACCTGGCACTGTAAATGCTGTATACGCCTTGCTCTTTTGCTCCAGTTCTATCCGCCAAAAAGCAAACTTTAAATCTACGCTGCTTATGAAGTACGTCTCAGCAATCCTCCTAAGAATTTCATCTATATTTTGTAAAGGGTAAACGTCTTTCACTGTCCTTTCATTTAGCTTTCTAGCATCCAAACAAAACCGGTTTTTATTCGGTTTGCACTCGATTGTAGTGCGACTACTCCAAGGACTCTGGCTCTCTTCAATTACTCCTAATTCCAGCATCTTGTCTACCCCTTCATACACGATCGATTGCACCGCTGGAAATATGGGGTAGTGACGATCTTTCACCAGGACTGTGCCTTCGACCAGCTCAATGGTATGCTGCTCTAGATGAGTGCGCCCCAGGCCGTGCTCTTCGTAGGTTCGGATATTCTTAATGACGTCCTGCAAACGACTTCGCTCGTCATCTGTCAGATCGTGTGCTGAGTCTGCTCGAGCTGGCTCCAGATGTTTTGCCATATTCTCTATGTTCAGCTCTTCTACTCCTAGAACATCAGCTGCTAGTTCGAATACTCTCCAGAAGTCGATACCAACGTATATCTTTTGTTTGAGATACGGACATAAATAAAATGGAATATCACGTTGCTTATCTTTAAATTTGACAGACAGTTTGACTTTGCCCAAGACGTTGTGCTGGCGGCCTCCGGCGGTTTTAACAATCGAAAAGTATTTTTCTTTGTTGACGCCTAAGCTTTCAACCAACTCTCTGCTATCGTGACCCAATATACTCACTGAAGCACCAGTGTCTAATAGCCCTCGCATCTTTCTACCACAAATTTCAATTTCGGCGTAGGCTCTTGGGTCCTCTGTGTCAGCCTTGTAGACTGCTTCCAACACTAGTTTTTGATTTTGTTTGCGTTTAGCAAAATTTGCTCGAGCTTTTTGAATTTTTCTAGATACTTCCCGCTTTCCATCGAGACTGCCGTTATTGAAAATACGTTGTCTTGCCTCATAATAATCGTGAATTCGTTCTTCAATTGGTTTGATTGTTTTGTACTTTATATTTTTGTTAACATCTTTTTCGCGTTTCATAATACTTATTTTTCCTTTCTTTTCAGGCTCTTGCTTTTCTGCATCTCCTTCTAAGCTGTTTTCGTCAATGTCGGTTACGCTAGTGCTTAGACTTTCTTCTGCTCCACGGGATCTTGACTGGCCCGTGGCACTCCCGTTGCTGCCGCGTTCCTCCTTCCATTTCCCAGACCACAATTCGGACATTTTGGAGTTATTACATTGGCCAATCCACACTTGTAGCAAAATATGTTTTGCTCCAGAGACATGCAATCAATGAATGCATGGCCTTGCTGACGACAGTTCCAGCACATTAGCATCCGTTTTACCGTTCGCTGCTGCTGCAGGCCTGTCCCCAGAGGCCGTGCTGCTATCTCTTCTACCATCACCTCTTCAGCGTCGTCATCACGAGTAAACTCTAACTGGACCTCACTCACTTGCCGCTGAAATCTAGAACTTTGTTGTTGTACGCTCCGTATATCTCGTCGAGGGAATGTGCGCACCACTTCATTGCATTCATCTCGGAGATATTCCACAGAATGCTCCGACATAGGGTAAACAATGCGACCTAGGTTTTCTCTGAGATTTCTTTTAATAATTTTGATGATTTCGTATTCTGGTAATGGTTGCACTTATTTTGATCTTAATTTCCAGATTGCTTGAAAGAATGCATCCACAGATTCGCCTGGCTGCTGCTTTCTTTCTACCAAGTCTCTCATGACCTCGAAGTTTGAACGAGTAGTTTGGGACTGACTCATGATTGCGTGGCGCAAGGTTGGCCACTCGCTCATTACGCTTGTTTTGAGGAAGAGCTAGTACCACTCCTTCGCCTCACCAGTTAAAAGACGATGGAAGTCCCGCATGATTTCTGACCATGAGCAGTCGTATTGAGCTTGGAGGTGTTCTAGTCGGAATACGAAGTCTTCCACTGAGATGCTGCTTGCGCGTCCATCGAACATCAGAGCCCACTTGTCGATTTTTATTGCATCTGACGAGGGCGATCTGTCGTTTCGGCTCCAGCCATACTGACTTGGTGCGACTCCTCTATTTTGGAAGGCTTGGTCAAAAAGATTTGTTGGGTGTTTGATTTCGTTCGGTTGTTCTTCATCATCGTAATAAGGAGGACGAGCTGCACGAGAACGATTATCGAATACTCTAAATCCTTCCGTTGGATGCTGGCGAGTTTGATTACTTTGATATGTATTACGCGTTTCAATATTATTTATCTCAGCTCGCACCCGGAATGGAATGTTTTGACCCGGCTCCTGCCCAAAATTTTTACTGATCGCCTTCGGATATACACTAACAGGTTTGCTAAAATTATTGACTGGTTTAAGCAAGGTTTTAAGTTCCCCCATTATTTCTTCTAATGCCGCCTGAATTTAGTTTTTAATAGATTTGTCTAAGGAAACTCTAATTTCCTGACACTCTCTAGCTATTTGGTCTGTTATATCAGCCGTGTTTTCTTCTGGAAACATCGTATGAGCTGCTGCAAAAGTTTGCCTATCTTCTTCTTCTTTATCACTTCTCTTCTCGGTAATCGTATTCGATAATTCATGAAAAACTGGTATGTTATTCTGACACTCTGCCCTAGCAGGTTCAGATTCAGTTTCCATATTGAATTTTTTTGTTTTAGGCGTGTTTTGCTTTAAAAATTATCTTTGTGGCGAAGAACGGTTTAAGTCGAACGTAATGTGTCGTCGTTTCGATGCAACCTTTTTTAGTATTTTCTTTTGAGACTTCATAAGTTATAATTTGCCAACAATAACAGCAAAGTATTGACTAATCCTACCTAAATATACTATTTGTATGTAATAAAATAAGATTTTAAATTAACTGAATTAATATGTGGGGCCTTTTGACAGGGTTCTGTTCGGTGCAAAAAGGCTATTGTAAACAATTGAATGAACTTTTGTTTCTTAAAAATTAACGGTCTGTTTTGTTTTTTTTTCAAACTTTTTTGGCTTTCGTTTGCTTCGTGGTTCGGACATTTACTGCATCAAGCAAACAAGCTTAAATTTATTTTTTTATAACACATACATAGTTTAAGTGATTTGCTCTTGAATAAAACTCGCTACGACTTCGATGCTAGCGTTTACTTATGCCATTAGCTAGGTCACATTAACCTGTGCTTAGCGATAATATTTAAAAAACCAACTTCCTCATTTTCTTAACTTTCGCTGCTATGATAACGACCTTACACTTGTGGTCCCTCATGGCATTCTTGAACGAGTGCAAGTAGTCATATCTATACCGTTTTGACTAAGCCACCTGCAATCAAAAATACCATGAAAAATCACGGTTTCAAAACAATTGTTTTGGTTAAAACTTCATTATTGAGAGGAACAAAAACAAAAACGAAACTATTCATAAGGATATACTTTCAGTGGATGGTCTCCTGCTGTATTTAAAAGTAAGTGCAATTAATTGCTTTTGAGGCATGCCACCTCTCACTAAGCCACCAACTGAAAATACCCAAGAGAGCACCACCGCAGGTAGCCCTTCCATTTTAAAACTTGTGTGCTATCTTGCATCAGCGCCCACTTGATCTTTAAATTTACCTCAATTTATTTTTCTGTTTTTTGCGCCATATTGTTATGGCACTATATGACTTAGAACCAAACGGTCCTTTATATTTTAATGTTTGGGCATCATATTGTACGTGCCTGCTTGATTTTTAATTTGCTCTATTGTAATTCTCGCACTATCATTCAATGGTCTCTCATGGTATTCTTAGTTAGGCGCAATTGGAGTAGAGTTAGACTTCTCTCGCCAAGCCGACTTTACTTCAGAATACCCTGAGAAAGCAGGATTAATAGCCGAGCATGGTTTATTTTATGGTTGGACGCCATATTTTTACAGCGCCATTTGATTTTTGCTTTATAATAGTTGATCTCATGCTTTTAATCGATGTTTTTTCACAGTATGCTTATGTAGGCGCAATTAGCGTAGAGTTTGAGTACTCTCACTAAGCCAGCACTACTTCAGGATAGCCTGCGGGAGTACGATTGAGATCTGATCATCTTGTTTCTGCTTGGGCGCCATATTGTTACAGGTCCCTAGCGATCGTACCTGGCCTGATTGCGCACCGACTAGCTCACGGTTTCCGGGCGTTGTTCTCAACCCTTCAGGCCAGGTCGAGGGAGCAACAATAACTTCCGGCTCACACCGGAAGTGAAATAAATAAAAAAATCAAAATAACCGAAAAACAAGAAAACGCAATAAAAACAATAAAAAAACAATATTAAATAAAAAAAAAATAAAATTTTAAAAAACATAATTAATATTCTAAACAACAAGTTATTAACGTGAAATTCAAATAATATCAAATTGAAATGAAATAAACGCAAAAAATATTAACTGAAAGCAAAAATAATAAATTTACCGTCTCCTCAATGAAAGATAAAAACCGAACACAAAAATTCACAATTCTAACATCACGAACGAAACAAATACAAGCCAGCCATTGAAGTTTGGGGACCTTCTCCCCTTTCTCTATACCCACCCAACCATGGTCATTACTTACTTCTCATGTCGATGACCCCAACATAAACACAACCAAACCGTTTATAATTCAACAACAACGTCCATATCGCCCTGTGCGATTTTCACGAACGCCCCTGTACTTCAGCCCCCACACTCTTTAAATTACAAGACCATTTTTATTTCATTTTAAATTCATTTTAAAACAACTCATTTAAAAACTAACATCATTCTTTTCTTTTCTGTTATGTGGTAACCCAAAATTATTTACACATTGCAGCAAAACTACAGCAAATTAATTTTATAAAAGCAAAGTGATTAAAGTATCATCTTATATCTAAACAAAAAAAAAATATATTAAAAAAAATGGAAAATTATATAATTATTAAAATATGTCTATAAGTATTTTAAGTATTTCAATCTTTTAAATTAATACGAGCTAATTTTAAACTGCCATGAGTTAAATAAATAAAAAAAATGCATAAAAAAAACTAAAATTCAATGAATGAAAAAAATGGGCCTTTCAAACTAAATCTACATCAAGAAGAAAATTTAATTTTTACTTAGACATTTTTCCTACCTAAAGGAGCTCTCTTAGGTGTTGCTGAATCAAAAATATTATTTAACAAAAAAAAATTTTAAAAAGGCACAACATTTTTGAACGCACCGAATGTCAACACTTTGTTTTCACTAAAATTGGCTTGGTGCCAAAAAATATTTAAAAAAGAATTGATTCACAAAAAATATTTCAAGAACTTATTCAACATATAGATATTTTATAAAAAAAAACCAAGCAAAATATTAAAATTAAATTTAAATAAATATTCAAATAAATGAGTTTTATAATTGTGGCAATTTAATTTGTTAAATTTATTTTATAATTCTTAAAGAACATCTTCTTTAAGAATTATATTTTGAGCTTAATGCCAAAAAATTTCATGAAGCAACAGGTTGCTACAACAACAAAATCTCCCTCAGAAGAACCGAGCAGACTAGACCATGGTTTCGTCGGACGCTACTCCGACCCATCAGTAGTCTCTGTGGTTCATGCAGTCCACTAACTTTGAAAAGCTAATAAGTGCAGCTGCCGCAAAACCAGAATGGAATTACTTAATGCAGTTTTCACTTTATCAAAGCAGTGTTTTTCTACTCTTTTGCTAGTCGCAAAATTTCAAAAAGCTGACTGCATTGCTTCTGCAATTTTGAGATAATATACATCTGCTTTCAAAAAAACCTTCTTCACGCCTTCTATGGTTTAATACCAACAAAATGTTGGAACCTAGATGGACACGTGATAAAGAAGTAAACAAAAAGCGCAACAACAAAATCTTCGCAGAAGCAATGCAGTCAGCTTTTTGAAATTTTGCGACTAGCAAAAGAGTAGAAAAACACTGCTTTGATAAAGTGAAAAGTGCATTAAGTAATTCCATTTCTGGTTTTGCGGCAGTTGCACTTATTAGCTTCTCAAAGTTAGTGGACTGCATGAACCACAGAGACTACTGATGAGTCGGAGTAGCGTCCGACGAAACCATGGTCTAGTCTGCTCGGTTCTTCTGAGGGAGATTTTGTTGTTGTAGCAACCTGTTGCTTCATGAAATTTTTTGGCATTAAGCTCAAAATATAATTCTTAAAGAAGACGTTCTTTAAGAATTATAAAATATATTCAAATAACTTTTAAATATCAAAATTCGAAAATTCAAACGAAAATTAAATCATAAATCCTTAAGTTGAACTACTATAAATGAAAATAAACTAATTAAACTTCGACGCCATAGAAATCCTCTTTTGTTTTTCAAGCCCGATAAAATTATATTTTCCGCTATTTCCAATGTACTATTTCGCCGGCACCAGATCTTATAGGTTGGAACCTCTGACCTTATTTTTCTCGGAACAACGTTGTAAGCCGCTCGTAAGTAGGTATTCAGGTACGTTTTCAGGTGTTTCAAAATATATTCTTGATTATATACATATATAGCTATGTATATAGATAATATAAGAAAATTGTAACCGACTTCTCTGTTGGATGCGTTCCGGATGTCTTATTTTTCTTCTTTTACTTCGCCGGCCGTGTCGGCCACACTGTGAAAGCCTCATTTTAATTTGGTTTATTTAGTTTTTTGTTGAGATTCTTCCAACATTTTCTTTTTGACGATCCCTGAAGCGTCCTATTGTGCTTTGCAATTCTCAGTAGCCTGCTACACTCAGGTTTTTCTTTCTTACAGTTTTTATGCTTAAGAAAAACTTGGCTTTTATTCCTTTTACTTTTGCAGGAAAAAGTTCGAAGTTTTAACTATGTGGAATGTATGTGCGGTTAAAACGCGATTATAAAATTTTAAAAGTTCCTACGTACTATGTTGCCTGCGCTGAAAAACGCCACAGGCTCTACCTGGTTTCTTTTCAGTCTGAGCAGATGAATGCTCGAAGGCTAGAATCGAAACAGCTGATGAAAGCTATTAGAAGTGATTAACTTATTTTGTCGATTGCACCTCCTTAAAAACTAAAGTAACGGGATTTTTCGTGTTCGAACGAGCCCTCCTCTATCAAAATTCATATATTTATACCTATTTATTATTATTTTCCTTCTTTTTTGGTCTTTTTCCGGTTTTTTAAAAGAGAAACAGAAATCGCCCTACCAGGCACTCATGATACAGCAGCACGTCTTTTTGCACATCATTTATGAATGAGTGCTCTGAAAGTGTAGCCTCTATGATTTTTTGTGTATCTCAATGAACTTTGCCATCTGGCAACACCTTTTTTTACTACACTGATGTTCCATGTCTCACTGCATTCCCTGTTATTTTCCATGATGGCCGCCCCTATGGCTGTCACAGATGAGACAAAAATAACAAATCAGCAGAGGTAAGTGTATTTAGTTAATTTTGTTTTTGATAATTTCTTTTAGGTTTTTTAAGAAAAATAATCATAAATGGCCATATTGGATGATCACCATTCGTGCACGCACAGGTTAATGTTCATAAAATTTAATGGAAAAGTGTTTTGTTTATATTTTTACTATTCCTTTGTTTCAGGTTGAGTGCTACCTAAGGTGACCAGAAGGCACAAAAAATGCTTGGAAAATCAAAGGTTAGTAAAGTACTATAAGTTAATTAATTATTTTTCTTATACAGTTGCTGCAACAAAATTACCACACGCAACAAAACTCTGGCTTTGGCAGAACTTCGGTTTTCAGAAAAAGACAGTGTGCGGGTGGATTTCATAAGGATTTTGTATATATGTCTATATTTTTATATTGATCTTTATTATTATATTTATACTCATATTTATTTTTATGTGTATATATATATGTATATCTATTTGCAGAATTTTGCATTAATGTTTCTTTTAAAGTCGCTTTGCGCGAAGTTTCTTTTATACACTTCCTGGTCGGGCGTGAAGTGTATTTCGCGTTTTCGTTGATTGTAGCGACGCGCACTTTTTTCGTATGCCGCGTGAAGGTTCTCTTTAAGTTTTTCTCGCATAATTGTTAACTTTTCATTTTTATTAAGAAGTAATTTATAGTCCGCACCGTGCAAATACATGCTATGCCCGAAAAGAGCGCAAAATGGTGTAATCCCCGTCGCCGCATCGCTTTCAGGTAAATATAGATCCCAGTCACGATGGTCACTGTCCAAATATGATCTTAAACCTGCTAGTGCAGATTGATTAACTCTTTCTGCTGCGTTCGCTTGTGGTGAGCAGACAGCCGTTTTTAAATGTTTTATACCGAAGTTATTTATCATTTTCTCGAACTCTTTTGACGAGAATTGCTTTCCATTATCACTGTGAATTATTTCTGGAACACCAAATTTGTAGAACACTTCGTGAGTAAGGAATTCAATCACGTTTACCGCAGTCGCTTCTCGCATGGCCTTCAATAAGGTGAATTTTGAAAAATGGTCTACGACTATGAATATATATGTGTTACCCTTCTTGGAACGTGGGTATTTTCCCAAAAAATCAATGTAAATTTTTTAAAAAGGGCGTTCCGTGACCACTTCTTGTCCCATACTAGATCGCAATTCGATATTTTTCGACTTATTTTCTTTGCATATTAGGCAATTGTTGATATACGCGCGAACCTGTTTTGTCATACCGGTCGAAAAATAAAATTCTCGCAACCGGTGTAGTGTTTTAGCGATACCACCATGCGCTGCCACTTGGGGCTCATGCGCTTTAGATATAAGCGTTGACGTTAACCCTAATGGGACCCACAACTTCCACACCAGCTCTTCTACTTCGCCATCCTCTCGTTCAAATGATGTTCGCTTGAAAATCATTCCATTGTCAATCTTTAAATCTGGCAACTTTTCTTTATTTTTATTAATGTTTTCAATTAACTCCAGGTATTCCGATGAGGAAAATTCTGTAGTCTCCAGATCTAGCAACTCTTCACCATTCAGCTCTGCTTCTTCAATCGCACGAGAGAGTGTGTCAGCGACCACATTGTCAGCGCCTTTCCTGTGTTCAATTTGAAAATCAAACGCTTGAAGTTGAAGAGACCATCGAGCAAGTCGGCCGCTCAAGTCTTTTAGTGACATGAGCCACTTCAGACTGGCGTGGTCTGTGACAACGGTAAGAGGCATCATATCAACGTATGGGCGAAATCTTTTAACAGCAAGCACCGCCGCCAAACATTCTTTCTCCGTCACACTATAATTGCGTTGGTGATTATTCAACTTCTGCGAGAAAAACGCTACCGGATTCTCATGGCTATTTTCGTCAATCTGGTACAGCACAGTGCTGACGTTAAAGCTTGTTTTAGCTGATTGAATGCTACAATGGCTGCAGGGGTCATACAGAATTTGGTGCATTTTTTTTGTGTATCACTGAGTGGTGCCGACATTGCGGCAAAGTTTTGTATGAACCGCCTGTACCAACCAGCTGTTCCAAGAAAGCTGCGTACTTCTCTTGTTGTTCGTGGAACTGGAATTTGTTTGATGGCTGACACTTTTTCCGGATCTGTTCGAAGTGCTCCTCCGCCTACGATAAAACCTAAGTATCTAAGTTCCTTAAAACAAAACATAGATTTTAACCCAATTGTTAAATTTGCTTCTTTTAGGCAATCGGCAACTTCGCTCAACACTTGGAGATGTGTCTCGAAATCAGCAGCTATCATCAGCAGATCATCTAGATACGTGAACACATTTGATTTCAAACGCTGTGGGATAACTTTATACATCAATCGACGTTGCGCTGCATTGCATAGGCCGAACGGCATTACGTTGAATTGGTAGAGCGGTCGACCTGGCACTGTAAATGCTGTATACGCCTTGCTCTTTTGCTCCAGTTCTATCCGCCAAAAAGCAAACTTTAAATCTACGCTGCTTATGAAGTACGTCTCAGCAATCCTCCTAAGAATTTCATCTATATTTTGTAAAGGGTAAACGTCTTTCACTGTCCTTTCATTTAGCTTTCTAGCATCCAAACAAAACCGGTTTTTATTCGGTTTGCACTCGATTGTAGTGCGACTACTCCAAGGACTCTGGCTCTCTTCAATTACTCCTAATTCCAGCATCTTGTCTACCCCTTCATACACGATCGATTGCACCGCTGGAAATATGGGGTAGTGACGATCTTTCACCGGGACTGTGCCTTCGACCAGCTCAATGGTATGCTGCTCTAGATGAGTGCGCCCCAGGCCGTGCTCTTCGTAGGTTCGGATATTCTTAATGACGTCCTGCAAACGACTTCGCTCGTCATCTGTCAGATCGTGTGCTGAGTCTGCTCGAGCTGGCTCCAGATGTTTTGCCATATTCTCTATGTTCAGCTCTTCTACTCCTAGAACATCAGCTGCTAGTTCGAATACTCTCCAGAAGTCGATACCAACGTATATCTTTTGTTTGAGATACGGACATAAATAAAATGGAATATCACGTTGCTTATCTTTAAATTTGACAGACAGTTTGACTTTGCCCAAGACGTTGTGCTGGCGGCCTCCGGCGGTTTTAACAATCGAAAAGTATTTTTCTTTGTTGACGCCTAAGCTTTCAACCAACTCTCTGCTATCGTGACCCAATATACTCACTGAAGCACCAGTGTCTAATAGCCCTCGCATCTTTCTACCACAAATTTCAATTTCGGCGTAGGCTCTTGGGTCCTCTGTGTCAGCCTTGTAGACTGCTTCCAACACTAGTTTTTGATTTTGTTTGCGTTTAGCAAAATTTGCTCGAGCTTTTTGAATTTTTCTAGATACTTCCCGCTTTCCATCGAGACTGCCGTTATTGAAAATACGTTGTCTTGCCTCATAATAATCGTGAATTCGTTCTTCAATTGGTTTGATTGTTTTGTACTTTATATTTTTGTTAACATCTTTTTCGCGTTTCATAATACTTATTTTTCCTTTCTTTTCAGGCTCTTGCTTTTCTGCATCTCCTTCTAAGCTGTTTTCGTCAATGTCGGTTACGCTAGTGCTTAGACTTTCTTCTGCTCCACGGGATCTTGACTGGCCCGTGGCACTCCCGTTGCTGCCGCGTTCCTCCTTCCATTTCCCAGACCACAATTCGGACATTTTGGAGTTATTACATTGGCCAATCCACACTTGTAGCAAAATATGTTTTGCTCCAGAGACATGCAATCAATGAATGCATGGCCTTGCTGACGACAGTTCCAGCACATTAGCATCCGTTTTACCGTTCGCTGCTGCTGCAGGCCTGTCCCCAGAGGCCGTGCTGCTATCTCTTCTACCATCACCTCTTCAGCGTCGTCATCACGAGTAAACTCTAACTGGACCTCACTCACTTGCCGCTGAAATCTAGAACTTTGTTGTTGTACGCTCCGTATATCTCGTCGAGGGAATGTGCGCACCACTTCATTGCATTCATCTCGGAGATATTCCACAGAATGCTCCGACATAGGGTAAACAATGCGACCTAGGTTTTCTCTGAGATTTCTTTTAATAATTTTGATGATTTCGTATTCTGGTAATGGTTGCACTTATTTTGATCTTAATTTCCAGATTGCTTGAAAGAATGCATCCACAGATTCGCCTGGCTGCTGCTTTCTTTCTACCAAGTCTCTCATGACCTCGAAGTTTGAACGAGTAGTTTGGGACTGACTCATGATTGCGTGGCGCAAGGTTGGCCACTCGCTCATTACGCTTGTTTTGAGGAAGAGCTAGTACCACTCCTTCGCCTCACCAGTTAAAAGACGATGGAAGTCCCGCATGATTTCTGACCATGAGCAGTCGTATTGAGCTTGGAGGTGTTCTAGTCGGAATACGAAGTCTTCCACTGAGATGCTGCTTGCGCGTCCATCGAACATCAGAGCCCACTTGTCGATTTTTATTGCATCTGACGAGGGCGATCTGTCGTTTCGGCTCCAGCCATACTGACTTGGTGCGACTCCTCTATTTTGGAAGGCTTGGTCAAAAAGATTTGTTGGGTGTTTGATTTCGTTCGGTTGTTCTTCATCATCGTAATAAGGAGGACGAGCTGCACGAGAACGATCATCGAATACTCTAAATCCTTCCGTTGGATGCTGGCGAGTTTGATTACTTTGATATGTATTACGCGTTTCAATATTATTTATCTCAGCTCGCACCCGGAATGGAATGTTTTGACCCGGCTCCTGCCCAAAATTTTTACTGATCGCCTTCGGATATACACTAACAGGTTTGCTAAAATTATTGACTGGTTTAAGCAAGGTTTTAAGTTCCCCCATTATTTCTTCTAATGCCGCCTGAATTTAGTTTTTAATAGATTTGTCTAAGGAAACTCTAATTTCCTGACACTCTCTAGCTATTTGGTCTGTTATATCAGCCGTGTTTTCTTCTGGAAACATCGTATGAGCTGCTGCAAAAGTTTGCCTATCTTCTTCTTCTTTATCACTTCTCTTCTCGGTAATCGTATTCGATAATTCATGAAAAACTGGTATGTTATTCTGACACTCTGCCCTAGCAGGTTCAGATTCAGTTTCCATATTGAATTTTTTTGTTTTAGGCGTGTTTTGCTTTAAAAATTATCTTTGTGGCGAAGAACGGTTTAAGTCGAACGTAATGTGTCGTCGTTTCGATGCAACCTTTTTTAGTATTTTCTTTTGAGACTTCATAAGTTATAATTTGCCAACAATAACAGCAAAGTATTGACTAATCCTACCTAAATATACTATTTGTATGTAATAAAATAAGATTTTAAATTAACTGAATTAATATGTGGGGCCTTTTGACAGGGTTCTGTTCGGTGCAAAAAGGCTATTGTAAACAATTGAATGAACTTTTGTTTCTTAAAAATTAACGGTCTGTTTTGTTTTTTTTTCAAACTTTTTTGGCTTTCGTTTGCTTCGTGGTTCGGACATTTACTGCATCAAGCAAACAAGCTTAAATTTATTTTTTTATAACACATACATAGTTTAAGTGATTTGCTCTTGAATAAAACTCGCTACGACTTCGATGCTAGCGTTTACTTATGCCATTAGCTAGGTCACATTAACCTGTGCTTAGCGATAATATTTAAAAAACCAACTTCCTCATTTTCTTAACTTTCGCTGCTATGATAACGACCTTACACTTGTGGTCCCTCATGGCATTCTTGAACGAGTGCAAGTAGTCATATCTATACCGTTTTGACTAAGCCACCTGCAATCAAAAATACCATGAAAAATCACGGTTTCAAAACAATTGTTTTGGTTAAAACTTCATTATTGAGAGGAACAAAAACAAAAACGAAACTATTCATAAGGATATACTTTCAGTGGATGGTCTCCTGCTGTATTTAAAAGTAAGTGCAATTAATTGCTTTTGAGGCATGCCACCTCTCACTAAGCCACCAACTGAAAATACCCAAGAGAGCACCACCGCAGGTAGCCCTTCCATTTTAAAACTTGTGTGCTATCTTGCATCAGCGCCCACTTGATCTTTAAATTTACCTCAATTTATTTTTCTGTTTTTTGCGCCATATTGTTATGGCACTATATGACTTAGAACCAAACGGTCCTTTATATTTTAATGTTTGGGCATCATATTGTACGTGCCTGCTTGATTTTTAATTTGCTCTATTGTAATTCTCGCACTATCATTCAATGGTCTCTCATGGTATTCTTAGTTAGGCGCAATTGGAGTAGAGTTAGACTTCTCTCGCCAAGCCGACTTTACTTCAGAATACCCTGAGAAAGCAGGATTAATAGCCGAGCATGGTTTATTTTATGGTTGGACGCCATATTTTTACAGCGCCATTTGATTTTTGCTTTATAATAGTTGATCTCATGCTTTTAATCGATGTTTTTTCACAGTATGCTTATGTAGGCGCAATTAGCGTAGAGTTTGAGTACTCTCACTAAGCCAGCACTACTTCAGGATAGCCTGCGGGAGTACGATTGAGATCTGATCATCTTGTTTCTGCTTGGGCGCCATATTGTTACAGGTCCCTAGCGATCGTACCTGGCCTGATTGCGCACCGACTAGCTCACGGTTTCCGGGCGTTGTTCTCAACCCTTCAGGCCAGGTCGAGGGAGCAACAATAACTTCCGGCTCACACCGGAAGTGAAATAAATAAAAAAATCAAAATAACCGAAAAACAAGAAAACGCAATAAAAACAATAAAAAAACAATATTAAATAAAAAAAAAATAAAAT
Source organism: Tetanocera ferruginea (assembly GCA_958299015.1). Classification (NCBI taxonomy): domain Eukaryota; kingdom Metazoa; phylum Arthropoda; class Insecta; order Diptera; family Sciomyzidae; genus Tetanocera; species Tetanocera ferruginea. The sequence goes on along the minus strand of OY282640.1, from coordinate 95,339,578 downwards.
TTTAAAAAACATAATTAATATTCTAAACAACAAGTTATTAACGTGAAATTCAAATAATATCAAATTGAAATGAAATAAACGCAAAAAATATTAACTGAAAGCAAAAATAATAAATTTACCGTCTCCTCAATGAAAGATAAAAACCGAACACAAAAATTCACAATTCTAACATCACGAACGAAACAAATACAAGCCAGCCATTGAAGTTTGGGGACCTTCTCCCCTTTCTCTATACCCACCCAACCATGGTCATTACTTACTTCTCATGTCGATGACCCCAACATAAACACAACCAAACCGTTTATAATTCAACAACAACGTCCATATCGCCCTGTGCGATTTTCACGAACGCCCCTGTACTTCAGCCCCCACACTCTTTAAATTACAAGACCATTTTTATTTCATTTTAAATTCATTTTAAAACAACTCATTTAAAAACTAACATCATTCTTTTCTTTTCTGTTATGTGGTAACCCAAAATTATTTACACATTGCAGCAAAACTACAGCAAATTAATTTTATAAAAGCAAAGTGATTAAAGTATCATCTTATATCTAAACAAAAAAAAAATATATTAAAAAAAATGGAAAATTATATAATTATTAAAATATGTCTATAAGTATTTTAAGTATTTCAATCTTTTAAATTAATACGAGCTAATTTTAAACTGCCATGAGTTAAATAAATAAAAAAAATGCATAAAAAAAACTAAAATTCAATGAATGAAAAAAATGGGCCTTTCAAACTAAATCTACATCAAGAAGAAAATTTAATTTTTACTTAGACATTTTTCCTACCTAAAGGAGCTCTCTTAGGTGTTGCTGAATCAAAAATATTATTTAACAAAAAAAAATTTTAAAAAGGCACAACATTTTTGAACGCACCGAATGTCAACACTTTGTTTTCACTAAAATTGGCTTGGTGCCAAAAAATATTTAAAAAAGAATTGATTCACAAAAAATATTTCAAGAACTTATTCAACATATAGATATTTTATAAAAAAAAACCAAGCAAAATATTAAAATTAAATTTAAATAAATATTCAAATAAATGAGTTTTATAATTGTGGCAATTTAATTTGTTAAATTTATTTTATAATTCTTAAAGAACATCTTCTTTAAGAATTATATTTTGAGCTTAATGCCAAAAAATTTCATGAAGCAACAGGTTGCTACAACAACAAAATCTCCCTCAGAAGAACCGAGCAGACTAGACCATGGTTTCGTCGGACGCTACTCCGACCCATCAGTAGTCTCTGTGGTTCATGCAGTCCACTAACTTTGAAAAGCTAATAAGTGCAGCTGCCGCAAAACCAGAATGGAATTACTTAATGCAGTTTTCACTTTATCAAAGCAGTGTTTTTCTACTCTTTTGCTAGTCGCAAAATTTCAAAAAGCTGACTGCATTGCTTCTGCAATTTTGAGATAATATACATCTGCTTTCAAAAAAACCTTCTTCACGCCTTCTATGGTTTAATACCAACAAAATGTTGGAACCTAGATGGACACGTGATAAAGAAGTAAACAAAAAGCGCAACAACAAAATCTTCGCAGAAGCAATGCAGTCAGCTTTTTGAAATTTTGCGACTAGCAAAAGAGTAGAAAAACACTGCTTTGATAAAGTGAAAAGTGCATTAAGTAATTCCATTTCTGGTTTTGCGGCAGTTGCACTTATTAGCTTCTCAAAGTTAGTGGACTGCATGAACCACAGAGACTACTGATGAGTCGGAGTAGCGTCCGACGAAACCATGGTCTAGTCTGCTCGGTTCTTCTGAGGGAGATTTTGTTGTTGTAGCAACCTGTTGCTTCATGAAATTTTTTGGCATTAAGCTCAAAATATAATTCTTAAAGAAGACGTTCTTTAAGAATTATAAAATATATTCAAATAACTTTTAAATATCAAAATTCGAAAATTCAAACGAAAATTAAATCATAAATCCTTAAGTTGAACTACTATAAATGAAAATAAACTAATTAAACTTCGACGCCATAGAAATCCTCTTTTGTTTTTCAAGCCCGATAAAATTATATTTTCCGCTATTTCCAATGTACTATTTCGCCGGCACCAGATCTTATAGGTTGGAACCTCTGACCTTATTTTTCTCGGAACAACGTTGTAAGCCGCTCGTAAGTAGGTATTCAGGTACGTTTTCAGGTGTTTCAAAATATATTCTTGATTATATACATATATAGCTATGTATATAGATAATATAAGAAAATTGTAACCGACTTCTCTGTTGGATGCGTTCCGGATGTCTTATTTTTCTTCTTTTACTTCGCCGGCCGTGTCGGCCACACTGTGAAAGCCTCATTTTAATTTGGTTTATTTAGTTTTTTGTTGAGATTCTTCCAACATTTTCTTTTTGACGATCCCTGAAGCGTCCTATTGTGCTTTGCAATTCTCAGTAGCCTGCTACACTCAGGTTTTTCTTTCTTACAGTTTTTATGCTTAAGAAAAACTTGGCTTTTATTCCTTTTACTTTTGCAGGAAAAAGTTCGAAGTTTTAACTATGTGGAATGTATGTGCGGTTAAAACGCGATTATAAAATTTTAAAAGTTCCTACGTACTATGTTGCCTGCGCTGAAAAACGCCACAGGCTCTACCTGGTTTCTTTTCAGTCTGAGCAGATGAATGCTCGAAGGCTAGAATCGAAACAGCTGATGAAAGCTATTAGAAGTGATTAACTTATTTTGTCGATTGCACCTCCTTAAAAACTAAAGTAACGGGATTTTTCGTGTTCGAACGAGCCCTCCTCTATCAAAATTCATATATTTATACCTATTTATTATTATTTTCCTTCTTTTTTGGTCTTTTTCCGGTTTTTTAAAAGAGAAACAGAAATCGCCCTACCAGGCACTCATGATACAGCAGCACGTCTTTTTGCACATCATTTATGAATGAGTGCTCTGAAAGTGTAGCCTCTATGATTTTTTGTGTATCTCAATGAACTTTGCCATCTGGCAACACCTTTTTTTACTACACTGATGTTCCATGTCTCACTGCATTCCCTGTTATTTTCCATGATGGCCGCCCCTATGGCTGTCACAGATGAGACAAAAATAACAAATCAGCAGAGGTAAGTGTATTTAGTTAATTTTGTTTTTGATAATTTCTTTTAGGTTTTTTAAGAAAAATAATCATAAATGGCCATATTGGATGATCACCATTCGTGCACGCACAGGTTAATGTTCATAAAATTTAATGGAAAAGTGTTTTGTTTATATTTTTACTATTCCTTTGTTTCAGGTTGAGTGCTACCTAAGGTGACCAGAAGGCACAAAAAATGCTTGGAAAATCAAAGGTTAGTAAAGTACTATAAGTTAATTAATTATTTTTCTTATACAGTTGCTGCAACAAAATTACCACACGCAACAAAACTCTGGCTTTGGCAGAACTTCGGTTTTCAGAAAAAGACAGTGTGCGGGTGGATTTCATAAGGATTTTGTATATATGTCTATATTTTTATATTGATCTTTATTATTATATTTATACTCATATTTATTTTTATGTGTATATATATATGTATATCTATTTGCAGAATTTTGCATTAATGTTTCTTTTAAAGTCGCTTTGCGCGAAGTTTCTTTTATACACTTCCTGGTCGGGCGTGAAGTGTATTTCGCGTTTTCGTTGATTGTAGCGACGCGCACTTTTTTCGTATGCCGCGTGAAGGTTCTCTTTAAGTTTTTCTCGCATAATTGTTAACTTTTCATTTTTATTAAGAAGTAATTTATAGTCCGCACCGTGCAAATACATGCTATGCCCGAAAAGAGCGCAAAATGGTGTAATCCCCGTCGCCGCATCGCTTTCAGGTAAATATAGATCCCAGTCACGATGGTCACTGTCCAAATATGATCTTAAACCTGCTAGTGCAGATTGATTAACTCTTTCTGCTGCGTTCGCTTGTGGTGAGCAGACAGCCGTTTTTAAATGTTTTATACCGAAGTTATTTATCATTTTCTCGAACTCTTTTGACGAGAATTGCTTTCCATTATCACTGTGAATTATTTCTGGAACACCAAATTTGTAGAACACTTCGTGAGTAAGGAATTCAATCACGTTTACCGCAGTCGCTTCTCGCATGGCCTTCAATAAGGTGAATTTTGAAAAATGGTCTACGACTATGAATATATATGTGTTACCCTTCTTGGAACGTGGGTATTTTCCCAAAAAATCAATGTAAATTTTTTGAAAAGGGCGTTCCGTGACCACTTCTTGTCCCATACTAGATCGCAATTCGATATTTTTCGACTTATTTTCTTTGCATATTAGGCAATTGTTGATATACGCGCGAACCTGTTTTGTCATACCGGTCGAAAAATAAAATTCTCGCAACCGGTGTAGTGTTTTAGCGATACCACCATGCGCTGCCACTTGGGGCTCATGCGCTTTAGATATAAGCGTTGACGTTAACCCTAATGGGACCCACAACTTCCACACCAGCTCTTCTACTTCGCCATCCTCTCGTTCAAATGATGTTCGCTTGAAAATCATTCCATTGTCAATCTTTAAATCTGGCAACTTTTCTTTATTTTTATTAATGTTTTCAATTAACTCCAGGTATTCCGATGAGGAAAATTCTGTAGTCTCCAGATCTAGCAACTCTTCACCATTCAGCTCTGCTTCTTCAATCGCACGAGAGAGTGTGTCAGCGACCACATTGTCAGCGCCTTTCCTGTGTTCAATTTGAAAATCAAACGCTTGAAGTTGAAGAGACCATCGAGCAAGTCGGCCGCTCAAGTCTTTTAGTGACATGAGCCACTTCAGACTGGCGTGGTCTGTGACAACGGTAAGAGGCATCATATCAACGTATGGGCGAAATCTTTTAACAGCAAGCACCGCCGCCAAACATTCTTTCTCCGTCACACTATAATTGCGTTGGTGATTATTCAACTTCTGCGAGAAAAACGCTACCGGATTCTCATGGCTATTTTCGTCAATCTGGTACAGCACAGTGCTGACGTTAAAGCTTGTTTTAGCTGATTGAATGCTACAATGGCTGCAGGGGTCATACAGAATTTGGTGCATTTTTTTTGTGTATCACTGAGTGGTGCCGACATTGCGGCAAAGTTTTGTATGAACCGCCTGTACCAACCAGCTGTTCCAAGAAAGCTGCGTACTTCTCTTGTTGTTCGTGGAACTGGAATTTGTTTGATGGCTGACACTTTTTCCGGATCTGTTCGAAGTGCTCCTCCGCCTACGATAAAACCTATGTATCTAAGTTCCTTAAAACAAAACATAGATTTTAACCCAATTGTTAAATTTGCTTCTTTAAGACAATCGGCAACTTCGCTCAACACTTGGAGATGTGTCTCGAAATCAGCAGCTATCATCAGCAGATCATCTAGATACGTGAACACATTTGATTTCAAATGCTGTGGGATAACTTTATACATCAATCGACGTTGCGCTGCATTGCATAGGCCGAACGGCATTACGTTGAATTGGTAGAGCTCCAGTTCTATCCGCCAAAAAGCAAACTTTAAATCTACGCTGCTTATGAAGTACGTCTCAGCAATCCTCCTAAGAATTTCATCTATATTTTGTAAAGGGTAAACGTCTTTCACTGTCCTTTCATTTAGCTTTCTAGCATCCAAACAAAACCGGTTTTTATTCGGTTTGCACTCGATTGTAGTGCGACTACTCCAAGGACTCTGGCGCTCTTCAATTACTCCTAATTCCAGCATCTTGTCTACCCCTTCATACACGATTGATTGCACCACTGGAAATAAGGGGTAGTGACGATCTTTCACCGGGACTGTGCCTTCGACCAGCTCAATGGTATGCTGCTCTAGATGAGTGCGCCCCAGGCCGTGCTCTTCGTAGGTTCGGATATTCTTAATGACGTCCTGCAAACGACTTCGCTCGTCATCTGTCAGATCGTGTGCTGAGTCTGCTCGAGCTGGCTCCAGATGTTTTGCCATATTCTCTATGTTCAGCTCTTCTACTCCTAGAACATCAGCTGCTAGTTCGAATACTCTCCAGAAGTCGATACCAACGTATATCTTTTGTTTGAGACACGGACATAAATAAAATGAAATATCACGTTGCTTATCTTTAAATTTGACAGACAGTTTGACTTTGCCCAAAACGTTGTGCTGGCGGCCTCCGGCGGTTTTAACAATCGAAAAGTATTTTTCTTTGTTGACGCCTAAGCTTTCAACCAACTCTCTGCTATCGTGACCCAATATACTCACTGAAGCACCAGTGTCTAATAGCCCTCACATCTTTCTACCACAAATTTCAATTTCGGCGTAGGCTCTTGGGTCCTCTGTGTCAGCCTTGTAGACTGCTTCCAACACTAGTTTTCGATTTTGTTTGCGTTTAGCAAAATTTGCTCGAGCTTTTTGAATTTTTCTAGATACTTCCCGCTTTCCATCGAGACTGCCGTTATTGAAAATACGTTGTCTTGCCTCATAATAATCGTGAATTCGTTCTTCAATTGGTTTGATTGTTTTGTACCTTATATTTTTGTTAACATCTTTTACGCGTTTCATAATACTTATTTTTCCTTTCTTTTCAGGCTCTTGCTTTTCTGCATCTCCTTCTTAGCTGTTTTCGTCGATCTCGGTTTCGCTAGTGCTTAGACTTTCTTCTGCTCCACGGGATCTTGACTGGAGCGTGGCACTCCCGTTGCTGCTGCGTTCCTCCTTCCATTTCCCAGACCACAATTCGGACATTTTGGAGTTATTACATTGGCCAATCCACACTTGTAGCAAAATATGTTTTGCTCCAGCGACATGCAATCAATGAATGCATGGCCTTGCTGACGACAGTTCCAGCACACTAGCATCCGTTTTACCGTTCGCTGCTGCTGCAGGCCTGTCTCCAGAGGCCGTGCTGCTATCTCTTCTACCATCACCTCTTCAGCGTCGTCATCACGAGTAAACTCTAACTGGACCTCACTCACTTGCCGCTGAAATCTAGAACTTTGTTGTTGTACGCTCCGTATATCTCGTCGAGGGAATGTGCGCACCACTTCATTGCATTCATCTCGGAGATATTCCACAGAATGCTCCGACATAGGGTAAACAATGCGACCTAGGTTTTCTCTGAGATTTCTTTTAATAATTTTGATGATTTCGTATTCTGGTAATGGTTGCACTTATTTTGATCTTAATTTCCAGATTGCTTGAAAGAATGCATCCACAGATTCGCCTGGCTGCTGCTTTCTTTCTACCAAGTCTCTCATGACCTCAAAGTTTGAACGAGTAGTTTGGTACTGACTCATGATTGCGTGGCGCAAGGTTGGCCACTCGCTCATTACACTTGTTTTGAGGAAGAGCTAGTACCACTCCTTCGCCTCACCAGTTAAAAGAAGATGGAAGTCCCGCATGATTTCTGACCATGAGCAGTCGTATTGAGCTTGAAGGTGTTCTAGTCGGAATACGAAGTCTTCCACTGAGATGCTGCTTGCGCGTCCATCGAACATCAGACCCCACTTGTCGATTTTTATTGCAGCTGACGAGGGCGATCTGTCGTTTCGGCTCCAGCCATACTGACTTGGTGCGACTCCTCTATTTTGGAAGGCTTGGTCAAAAAGATTTGTTGGGTGTTTGATTTCATTCGGTTGTTCTGCATCATCGTAATAAGGAGGACGAGCTGCACGAGAACGATCATCGAATGCTCTAAATCCTTCCGTTGGATGCTGGCGAGTTTGATTACTTTGATATGTATTACGCGTTTCAATATTATTTATCTCAGCTCGCGCCCGGAATGGAATGTTTTGACCCGGCTCTTGCCCAAAATTTCCACTGTTCGCCTTCGGATATACACTAACAGGTTTGCTAAAATTATTGACTGGTTTAAGCAAGGTTTTAAGTTCCCCCATTATTTCTTCTAATGCCGCCTGAATTTAGTTTTTAATAGATTTGTCTAAGGAAACTCTAATTTCCTGACACTCTAGCTATTTGGTCTGTTATATCAGCCGTGTTTTCTTCTGGAAACATCGTATGAGCTGCTGCAAAAGTTTGCCTATCTTCTTCTTCTTTATCACTTCTCTTCTCGGTAATCGTATTCGATAATTCATGAAAAACTGGTATGTTATTCTGACACTCTGCCCTAGCAGGTTCAGATTCAGTTTCCATATTGAATTTTTTTGTTTTAGGCGTGTTTTGCTTTAAAAATTATCTTTGTGGCGAAGAACGGTTTAAGTCGAACGTAATGTGTCGTCGTTTCGATGCAACCTTTTTTAGTATTTTCTTTTGAGACTTCATAAGTTATAATTTGCCAACAATAACAGCAAAGTATTGACTAATCCTACCTAAATATACTATTTGTATGTAATAAAATAAGATTTTAAATTAACTGAATTAATATGTGGGGCCTTTTGTACAGGGTTCTGTTCGGTGCAAAAAGGCTATTGTAAACAATTGAATGAACTTTTGTTTCTTAAAAATTAACGGTCTGTTTTGTTTTTTTTTTTCAAACTTTTTTGGCTTTCGTTTGCTTCGTGGTTCGGACATTTACTGCATCAAGCAAACAAGCTTAAATTTATTTTTTTATAACACATACATAGTTTAAGTGATTTGCTCTTGAATAAAACTCGCTACGACTTCGATGCTAGCGTTTACTTATGCCATTAGCTAGGTCACATTAACCTGTGCTTAGCGATAATATTTAAAAAACCAACTTCCTCATTTTCTTAACTTTCGCTGCTATGATAACGACCTTACACTTGTGGTCCCTCATGGCATTCTTGAACGAGTGCAAGTAGTCATATCTATACCGTTTTGACTAAGCCACCTGCAATCAAAAATACCATGAAAAATCACGGTTTCAAAACAATTGTTTTGGTTAAAACTTCATTATTGAGAGGAACAAAAACAAAAACGAAACTATTTATAAGGATATACTTTCAGTGGATGGTCTCCTGCTGTATTTAAAAGTAAGTGCAATTAATTGCTTTTGAGGCATGCCACCTCTCACTAAGCCACCAACTGAAAATACCCAAGAGAGCACCACCGCAGGTAGCCCTTCCATTTTAAAACTTGTGTGCTATCTTGCATCAGCGCCCACTTGATCTTTAAATTTACCTCAATTTATTTTTCTGTTTTTTGCGCCATATTGTTATGGCACTATATGACTTAGAACCAAACGGTCCTTTATATTTTAATGTTTGGGCATCATATTGTACGTGCCTGCTTGATTTTTAATTTGCTCTATTGTAATTCTCGCACTATCATTCAATGGTCTCTCATGGTATTCTTAGTTAGGCGCAATTGGAGTAGAGTTAGACTTCTCTCGCCAAGCCGACTTTACTTCAGAATACCCTGAGAAAGCAGGATTAATAGCCGAGCATGGTTTATTTTATGGTTGGACGCCATATTTTTACAGCGCCATTTGATTTTTGCTTTATAATAGTTGATCTCATGCTTTTAATCGATGTTTTTTCACAGTATGCTTATGTAGGCGCAATTAGCGTAGAGTTTGAGTACTCTCACTAAGCCAGCACTACTTCAGGATAGCCTGCGGGAGTACGATTGAGATCTGATCATCTTCTTTCTGCTTGGGCGCCATATTGTTACAGGTCCCTAGCGATCGTACCTGGCCTGATTGCGCACCGACTAGCTCACGGTTTCCGGGCGTTGTTCTCAACCCTTCAGGCCATGTCGAGGGAGCAACAATAACTTCCGGCTCACACCGGAAGTGAAATAAATAAAAAAATCAAAATAACCGAAAAACAAGAAAACGCAATAAAAACAATAAAAAAACAATATTAAATAAAAAAAAAATAAAATTTTAAAAAACATAATTAATATTCTAAACAACAAGTTATTAACGTGAAATTCAAATAATATCAAATTGAAATGAAATAAACGCAAAAAATATTAACTGAAAGCAAAAATAATAAATTTACCGTCTCCTCAATGAAAGATAAAAACCGAACACAAAAATTCACAATTCTAACATCACGAACGAAACAAATACAAGCCAGCCATTGAAGTTTGGGGACCTTCTCCCCTTTCTCTATACCCACCCAACCATGGTCATTACTTACTTCTCATGTCGATGACCCCAACATAAACAAAACCAAACCGTTTATAATTCAACAACAACGTCCATATCGCCCTGTGCGATTTTCACGAACGCCCCTGTACTTCAGCCCCCACACTCTTTAAATTACAAGACCATTTTTATTTCATTTTAAATTCATTTTAAAACAACTCATTTAAAAACTAACATCATTCTTTTCTTTTCTGTTATGTGGTAACCCAAAATTATTTACACATTGCAGCAAAACTACAGCAAATTAATTTTATAAAAGCAAAGTGATTAAAGTATCATCTTATATCTAAACAAAAAAAAAAATATATTAAAAAAAATGGAAAATTATATAATTATTAAAATATGTCTATAAGTATTTTAAGTATTTCAATCTTTTAAATTAATACGAGCTAATTTTAAACTGCCATGAGTTAAATAAATAAAAAAAATGCATAAAAAAAAATAAAATTCAATGAATGAAAAAAATGGGCCTTTCAAACTAAATCTACATCAAGAAGAAAATTTAATTTTTACTTAGACATTTTTCCTACCTAAAGGAGCTCTCTTAGGTGTTGCTGAATCAAAAATATTATTTAACAAAAAAAAATTTTAAAAAGGCACAACATTTTTGAACGCACCGAATGTCAACACTTTGTTTTCACTAAAATTGGCTTGGTGCCAAAAAATATTTAAAAAAGAATTGATTCACAAAAAATATTTCAAGAACTTATTCAACATATAGATATTTTATAAAAAAAAACCAAGCAAAATATTAAAATTAAATTTAAATAAATATTCAAATAAATGAGTTTTATAATTGTGGCAATTTAATTTGTTAAATTTATTTTATAATTCTTAAAGAACATCTTCTTTAAGAATTATATTTTGAGCTTAATGCCAAAAAATTTCATGAAGCAACAGGTTGCTACAACAACAAAATCTCCCTCAGAAGAACCGAGCAGACTAGACCATGGTTTCGTCGGACGCTACTCCGACCCATCAGTAGTCTCTGTGGTTCATGCAGTCCACTAACTTTGAAAAGCTAATAAGTGCAGCTGCCGCAAAACCAGAATGGAATTACTTAATGCAGTTTTCACTTTATCAAAGCAGTGTTTTTCTACTCTTTTGCTAGTCGCAAAATTTCAAAAAGCTGACTGCATTGCTTCTGCAATTTTGAGATAATATACATCTGCTTTCAAAAAAACCTTCTTCACGCCTTCTATGGTTTAATACCAACAAAATGTTGGAACCTAGATGGACACGTGATAAAGAAGTAAACAAAAAGCGCAACAACAAAATCTTCGCAGAAGCAATGCAGTCAGCTTTTTGAAATTTTGCGACTAGCAAAAGAGTAGAAAAACACTGCTTTGATAAAGTGAAAAGTGCATTAAGTAATTCCATTTCTGGTTTTGCGGCAGTTGCACTTATTAGCTTCTCAAAGTTAGTGGACTGCATGAACCACAGAGACTACTGATGAGTCGGAGTAGCGTCCGACGAAACCATGGTCTAGTCTGCTCGGTTCTTCTGAGGGAGATTTTGTTGTTGTAGCAACCTGTTGCTTCATGAAATTTTTTGGCATTAAGCTCAAAATATAATTCTTAAAGAAGACGTTCTTTAAGAATTATAAAATATATTCAAATAACTTTTAAATATCAAAATTCGAAAATTCAAACGAAAATTAAATCATAAATCCTTAAGTTGAACTACTATAAATGAAAATAAACTAATTAAACTTCGACGCCATAGAAATCCTCTTTTGTTTTTCAAGCCCGATAAAATTATATTTTCCGCTATTTCCAATGTACTATTTCGCCGGCACCAGATCTTATAGGTTGGAACCTCTGACCTTATTTTTCTCGGAACAACGTTGTAAGCCGCTCGTAAGTAGGTATTCAGGTACGTTTTCAGGTGTTTCAAAATATATTCTTGATTATATACATATATAGCTATGTATATAGATAATATAAGAAAATTGTAACCGACTTCTCTGTTGGATGCGTTCCGGATGTCTTATTTTTCTTCTTTTACTTCGCCGGCCGTGTCGGCCACACTGTGAAAGCCTCATTTTAATTTGGTTTATTTAGTTTTTTGTTGAGATTCTTCCAACATTTTCTTTTTGACGATCCCTGAAGCGTCCTATTGTGCTTTGCAATTCTCAGTAGCCTGCTACACTCAGGTTTTTCTTTCTTACAGTTTTTATGCTTAAGAAAAACTTGGCTTTTATTCCTTTTACTTTTGCAGGAAAAAGTCCGAAGTTTTAACTATGTGGAATGTATGTGCGGTTAAAACGCGATTATAAAATTTTAAAAGTTCCTACGTACTATGTTGCCTGCGCTGAAAAACGCCACAGGCTCTACCTGGTTTCTTTTCAGTCTGAGCAGATGAATGCTCGAAGGCTAGAATCGAAACAGCTGATGAAAGCTATTAGAAGTGATTAACTTATTTTGTCGATTGCACCTCCTTAAAAACTAAAGTAACGGGATTTTTCGTGTTCGAACGAGCCCTCCTCTTTCATAATTCATATATTTATACCTATTTATTATTATTTTCCTTCTTTTTCTGGTCTTTTTCCGGTTTTTTAAAAGAGAAACAGAAATCGCCCTACCAGGCGCTAATGATACAGCAGCACGTCTTTTTGCACATCATTTATGAATGAGTGCTCTGAAAGTGTAGCCTCTATGTTTTTTTGTGTATCTCAATGAACTTTGCCATCTGGCAACACCTTTTTTTTACTACACTGATGTTCCATGTCTCACTACATTCCCTGTTATTTTCCATGATGGCCGCCCCTATGGCTGTCACAGATGAGACAAAAAAAACAAATCAGCAGAGGTAAGTGTATTAAGTTAATTTTGTTTTTGATCATTTCTTTTAGGTTTTTTAAGAAAAATAAACCGTAGTGAAGATAGCAATGCACGCCCAGCCACGTTTCGAAGTTCGAAAACATTAAACCAAAAATGCACCACACAATATTTTGACCATAAGCGAAAGTGTTCAAATGCTCAACCAAATATTATGCTTTATGCTTGTCAATGTGGTAATTTCACATTTAACTAGCTACACAATTAGCAGACACAAAAAACTTTATTCCGTGGCTCAGTTGGTTAAGCGGTCGATTTGATTTGATGTGACGAATCGAGTGACCCTGGTTCGATCCTCAGTCAAACTGTTTTGTGTTTGTTTTTTTTTTTTGTTATTTTTATATTATTTTTTATATTATTAATTATTTAATGTAAAAATTGCATTGTGCAACATTTTTATTTTTTGCCACATCTCCGGACTAATCTATTGCTTTTTCTTTTGTTCTAAATTGTGCAGTTTTTAATGTGCTATGATTTCGAAAGTAAGCCTTAAGTATAAATAACACAGAGAAACACAGAAAATAATTCTTATATACCACTATATAATGATGAAAGTACTACCCCATGACAGCAGAACAACCCTGGCGGGGTTTGGCAAACTTAGGCGAAAATGTTTGGAAAATGATTTTTTTTATCGTCTTACTCCCAATACTGGACAAGTAGAGCCCAAAAACTGAAGCGTTGATAAGCGAAGAAATCCACTGTTCACCGAAATTAAATGCGTTTAAAAAAAATATGTTCCGCGCCTAAGTTAGCAAAACCACGCCAGGGGTTTGAAGCCCAAAAATTTAAATTCATTAATTTTTGGAACGTAAACTGAAAATTTTTTAAAAATAAACTTTTAGGTTTAAAACGAGCCATACATTCAAAAAGAGTTTTGAGGGTTTTCAATTTAAACTCAAATTTTCAACCGTATAGTTGCTGGAATTCTATGACTAGTCTTTTTTGACTAGGCTTTTGTGACTGGGCTTTTGTGGCTAGGCTTGCGTTGCTAGGTTTTTGTGGCTAGGCTTACGTTGTTTGATATTAGTTTCTGGAATTGTGTGGCTAGTCTTTTGTGGCTGGCCTTTTGTGGCTGGACTTTTGTGGGTTGGCTTGCGTTGCTAGGTTTTTGGGGCTAGGCTTACGTTTTTTGGTCTTAATTTCTGGAATTGTGTGGCTAGTCTTCTGTGGCTAAGATTTTGTGGATAGGCTTTTCTGGCTAGGTTTATGTGGCTAGGCTTAAGTTGCTAGGGTTCTGTAGCTAAATTTACGTTACTAATTGTAAGCCTTATTTTCTGGAATTGTGTGGCTAGGCTTACGTTGCTAGATCTTAGTTGTTGGAATTGTGTGGCTAGTCCCTTGTGGCTATGTTTTTGTGACTAGGCATAAGCATAATTAGGGCCGTTTTATTCACTTTAATAACTTAAGATTTAAGAATAACTTTGGGATTTTTCGGCGTTTCTAACTTTATTCATTTTATTCAGGTCAAGTTGTCAAACATAACTTTAGAAATTCAAGTTTATGCATAACTTTTGTTTGATAACTGGCGTCAACTTGTGATTTTTTAACTTCCAAAAATATGAGCAGTTATGAGTTCTAACTTGGGATATTCGGAATAACTTTTGTTTTTTGTTTCAATCACAAACAGTTTCGTTTGTATGAACGAGTTAAAGTCATTGTAGCTGTTATGACTAGAGCGCGGATTTTTATGCAAAACTGTATCCAAGAAATATGCACCTTTATAACTAATCATGCTTATTCTAGATCTTTACGTACATCAATTTTTAAAATACTTTTGAGTTGATCTTATGGCAAATTAACACTAAAAACGTTGCCGTTTTTTTAAAGGTTCTCTTCGATTTAAAGAAGTTAAAAGTTAACATATTATTTTTTCGTCAAATGGTTAATAAATTCAACATTAGTAAGCTTATAAAAGTTTATAAAGAAAAATGTTATGGAGAAACAAATGTATCGGTTTTTTAACAAGTGCATTAGATAAAACCATCAGAATCGAATGAAATAAGATCTCTAAAATATACGATCCAATCCCGCTTACAAAATATGCATGAATCATATACATACTTAAGAAGTGCTTACTAAATTCTACGTAAATATAGTAAACTTGGTTACCAGAAGCAGTCAATAATGCAAAATCAACAAGAATAGGCACAGTGTATCTAACATTTAAAAACCATGTTGACGAGTTGTAAGGCTTTCCTAAAAGTGAATGTTTACCCGAACATATACGATTTTTATACCCTAAACCTGAAAGGTCAGGGTATATTAACTTTGTGCAAACGTTTGTAACGCATAGAACGAAGCGAGTCCGGTATAGAAAAGTATATATATTCTTGATCAGCGTCACCACCTGAGTCGAGCTATCCATGTCCGTCCGTCCGTCCGTCCGTCTGTGTGTTGTCCGTATACACAGGATAAGAAGAAGGAGTAGAGATAATTTAATGAAACTTGGTACACATGGTCACATGCACCCAAGGATCTGCACTATTGAATATTTTTGGAATCCGCTCACGGACACGCCTACCTCCCATACAACGCAAAAATTGGAAACTGCATAACTCAGCTCATAGTTAACCTACAACAATAAAATTTGATATGTATGTGTTTTTTACCAACACAAAAATGTCTTCGAAAAATGGACGTCATCCGTTCACGGACACGCCCACCTCCCATACAACCCAAAAATTGAAAACGCAATAAATAAGCCTGTGTTTAACTTAAAAACCTTAAATTTGGCACATATATTTTTTATAACAAAACAAAGATGATTTTGAAAAATGGACATCATCCGCCCACGGACACGCCTACCTCCCATACAACGCGAAAATTGAAAACTGCATAACTCAGCTCATAGTAAACCTACAACAATAAAATTTGATATGCATGTGTTTTATATCAACACAAAGATGTCTTCGAAAAATGGACGTCATCCGCTCACTGACACGCCCACCTCCCATACAACCCAAAAATTGAAAACGCAATAAATAAGCCTGTGTTTAACCTAAAGAGCTTAAATTTGGCACATATGTTTTTTATGACAAGACAAAGATGGTTTTGAAAAATGGACGTCATCCGCCTACGGACACGCCTACCTCCCATATAGCCCAAAAAGTTGAAAACTCAATAAATAAGGTTATGTTTGTCATAGAAAAATTAAATTTGGTATGTATGTATTTTATACCAAAACTAAGATGTGTTCAAAAATTGGGAGGAATCCGTCCAAAAACTCGCCCACCTCCCATAGCGAAAGCACAATAAAGGCTTTAACTGTGAGCTACAGGAATAAAACTTGGTATGTGTACATTTTTCATCAACAGTTAAATGCACATAAAATATAGGCTTCATTAGCTCACGGACTCGCCCATTTACAATAAAAATTTTTTTGTTTTTGAAAAGTGGGTTTAGGGTATTTCATAGTCGGCCTAGACCGACTTTAGACTTTCTTTACTTGTTTAAAAGAGTTTTGCTCTCGATGAAAGCTTGGCCTCATGAATAGCCCTCTTGTTAATGACATTATTATTATATGACAAAACAGTGCAAAATAACATTCAGTATATTATGTGTTAAATAATTTATTAAATAATAAAAATACAGATTAACTGACATTTCATTGCAGTCCACCTTAAGAGTGGTGATATCAAATTGAAACATAATCTCCCTGAGTCACTACAGCCGCTTTTGGTCTTACTCCGCCAATGGTTCTTAGCCATTGGCAGAGTCAAATTCTGTTTAAGGTCCGGTCCAATTACTTTTAAATACCATTTTTTGGTTTTGATAAAGCTGTTGATGATAAAGCTGCAAAATTAATGAACGAAATCCATCTATTGATTGGTGCACAAGTATCAATTTCTTTAAGTTGATGGCAGGACCAAGTTGCCTTGTGCATGTTGTTATTTCTCTGTGGTTCATACATTGCTATTTTTGTTTTGTTCACCATTAAATTGATAACTATTTTATTTGTTTTAAATGAATTTTATTCGCATATTTGTATGCTTCTGCATTCCATTTGAAACTTGAATATTTCAAATTAATTTCTCAAGTTATGATTGTCAAATATCATTAATTTCCTTGGGATTTTTTCATAACTTGAATATTTATAACTTGTCTTAACTTCTACTCAGAAAGCGTCAGCTTGATATTTACAAAACTGAATAAAATCAAATTTGAACTTGAGAAATTAAAATATAAAACTTCGCAAGTTATACAAAAAGTCAAGTTAACAAAAGTTATTGAAACTTCTCAAGTTAGCGCAAGTTATAAAAAGTGAATAAAACGGCCCTTAGAAATTTAAACTTTTGAGTTGCATGGGAGGTAGGCGTATTTGTAGGACTCCAAATTTTTTTATTCCAGATTTTTATGAACTTGTTGGTATACATTTCATGATTCTATCTCAACTAATTCATATCCTGTGTTTAAGGACAAAATACAGACAGACGGACGGACGTACAGGCAATCGGACAGATGACGCTGATCAAGAATATATGTATATACTTTTCTTTACCGAACTTTTATTTATCGTACTTGCTTATTTCAGAGTGTTATAAACGTTGGCACATAGCTAATATCGCCTGACTTTACCGGTTTAGGGTATTAAGACGCTAGCAAAAATAGTCCAAATTGTTGCAGGATTATTAATTTTGATTTTGCTTTGCATGTAAAAATAATAATCTGTATTATTTTGATGCGAAAGGAACGCAACTATTATTACTCATATTTATACTTTTCAAAAAGTTTTTCTTACGAAAGTAGGTACCATCCAAAAAAATTTGTGGGCAATATTTTTTATTAATGTTTGTTTTATAAGGTTGAATTCACGGTTATTTGTTAGAATCTTTAATTTATGAATTTTTAATCCGCTTAACTACAATTTGTTATTAAAACAGTTATAAGAATAATATTAGGTTTTTCACAACTTGAAATAAGAAGTTGTATCGTTGTTTTCATATTTTCGTCGTATTCACATTGTTTTTGCTTTCTATTTGAAAGATGAAACAAACGAAAGAGCTCAAAAAACGTTTGTTTTTCTTTCAAATAGAAAACAAAAACAATGTGAATACGACTTGAATTCAAATACAACGATACAACTGTGTATTTCAAGTTGTGAAAAACCTATATACTTATTTAAAATATTTTTTAACTATTCTGCTATGAAATGAGTTTGGCTTATTTTTCAGTATTTTAACACTTGATTAAACGTGGTAAGTTCAAAATCGTTGCTGATATATTAAAAGATGAGTTAGAAGAGTGTTTGAAATATTTTTTTTTTTAAAAAATACTTATGTACTAAAATATTTAAAAATATTTTATTGATAAAAAGTTGCTTTAAAATTAATTGGTGAAAGTATTCTTGATTTTCTTGAATTCTTCAAATCAAGGAAAAATATAGACGCCAACATTTCCTGTTTACAAATCAAATTGGATTATGAAAGTTGAACGCAGCTTTTACTATATTTTCTGTTTCACTGAACATGAAAAATTTTAAAAGTTTTGTTTTTAAATAACACATTGACTTACATATGTCTACATAGACTGGAGGAGAAAGTTAGGAATTGAGAACTTTATAAATTTTTTTATTTGACAATTTTAAGTGCTATAAAGTAATGAATACAAACCTAAGCATAAATAATGAACAGCAGCGTTTCCATACCGATTATACACAAGTTAAAAGAAATAATTGCAAACATTGCCTTCCACAAGCAGTGTGTTCGAAATTTGCTGTGGTGTATTGTGGTGAATTTAAAAACTGTGGTTGAGTTCGAACAAACCCGACGCTATTTTCACCCAATGGGTGAAGATAGCGTCGGATTTTTCAGCCACACTTTCGAATTCGAATATGCATGCGTTGCTATCTTCACTTCGGTGAAAAATAATCATAAATGGCCATATTGGATGATCACCATTCGTGTACGCACAGGTTAGTGTTCATAAAATTTAATGGAAAAGTGTTTTGTTTATTTATTTACTATTCCTTTGTTGCAGGTTGAGTGCTTCCTAAGGTGACCAGAAGGCACAAAAAAATGCTTGGAAAATCAAAGGTTAGTAAAGTACTATAAGTTAATTAATTATTTTTCTTTTACAGTTGCTGCAACAAAATTATCACACGCAACAGCTGCTGAACAACAGTAGAACAAGTTGTTGGCGCATGCTACAATTGAAAATTATTTTGTGAATTTTTTTAGTAAATTTCGATGTTTAGGTTATAGGGAAGTTAAAAAAAAGTATTTCAGAAATTTTGGACAAGTGGACGTGGCAGCTGTGTACACTAGAGCGTATCACCAAAACTAACCTATTTTTGACCCCGCCTCAATCGTTAGATATTTGAAAGACATTTTCGAAAGAAATATTTTTGTTTTTTTTAAAGTGGTCCCTATGGTGCTATTTTGGTTTTTTCGTTATATCTTCGGTGTTTCTTGTTCGATCCGGAAGATTTTATATCTGTGTATTTGTTGGTGTTATCCAAATATTTTCTGTTGTTTTTTTTATCTCAAAATTTTTTTTCGACTGATTACACAATCGATCTTCGTTCCTACCATATTATCCTGCTCCAAAAAGTCCAACAAATTAAAGCTTTGAAAAAATCATTATAACCATGGGAAGAAGTGAAATCGAAAAAATGGATTTTAGGAGAACTTCCGACCTATTTTGCAGAGAATAACACTTTGGATCATAATCAATTTTTTTTTTGAATTTTCGAAATCTTTTCGGGATTCAAGGTGGCTGTAACGCTCGCAACTGTCAAGTTTCGCGAAAATGTGCCCCAATCGATTTTCGTCAGTGACTGCTGTGGCCGACTTATGTACTATTTGAACGAAACGCTCCGTGTTTTGCGAGTGGCAAAGATAATCTGTCGAAAATAAAACGTGATACAAACGGATTAAATTATGACGTCAACATAACATCATTCAATTATTTAACCAATGTTTTCTCTGGTGCTCACCTGGAATTTTAATGATTTCGTCTGAATACTGTAGATCAGAAAGTTGGTCTTGCTTGTAAAACTGGAGACATGGCGGCTCATTGATCTGAACTCTTGACCAGTCGATCATTTCAGTGCAAGTTGTGCTGCTATAGTTGATGTGGGGTTGGTGGTTGGGACCACGAAATTGCCGAATTTGGCTTCGATTGTGGGTTCTCGACACTATTGGTATTTTTGCGCATTGCCACAATCTTCAAACTTCGTCGTATATTTTTCTGTGAATGCACTGCGTTTGACTTTTTAATTATGCTGAAGAAACAACGCGTATTCCACCACAGTTCGTTTTGTTTGAAATTTTTTCTGTCCACGTCACGCTTACGGAAATGTATTTTGTTTTAATTAAGTATTTTTGCACGTTTTATGCGAATTAAAGGTCGATTTTATTGATCACTGAAAAATACCGATTTACTTTTTGATATGAAGTGACCGCTATA
The DNA here is from genome assembly GCA_958299015.1 of Tetanocera ferruginea. Lineage (NCBI taxonomy): Eukaryota > Metazoa > Arthropoda > Insecta > Diptera > Sciomyzidae > Tetanocera > Tetanocera ferruginea. Next base: position 95,319,320 of record OY282640.1, on the reverse strand, counting down.
GCCACCTTAAATTCGAAATCTTAAATCCGAATTTCCAATTTCGAAAATTAAAAAAAAATTATTATGATCCAGTGTTATTCTTTGCAAAATACGTCGGAAGTGCTCCTAAAATCCATTTTTTCGATGTCATTTCTTCCCATGGTTATAATGATTTTTTATAAGCTTTAATTTGTTGGACTTTTTGGAGCAGAATAATATGGAAGGAACGAAGATCGATTGCGTAATCAGTCGAAAAAAACATTTCAGGTAAAAAAAACATCAGAAAATATTTGGATAGCACCAACAAACACACAGATATAAAATCTTCCGGATCGAACAAGAAACACCGAAGATATAACGAAAAAACCAAAATAGCATCATAGGGACCACTTTAAAAAAAAAATATTTTTTTCGAAAATGTCTTTCAAATATCTAACGATTGAGGCGGGGTCAAAATAGGTTTATTTTTCTGCCATACAAGGTGATACGGTCTAGTGTACACCTTAAACACATTTTGCACTATATCTTAGATATAAAAAAAAGCTAGAATAATGAATTCAAAGGAAAACACCTAACATGTGATTTCCAAAAAATACATAAAAATTTAGCGTTATTGGACTAGTGGGAGTGGCAGCTGTAATGTAACTTAAACATTTTTTACGTTTATCTTAGAATTTAAATAAGCTACAATAACAAAATCAAAGACATTAAAAAAAAAGAGTAAATAAATGCGGCGTCTTTAAAAAAATTGTTTTCATGCGCCAACAAATTGCTCTGCTGTTGTTAAGCAGCGCTGACATTCGCTAACATTCGTTGACAAGGTTCGGTTTTTTGATCAGGATCAAAAAGCACAGCAAAGCAGATAATGTTTTTTGATCAAACCGCACAATCCCTAACATTTTATTCCGCTATCTTTCTTATGCGTGGTAGTGATTGTGCTTGTGTTTGCGGAATAGAGAGCTAAAAGTATTTAAGTGCGCGCGGTTTTTATTCGGTACGTTTAAAGTACGGTTTTTTCAATTCTCTGATTTAAATGTATAATCCGTTACCTCTCAAAAGTGTTCTAGAGTTCACCTGTGGTAGAGTTGTGATTATTGACGATTTATCGTCATTTTGACTTTTTTGGCTTCAATTATGACGTGAAGTTTTTCATTAATTTTGATGCCAAAAATTACGTTTTTTAATTGACTCTTAAAATATAAATGACTTTTATATTTTACTTTTAAAAAATCAAGTTAGCACTCTTTGATTAATGTTTGCTGAATTGTGCTTGAAGCAAACCGATATTGTTAACATAAATGTAAAGCTTTCTTCGAATATTATTTATTTAGAGTGTTGTGTTTGCAGTCATTTTTATAATGCCTTTATTTCAACTCGTTGATTAAATCTACTCGTATAATAGTACAGGATTGCAATTCTAAGTTAAATAAGTAGTTAATTATAAGTAGTATAAATATAGTAGTATAAGTTCTAAGTAAGTAGTAGAAATGTTATCAATATGTAATTGGTAAGTTTACACAACATCTTCCTTTTTTTTTTTTTTTTTTTTTTTTTTCACAAAATTAGTATAATTCATTTCATTCCTGAAGCTTAAAATATAGAATACATATTTATATTATAAATGTGAAAACACTTATAAAATAGGTTAAGTTACAATTTCAATTTTTAATAAAATTAGTGTAATTCATTTCATTCCTGAAACTTATAATATAGAATACATAAAATAATATAGAATACTAAATACATATTTAGTAATGGTTTAAGTATCTATCTGGTGGATTTACTTTTCTTCCTCTCTTAGTTACATATGTATTTTGGGGACTTGAAGTGTTTTCAGTTAGTACTTTATTTTGATACTTTCTATTACAATTAACAATTTCTTCTTCTGTTTCAGCATTTACATCAGGTACATTTTGATTTTCTCTACAATTTAGTGTATCTTGAGTTTCATTATCAATATTTAAAGTTTTGTTATCACTATTTTGACTATTCTTTTCTGATTCTTGTATGGATTTTTTCAAGATGTGTTCTCTATTTCTTCTTAATAAAGTTCCCTCTGCATCCTTAACTACATAAGGCCAAGGTTCCTGACATTTTTCAAAAATTACACCTGGAGACCATGTTGAAGCAGGTGTTTTGTTGTACATAACATGTTCTCCTACTTCTACTGGTTTTAATTTTTTAGTTGTTCTGTTATATAACGTAGCCAATTCTTTTCTTTGCTTTTTAGCAAGTAATTCATAACTGACCCTATCAATAACTTTAGTTTCAAAATTCTTTGAGATTGCCGGAACTTTAGTACGCAGTTTTCTAGACATTAATAGTTCACTTGGACTAGGCATTTTGTGTTTGGGAGTTGTTCTGTAATGCAAAAGTGCAGTATATGAGTCCGTATTGTTTTCTTGACATTTTTTAAGCATTTGTTTTACAATCTGAACTCCTTTTTCCGCAAGGCCATTGGATCTTGGAAGATAGGGACTTGATGTAATATGCTTGATATTCCAATTAGTGCAAAAATCCTTAAATTCATTCGAATTAAAAGGTGGACCATTATCTGATACGAAAAAAGCAGGAACTCCATGCCTGGCGAAAATAGATTTAAGTCTCGCTATCACACAATTACTTGCTGATCCATTAGCTAAAAGTTCGATTTCAATATACTTTGAATAGTAATCAATAACTAAAAGGTAAAGTTTTTTATTCCAAACTAAGAAATCACAGGCTAACTTATACCACGGAATTTTCACTACCTCATGGCTCATAAGTTCTTGCTTTGGGTTTACATTTCTATACTTCATGCACGTTTCGCAACTTGAAACTACGTTAAAAATGTCATGATTAATACAAGGCCAGTATACTGAATCTCGTGCCAAACTTTGACAGCGCTGTATACCCATATGGCCCTCGTGAATATAAGACAACATTTTTTTTCTAAGACTTTGTGGAATTATAATTCGGTTCGCTTTTAAAAGCATTTTATTAACGATTGAAGTGTCATCTTTTGAATTGAAATATGGCATAACTTCTTTATCAACTTGCTTTTTGTTCGCTGGCCATCCATTTCTTACATATGATTTTATTTTCATTAAGGTTTCATCTTCCTGAGTAGCTTTCTGAATATCTGCGAAATGAGCATCAGATAACGCTACTTGCGATATAAGAAAATTACAATGCAAATCAAGCTCATTCTCAAATTCGATTCCTGTTGTCTCTTTTAAAGGGGCCCTAGAGAGTGTATCCGCTATAAATAGGAATTTACCTGGCTTATAGACAACTTTTAAATCATAGCACTGTAATCTTAACATGAAACGCTGCAGACGAGCAGGTACTTTGTACAATGGTTTTGAAAACAATGAAACTAATGGCTTGTGATCAGTTTCTACGATAACTTTTAAGCCATAAACGTACTGATGGAACTTCACACAGCCAAAAAGAATTGCAAATAACTCCTTTTCTATTTGCGCATAATTGATTTGAGCATTTGTTAGTGAAGCTGACGCAAACGCAATGGGATTCTTTTCATGCAAAATTGTAGCGCCAACAGCAAATTTTGAAGCATCAACTGACATTATTAGTTGTTTTTTATTGTTAAAATAAGTTAATACTGGTGCTTTAGTAACTTCTAACTTCAACTCATTGAATTCTTTTTCATGAATATCATTCCAATGCCAATGTATGTCTTTCTTTAAAAGATTCCTCAAATTTTTATTTTTATTTGACAAATTATTTATAAAAGAACCCAGATAATTAACCATACCTAGGAATCTTTGCAATTCTGTAACAGTAGTTGGTGCTGGCAATGCCGTTATTGACCGAATTTTATCTTTATCTGGTTTGACACCCTGCTCATCAAAAATGTGCCCAATAAACTTAACCTGTTTTTGATAAAATTTTGATTTATTTTTATTGAATCTTAAACCAACACTTCTAGCTCTTTCCAACACTTTACGTAATATTATGTCATGTTTTTCAATATCAGACGCATGTATTAGAAAATCATCCATGTAAATAACTAAACCGTTTATGCCACTAAACAACCTCACCATTTCGGCATGAAAAATCTCAGGCGCAGCGCTTATGCCAAATGGTAGGCGTAAAAATCGATACCTGCCAAAAGGTGTGTTGAAAGTGCATAATTTTGATGACTTTTCCTCCAACGGCATCATCCAAAAACCCGAATTTGCATCTAAGGTGCTAAATATTTTTGATCCACTTAATTTGGACTTGCATTCATCAATATTTGGTAGAGGAAAATGTGGTCGTAAGATTGCCCTGTTAAGATTTCTTGGATCCAAACACAAACGTATACTACCGCTAGCCTTTGAGACTAAAACAATGGAACTCACCCACTCAGTGGGCTCCTTAATAGGTACAATAACATTTAAGTTTACCATTCTATCTAATTCTTTTTTAAGAGGCTCATGTAATGTAAAAGGTATTTTGCGGGGCGCATCAACTACAGGTATTATGTCTTTGTTAATTTTTAAACAACATTCATTTTTAAGTTAACCTAAACCTTCAAACACGTCTACATATTCATTAATACATTTATTTGTTATTGCATTGATTTTCTGCACTAAATTCATTTTTACAGCAGTTGACAATCCTATTATATTATTACAATGCATATCTACTATGTAGAAACAACTGAAATAATTTTGATTTTTTAATAGAAATGACATATCGCAAGACCCTAAAATTGGTAATTTCTCACCACTAAATGTTAATATATTATTTTTTATATTCTTATTTAATTTAAATGTCTTAAAGATACTGAATGTTTTAATAGACATCAAATTTACTTGCGCGCCAGTGTCCACTTGACAAAGAATATCCTGATTTGCGATGTTGACGTTTTTTTTCCATTCTCGTTCACTGCTTTCTATTTGATTTTGGTTGATCAACTCGTTACGGTCTTCATTCTGCACTACGCCAACAAAAAAATCTTCATTGTCGTCGCTGTTGCCTAAGTTTTCATAAACATCGCCTGTTTCTAACTGCTTTATATATTTGTTGTTGTTGAATGCAGTTCGCTGCTTTCTATAGCACATCTTCGCAAAATGATTTTGCTTACCGCACACGTGACATGTTGCGCCTTCTGCTGGGCACTTAAAACTATGTTTTAGACCGCATTTGCTGCATATTTTTGTTGTTGCTGAGGTCGTTGTTGTTGGTTTTACCATAGACTGCAACGGTTGTTTTCTCTGCCCGTACATTGTTTTCTGTTGGTACTTTAGCGCTGCGACTGAACTAACCTCATGTTCACTTGTCTGCTCAAACACATGTGCGTTTTCCTTCGCTGTTTCAATGCTTTTGGCGATGTCCATTTTCGGCAGCTTCCACATCTGACACCATGTTGTGTTTGCAGTCATTTTTATAATGCCTTTATTTCAACTCGTTGATTAAATCTACTCGTATAATAGTACAGGATTGCAATTCTAAGGTAAATAAGTAGTTAAGTATAAGTAGTATAAATATAGTAGTATAAGTTCTAAGTAAGTAGTAGAAATGTTATCAATATGTAATTGGTAAGTTTACACAACATAGAGCAACTATATTTGGATGCTGAGGTAAAATTAAATTTAGAGGAGTTATCAAATTTGACAAGTCCAATTGAGATGCTAACATTTAAAAATAATTGCATATCTTTTTATATACAGTGGCTCAAAGTAATAATGGAACAAACTAAAAAATTTCATTCAAATCCAAATTTAAAATATTTTGTTGGTCCAACTGGCAAGTTCTTGTATATTTTGAAAAGAGTATGGTATGGTCAATATAAAATAATTATAAGAATAATGAATAAACAGTTCATTGATTTAAAAAAATAAAAAAAAAATTAATAGCAAAAATGAACATCAAAGTAATAATGGAACACGACGTTAATTTCTAAAAACATAAGCAAAATTATTAAAAAAAAATGCAGAGTATATAATTTGTTGGTAAGCCCTTCTGTTCAATAACCACTTCCAAATGATTTGGCATTGATTCACCACTTTTCGGCGTAGGACGCTCCATGTTCTTCCACTCCTCAATAAGGGCTGTTTTTGACTGATCACGAGTAGAAATTGTGTGATTTTTCAACTTTCCTTCGGGTTACTCCATGTGAGCTCAATAGAAAGAAATAGACCGATCAGAAAAATTTTTTATTGAAAAAACTATTCGCCACGGCTGGGGATCGAACCCGGGCTCCGAGCATGCTAAGCCACACACTTAACCTACATGCCACGGTCACCACACAATACATTCATCAATTGAACAATAATTTGAATGAAAGTGTGAGAAAGTTGGGTATTGATTGATTGATTTTCATTTTCCAGGAAAACGATCCGAGACAAAAGGCCTATAATGTGAGAAGCTGACTTCTTAATAATTGACCACATGTCTTGGAAACTCCAACCTGCTTTGCAGACCTCATTTCAATTGAGCTCACATGGAGTAACCCGAAGGAAAGTTGAAAAATCACACAATTTCTACTCGTGATCAGTCAAAAACAGCCCTTATTGAGGAGTGGAAGAACATAGAGCCGTCCCACGCCGAAAAGTGGTGAATCAATGCCAAATCATTTGGAAGTGGTTATTGAACAGAAGGGCTTACCAACAAATTATATACTCTGCATTTTTTTTAATAATTTTGCTTATGTTTTTAGAAATTAACGTCGTGTTCCATTATTACTTTGATGTTAATTTTTGCTATTAATTTTGTTTTTTTATTTTTTTAAATCAATGAACTGTTTATTCATTATTATTATAATTATTTTATATTAACCATACCATAGTCTTTTCAAAATATATAAAACCTTGCCAGTTGGACCAACAAAATATTTTAAATTTGGATTTGAATGAAATTTTTTAGTTTGTTCCATTATAACTTTGAGCCACTGTAGAATTGTGCAATCAGTTTTTTAAACGTTTTGATTTAAAAAGCAACATTTTGAAATCTCTCGCACTCATTGATCCAATTTGTTGAAACTATTTCCTAACATTATTCCTGAAAACGACCTTTAAAGCCTTGATTCTAAGTTTCACGAAGTTCGAAATAAAGATTTTAATAATCTTTTTACTGATTCAAGAGAAAAACCAGAAATTGAATGTTTCTGGAAAACAGTTTGTTCCTTCAGAAGAGGGGACAAATCTTTGCCATTTCCCTTTTTGGAAAAATTCATTTTTAACATTTTAAGTTTACCTAATTCGTCAGCAAGCACTGAATGCACGTTTTCTCAAATCAATTTAAACAAAACCAAGATCAGAAACCGTTTGTGCACTGAAACTTTGAAAGGTATGTTATAAACCAAAGATTATTTAACAATAAACAATTCGTCTTGTAAGTATTTAGAAATAACAACACAATTAAAAAAAAAATTATAAAGACAATCAATAAATTAAAATATTACTAAACTATTGTACCTTAAGGTCGAATTTCTCATTTGACAAAAAGGACTTAATTATAAATATTTTTTTGCGAAAAGGCTTTAAAAGATAACGACAAGAAATGCATACGATCAAATTATAGGAATTATTTTTCTCTTCTTATTTGAATAAAATGTATAAAATAAGAAAATAAAAGAAATAAAACTGTAGTCCTGTCTGTCGAACGAGCAAGTTGGCCTTAAAATGAAATACTAGTCGAAGTTTCAGAAATCGAATGTTATCATTTTTTAATTTTATATTCAATTTTTTTTATATTTTATTAAATATATATTAATAATCGACCTCTGTTAACATAAATGAATTCCTAAACATGATATTTAATTTTTTATTTAAGCCCATAAGCATCGAACATAAATAAAAATTATTATAAAACTTGTAAAGTATACCTTCGACTTGGCCGAAGTTAGAATACCCCCACGGGCGATTCGCAATGGCACAAAATCTTAAATGGCAGCTCTTTTTATATGAGATTTCAAAAACTTTTACTATTTTGATGATGTCTGAAATACATTCATATCAAATTGTTTTCCTGCAAAGTAAAGACAAGCCTTTTTATAAAGTTTTCAATTAGGGGATGTATGGGAGGTGGGCATTTTCTTGAGTGGTTGATGCAAATTTTTCTAGCACGCCTCAATTTTGATATAATATACACAAATACCCAATTTCAGGTCTGTAGCTTAAATATTAGCCTATTTATAGAGTTTCCAACATTATTGGTTGTATAGGAGGTGGGCGTGTTCATCGGTGGATGACGCCCATTTTTCAAACACATCTGAATTTTATTATAAAAAGAATAAATATCTAATTTTACTTTTGTAGCTTCGACAGAAGTCTTTTTATATAGTTTTCAATTTTGGGGTTGTATGGGAGATGGGCGTGTTCGTGAGTGAATTATGCCCATTTTTCTCTCACGTCTGTATTTTTATATAAAAATAATAAATATATAATTTTATTTTTATAGCTTCGACACAAGCCTCTTTATAAAGGTTTCAATATAAGGGTTGTATGATCGATCCGAATTGGCCCATTCTCGAACTTGATCTTAGTTTTTAAAAAATAGCTTAAATATCGAATTTCAGCACGATAGCTTAAAAATTACGGCTGTAATCGTGTCCACAGACAGATAGACAGACGGACATGGGTAAATCAACTCAGGTGGTGATGCTGATCAAGAATATTTAAACTTTTCTATGCCTACCACGCCTACTTATGGGCCTACTTATAGTATTGATTTGAAGAAAATGATTTTTTGAAGTTTCTTAATATAGGAAATGACGTTGCTGACGTTTTTCACGTCGTCAAAATGACGGTTTTATTTTTTTTGTGGCTTAAATTTGGCCAGTGGTTTAAATTTTAAATACTTCTGTTACGAATGCCTAAGATTAATGCCCCTATTATGTATGACAACTCAACGAAAGTTGACTTCATTCAAGACAACTCAACCGAACTTTATGCTTATAATACTTATAACCAGTGTTGCCAGAAATTTTTGAGGAAAGAAGCTAGATGGTCTTTAAAAAGAGGCTAGAAAAGGCTAGACGGTTTTTAAAAAAAGGTACAAAAAGGCTAGATATGTTTACGTTGTTTTTTTTATTAAACATGATTCTGTGAATATGCAAACGTTTGTATATATTTGTGTAATATATGAATATGATATAAAAAGGAACAATACCAAAAACTAAATATATTGAAATTGATTTAAGGACCAATTAAAGTTTTTTAGCGACCAAAAGTAAATTTTATCTAACTTATATATATAAAAAGAAGTGTGCGTTTGGTTGAAATCGCATCATTTCAGAACGGCTGGACCGATTTGGATAATTTTTTTTTAAAAATGTTCGTTTTAGTCCAAGTTAGGTTTTTAAGGAAAGAAAAATTGACCACGCCCACTTTTGCGCCCACTTTTTTGATTTATCTAAAATCGGAAAACGGCTGGACCGATTTGGATAATTTTTTTTCAAATATTCGTAGTAATCCAATTTAAGTGTTTACTGAAAGAAAAATTGACCACGCCCACTTTTGCGCCCACTGTTTTGATATATATATCTAAAATCGCAGAACGCCTGCGCTGATTTTTTTTTTAAATGTTTGTAATAGTCTACAAAAGTTTTTTACATAAAGAAAAATTGTCTACAATATCGATAATATCAATATTATCCATTATCGATATTAAATTTCATTTTCACACTTGACACTTTTGAAGTTTTCAAGATGTCACATATTAGAAGACACTTGCTTATTTTTTATTCACACCACCCAATGTACCCAGTGTGCTTTCTTTTTTTATTTATTTATTTATTTTATTTACTGACAGATGATAGAGAATCATATTAGTCAGAACTAAGTATAGATACAAGGTAATATAAATTACAAAGGTAAATCTTAACTTAAGTTAACAAAAAAATCTTGCAAAGTTTGCTTAAATAATTCCTTGGGCATTGAAAAATCCAATAGAGTGATTGAAAACAAGTTATTAAATGTTTTAAGTGCTCTAGTGATGGGTTCACATCCCGCATGGTTTGACTAGTAAGTTCTGAGATAAAATAAGATAAGATAACAACGCAAGGTTCTTGAAGGAATATTAAAATTTATACGTTCAAGAAGCGATGCGCAATCAATATTACCACTTATTAAACCACGAATAAACTCTAAGGACTGAATTGTTCTTCTATCTTTCAGTGAGTTTAAATGCAATAATTTACAGCGTATACTATATGATAAAGGCTCGGTAAGATTTAAAGGTCTAAGTGCAAATTTCAAAAATCTTTTCTGAATAGACTCAAGTCTATTAATGTGAACATCATAGAAAGGACTCCAAATAAACGAGCAATATTCGAGCCTAGACCTTACAAAGGCAGAGAACAAATATAAACGCGTATACGGATCATTAAAATCAGAACTATTGCGTTTTATAAAAGCTAACATTGAAAAAGCCTTTGGAATGATATAGTCCAAATGCTTAGTGAAAAGGAATTTCGAGTCAAATAAGACACCTAAATCACAGATTTGATCTTAAAGCTTTATATTATTATTTTGAATAGCATAGGAAGAAGCAATGTTATTTAATCGTTTAGAAAAAGTAACATGCAGACATTTTTTAAAATTAAGTGCAAAAAGGTTATTTTCACACCAAAAAACAAGATTAGATAGATCAGCCTGAAGACTGTTAATATCCATAAAGGAACGTATCGACCTAAATAGTTTTAGATCATCAGCAAAAAGCAAGTAATTGCAATTTTTAAAACAGCTTCCAATATCATTAATAAATAAAAGAAATAACAGTGGTCCAAGAATACTACCTTGGGGTACTCCTGAGGTAGCAAGAAAAGCGTACGAATCAGTATTTCCAATAGAAACCACACAACGACGGTTTGAAAGATATGAATTTAACCAACTCAGGAAAGTAGAGTGAAAACCCATCTTATTTAATTTAGCAATTAAGGCATTATGGCATACCTTGTCAAAAGCTTTGGCGAAGTCTGTATAAATAACATCAACTTACAGCAAAATTTGTGACGGTGGAACGACCAGTAACAAATCCGTGCTGGAATGGGCTGATTGCATTCTTCACTACAAAATAAAGTTTTTCTTTAACTATTGATTCAAAAAGTTTTGAAAACGGAAAGCTTAGAAATTGCTCTATAATTTTCGACATCATTTTTTGAACCAGATTTGAAAACAGGTGTAACAAAAGCAAATTTCCATTCATCAATGAAGATACCAGCACTTAGAGATTTATTAAAGATAAGTGATAGCGGATTCATCAAAGAAGACACACATTTTTTAAACAGAAACGGTGAGAACCCATCTATATCAGGTTTTGATGAATTTTTTAAGGCCATAATCCCATTAAAAACATCAAGTGGCGTTATAGCAAGAGTACCAAAATTAGTGAACGGTAAAATATTACTTAAAATATCTGTTTCCGACCAACTTTTTGGAGACTCATACACCGAACTAAAAGAGTCTGCAAATAAATTAACAATGTCTGATAAAGAATTAGATGTCCTGCCATTGAAGATCATTGAGGATGGAATAGAGGAGCATGCTCTTTTCGACTCAATAAAACTCCAAAAAGCTTTTGGGTTAGACTTTATATTGTTTTCAAACCCGATCACAAATTGTTTATACAGAAATTTATGTAGAAAGTCAAATTCTCTCATATAGTGTTTATATTTTGCCTCAAAAATCTTATTCTTAGTTGACTTAAATTTTTTTAAAAATTTATTGCGCAAATTTCTCAACTTCATTAGGCCTTTAGTATACCTCGGTTTTTTTAAGTCCTTTTTACGGAATCTCGGAATATGACAGTTTAAAATATCCGTCAAATCCCTAGTAAAAACTGTAAAAGATTCAGCGACATTATTGCAGTTTAAACGACTCTGCCAGTCAATACTGTCTATGTGAACATTTAGGGAATTCACAGTTTGCTTCTAAAGTTAACACCTCGCAACTTTAGAAAGATATTTCAATCGAACTGTGAGCACCTATTTTTGTGTTTTGGAGCTAAATTGCAAAAATAGTTTTCAAAAATTTGAAATTTGTTCAAAAACATGCCTCGAAAGAACGGAAACGAATAATTATGGAAAAATGAACTAAATTATTCGACGATCCATTCTTTTTCCATTTTTTGCAACAAAATTAAATCAGCTGATTAGTGATACCACATTAACACAAAAGAAAGACATGAGTAGAAGTGAGATAACTTTAGCAACAAGTGGTATCTCAAGTTTGTACGTAAAACAAAAACAATCAAAGTTAACACGTGCTAAAATGTTCTAAAGTTAATAGACGGCAAAGTTAACAGAGCAGATAATACAGAACTGTGAGCACCCTAATTTAGACGCTCAAAATCACATAAACTATAATTCATATTTAAAACAGCCCGGTCATTGGAAAGTTTTATATAGTTAAAAAATTCAATTTTTAAAATCAAAGGCACATGGTGCATGTCAGTTGACGACAAGGGAAACATGCACTCATCAATATCAAATTTTATTTCAGAACTTACGAACACAAGATCCAAAAATCTACCGAGTTTATTAGCAAATGTATTTATTTGGTTTAAATTTAAGCTAAAGAAATTATGGATCAAATAAATTTCATTAGAATGATTTACATTTAATGGATAAAAGACTTTTTCATTCCCAAGAAATGACCAAGCAATCTTACTCAGATTGAAATCGCCTAATATACAAAACTGATTTTCTGGAGTCGTTGATGATAAAAGATGTACTACATTATCCACATGTGCATTATACAGCCCATCCTCACTATTAGGAGGAATGTACGACACACATATATAAAGCTCACCAGAAAGACCAGAGATCTTAACGCACAACTGATCCAACAGCGAATTCGTATTAAACAGTGAAAAAAATGATGATCGAAAACCACACTTTACTGCGATTAAAACTCCACCACCACGCAAGCATCCAGTCTTAACAACATCCCTATCCTTGCGATAAACAATGTATAGTTGTGGATCAAAAAACTCAGCATCTATGAAATCACTATTCAGCCATGTTTCAACAAGAACGATGACGTCATATTGCAATTGAGATGTTTCCGCCCAAATCAGATTAGCTTTAGACCTCATTCCAGATATGTTTTGAAAATAAATCTTTAAAAATGCATCCGTTTTACTAGCGGTGAGAATCGATTTAGCTTGAGACAGTACTAAGTTTTGGTTGATTTTTCTCCTGGTTTTTGAAAAAACACAAAAGGGCGAACCTTTATGTTGGTTTGCCAGAGAGAGGGCTTAAGCAGTTGCTCATATAACGATGCCGATACACCAAGCTTGAAAGAAATATTTCTCAAATTTTGTACGTCTATTCCTCTTTTAACTAAAACGGAGCAAGACAAATAATGTTTTGGAATATTTCCATGCCGAACAACATAGTCAATAATGTTATCAGCAGACACAGTCGGTTTAAAAGAAGACACGTGAACAAATTTCATATCTTCAACAACATCGAGATCAGCGCTCATGCAGTCGCCAACAATAACATTTACATTAGCGTTTTGAACAGCATTTGCAATTGCATTCTTCTTTGTTTTATTTTTACTATTTTTCTTCTTCTTCTTCTTCTTGTGCTCAACTGCAGTCCAATTCGAGTCAGAGAGTAAAACAGTATCCAACGATCTATTTATCAAATGCTCATCAGCAATTCCACCTCCTACATCAACTAGAGGAGCATCTTTTACAACAACAGCATCATTAGCAACAACAGCATCATAATCAGCAACAGCGCCAGTTATAGAGTTTTTGAAATCCTTCTCAGTAAATAGACGGGCATCATTTACATCAGCAATATCAAGTGCAACAACAGCAGCATCAGTAGCATCAACAGAGGCACCAGTATAAGAGTTTCTTAAAGAAAGCTCATTTACAGCAACAACAACACCTTCAACACCAACATCAGCATTGGGAGCACCATTTGCAGCCACAGCAGACCTTGTTACAGCAGCATCAATGGAAACAGAATTAACTTTTTTTGAGAGTGCAGGAGAAACAACTCTAGAAGAATTAGTTTTACCAGCTTTTAACAAGTCTCTCTCATTTAGTTTAGCCATTGAGCGTGTCAAAATTGCATTTCTTTGTATGCACTCAACAGCACTTTGCGAATCTAAAACCGGTTTCTCAGTCGACGGCACATAGTGAGAATTAGCAGAAACTAATACCTCTTTAATAACATTTAAATTATTCAGCGATTCATTTATTTTTTTTAAAATGTTCACATTTAAGAATTTTAGGCAATTATCACATTTGTAAGCCACATTTATATTGTTTTTTAAAATAGCCAGGACATTGTCATTCAATTAAGAGCATTTAGCATGAAGCTTAATACCACAATTGACACATTCGAGATAATCAATCGAAGCTGGAGAAAGACACTTAGTGCAACTATCCATTTTGACTAAAGCACGCCCGCACTGTTCAAGAGATCAACGTAGACTGATTTTCATTTTTCATTTGGATTCCGACGTAAACAGACATAAATTTTGCCGAAGCAAATTTTTTTGGATAATTTTATTACTTACAAGCAGCAATTGTTCTATTAGATGAATGTTCTATGAGCCACAAAAAATCACTGGAGACAACTGGAGACATCGTACAATGAAAGATTTACGTGGCAATCAACAACTTTTCGGTGGTGCATTGATATTATTGTCTGGTGATTTTCGACAAACATTGCCCGTGATTGCACGATCCACACCAGCGGATGAAATTAATGCATGCTTGAAGTCTTCCTTTCTGTGGCGATGTGTCCAAAAATTGACATTGCACATCAATATTATAAATGGATTTGAGAATACAAAGTTTTTTACCCACCTTAGTGCACAAGCCCATATATATGTAACAAGCCCTGCAGAATAAATGCCTTAATCTGACATTATATTAAAAAGGTGAAAAAGTTGTGGTGCCGACCACGAAAACTATTATGGTAAATTTCAGGATAAGAAAAAATAACTTTTTTTCAAATGAGTGCTGTAAAAAAATGACACCACCAGAAAGATACATTCAAGATACTTAAACTATTCTCTAGTTTCATAGATATACGACTTACAGTTTAGAAGATAGAGCTGTTCAAATACATGCACCTATAAAATTTTTGTTTAATTTTTAGTGTTTTTGACAGTGTATAACTTTGCAAAAAAAATTAATTTGCAAAAAAAAAGCACGCAGTTATTATTCTTTTCAGGAGAACTATCCACCAAAAAAATTTAAAAAGTTTTAAAAATAGTGATGTCAGAAAAGTGTGCCTTTTGACATGGAATCACCAATATGCTCAGTTATTTGGCATCTTTTGCAGCGTGTAGTCATGGTTTTTTTTGTGAAAAATATTGAAAAATGGCGCGTCGTTCTTTAGATCGAAAAGGCAAAAGAGGTTTTTACACAAAATCATTACACCAAGAAAACCTATTTCAACAGAAGAAATGGAATCTGAGGTGGAGTTCACTAGTACATCTGCTAAAAAACTTCATGGAGCATCAGTGGATGTTGGTTTTGATGAAACATTTTCCTACTGCATATTACAATATGCTGCAATAATTTTGGGCATTGCTGATTGCCTTGTTTGTCGAAAATGTGGTGGAAATGTAAAATTTGAAAAGAAATCTATGCGTGGCCTTGGATTCAAACTGGTTATATTTTGTGCAAAGTGCAATGACAATATCAAAACCGTAAATTCATCACTATTGATAAACGGTAGAGCATTTGAAAACAATAGGAAACTTGCTGTCACTTTGGGTGTTCTTGGGAAAGGACTGTCGGCCACGCAACTGCTTTGTGGACTTATGGATTTACCAACATGCATCACTCAATGACCATATGATGCTATTATGAAAAATGTTGAAAAAGCCGCTACTACACTACTACACTACACCGCTACAGAAACTACAAAACGAGATGACTTGGGCTGAACGCATAGTGACGGCCGAATCAGGCAGGCAGACAGTCAGGCAGGCAGGCAGGCACTACAGCGAGAAAAGTGGCTTCATACATTTTCATAGAAATCTGCTCAGCAGGTACAGCAGGTAAACAGGTCAGTCCTGGTTTCCTGCTCCTGGTTTGGCATGTTTGTCTAATTTTTGCTAATGTTTGAAGAAAAAAATTTTTTTTAACGCAAGGAAAAATATATATTTTATGAATTTGATATTTATTTTTGTTTTTTTGTATATTTTTAACAAATAGCAACGAGTGTGAATTTTGTTTTTGTTCTTGAGCACACACACAAACAACAGCAGCCACTGAGTCGGCGCACATGATAGAGTGAGGGTTGTTTTTTTTTTGGCGACAAATGCGTGAAATCGACAGCAGTGATTGTTTTTGTGCATATATGTTGTTGTTGTTGGCGATCGTCATCTTTTCAGAGAATGTTTTGCGTCGCTGCTGTTGTTGGTAAATTTTTCGTGGAGAAGCATTAATAACAAAAGAAATGCGAAAAAAACAAACTACATATGTCGCACTGAAACAAAACCAAACTGATTGACCAGTTATTTATATTGACCAAAATAAAAAAAGTTATTTTTCAATCTGATCTGATTTGAACAGTATTTTATGCATTTTCTATTTATTATTTTTTTCGTTGAACGAAACACACACTTAATAAGCATCAGCACACGTGGGTATTTTATGATAAAAATACAAAAACCACACCATGCAAATACATCATAGCAACGAGTGTGAAGTTTGTATTTCTTCTTGTGCACCTATGTTGATGTTGTTGGTGATCGTCATCTTTTAAGTGGAAAAATAATCAAAACAACACCCATACAAACAACAGTAGCGGCTGAGTCGGCGCACATGATAGAGCGAGGGTTGTTTTTTTTTTGTTGACAAATACGTGCAATTTTGCTTTTTTTTTGTTTTTTCAATAAGCAAAACGAAACTGATTGGCATGAAGTAAGTTAAAGAAAATAAAAAAAAAGTTATTTCTCAATCTGATCTGATCTGATCTGATATGATATGATCTGCTTTCACTACGCGGTGCTTATTTGTAGAGCGGGTTGGCCTGCCTGCCTGTCTGCCTGATTCGGCGCTCACTATGCGATCAGCCTTAGGCTGCGATTATAGTGAACGCGATTCAGACAGGCAGGCAGGCTGAAATCTGTGTGCAAAAACGAGATGCAGATAGCTATCTATCTCGCTTGTTCACATTGCCTGCCTGCCTGTCTGTCTGACTCGGCGTTCACTATAACCGCAACCTTAGGCTGATCGCATAGTGAGCGCCGTATCAGGCAGACAGACAGTCAGGCAGGCAGGCAGGCACTACAGCGAGAAAAGTGGCTTCATACATTTTCATAGAAATCTGCTCGAAGTCCGCATAGTGACGGCAGGCAGACCATAGCAGGTATAGCAGGTAAACAGGTCAGTCCTGGTTTCCTGCTGCTGGTTTAGCATGTTTGTCTAAGTTTTGTTAATGTTTGAAGAAAACAATTTTTTAACGCAAGGAAGAATACATATTTTATGCATTTGATATTTATTTTTGTTTTTTGTATATTTTTAATAAATACGTGCATATATTATAAAAAAAAAACACAAAAACAACACCATGCAAACACAACATAGCAACGAGTGTGAATTTTGTTTTTGTTCTTGAGCACACACACAAACAACAGCAGCCGCTGAGTCGGTGCACAAGATAGAGCCATAGTATAATTAACGAAGTAATATCAGGGAGGAGAGCAGCTTACCGTGATTGTCAAAACGAAGTTGAGAGCTCATACAAAATCTACGAACGAGTAGAACGCTAAGAATAGGCAAAATGTAAACAATGATCCGCTACCAACTCTCGCGTGTTTATGTTAATTTTGTATATTATTTTTATTGTTATTGTTAAAGTAATAATGAATAAAATTAAAAGTGCAAATTGAATATACTGCAATTCATTGGATGCTGTTTGCAGTCACTGTTGCTGCTGCTTAAACTCGGACCTCTTAGAACAATTCGCTGCAAACACCTTGAAGTCACTGTTAGTCCTCAGTTATTGTATTATATTTATTTTATATAGTTTATTGTTATAATAAAACAATATCACAACGAAAATATTAAATGTTATTTGCACTTAACTCAACACGATGTTCCATTGAATTTAGATTTGTTTGTTTGCTTTGGCTTGTTTGCTTTGTCTGCATTCGCCAAGATGGCCGATTTTGACATTATAGAGGATAGAGCGAGGGTTGTTTTTTTTTGGTGACAAATGCGTGAAATCGGCAGCAGCGATTGTGTTTGTGCATCTATGTTGTTGTTGTTGGCGATCGTCTGCTTTTGAGTGCAAAAATAATCAAAACAAAATAACAGCAACAACAGATTAGATTCGACATAACACACATACAAACAACAGCAGCGGCTGAGTTGGCGCACATGATAGAGTGAGGGTTGTTTTTTTTTTGTTGACAAATACGCGCAATTGCCTTTTTTGTTTTTTCAATAAGCAAAACGAAACTGATTGGCATGAAGTCAGTTAAAGAAAAAAAAAAAAAAATGTATTTCTCAATCTGATCTGATCTGATATGACATGATCTGCTTTCACTATGCGGTGCTTATTTGTAGAGCGGGTTGGCCTGCCTGCCTGACTGTCTGTCTGCCTGATTCGGCGCTCACTATGCGTTCAGCCTTAGAATTGGTTGATGATGGTATAATTGTGTCTGGCGATGGAACTTGGATGAAAAGAGGTTTTTCGTCTTTGTTCGGAGTGGCTACACTCATTGGACACTTTACGGGGAAAGTAATTGATTTTGAAGTCAAAAGTGCCTACTGCAAAAACTGTGAGTACCAAAAAGAAAATTTGAACAATGCAGACTTTGAAATATGGTTCTCAGAGCATGAAGCATCGTGCTCCATGAATCATAGCGACAGCGCAGGAAAAATGCAACCGGATGCAATTTTGACAATGTTTCAAAGATCTGAATTCCTATATGGTGTCAAATATCAGTATTACATCGGAGATGGAGACTCAAAAACATTTTCTACAATTTCAAATGCCAAACCGTACAAGGATGTTGAAGTGAAAAAAAAGAATGCATTGGCCATATACAAAAACGTATGGGTGCACGGCTACGAAAATTGATAACAGATTTAAAAAAAAAACAAATACATCAGTAAAAGAGCCAGGAACATCACGAACAAGTCTCAGCGGCAAAGGAAAATTAACAGCGAAATTGATTGACGAATTGACAGTTTATTATTGATTGGCCATTAGAAACAACATCAAATTGTTTGTTTTTTTTTTATTTTTTTAAACTTGATTCGCTATCGTATGACACGAGCTTATTTTAATTTTTTTTTCGATTTTTTAAGAGTTTTTAAAGTCAATATTTTTTTCGAAAAAACACACTTTCAAATTTGGAACATCACCAAAAATTGAAAACAAAACTCTGTCATACGATAACCAATTTTGTTAAGATTTAAAAAAGTCAATTTTTTCAGATCTGACAATTTTTGCGACTCCCAGCGCTGCAACCACGAGGCCCCGTTTTTTTCTCTGCCGCCAGTTTGGAGCTCAATGAAACCATGTTGGAGTGAAAAATATATTTTTTTGAATTTTTTTTTTGATTTTTGAATAAGTTATGAATTTTTAAAAAAGGTCTTTTTTTTCTGCCGATAATTTTATGTCCCCCCTTAAAGAACACGTGCAAGCAACGCACTACTCTTTTTGTGTGTATCTGAATATACACACATTTTTTGAAAGGCAAAGGTACCATTTCCTTAAGCAAAAGCAGCAATAGCTTCAACTTTTATTCATACGAGAATAAACCAGTTATATCTTGGCTGAGCTATTGCTTATTAATCAATACTTTAAGCTTATAGGGAATTGCTTATAATGAATTGCTTGTAAGGAATTGCTTGTAAGGAATTGCTTGGTTTTTATTCATTAGGCTCAATGTCTTGTGTTGCGTAGTGGGTTAAGCATGCCAAAAATGTTTAACTGGGCCATTAGCTTATTTTATTTTGACAATGACAATTGATTTGTTTACTTTAAGGGTATTCTAAGGGCTTACTATGTAACGGAGAAGGTACCAGCTGATAAGTTGCTGAGTTTAAAACTAATACTAAAGAATTTTGCTTGAAATTTTGTCAAGAGTGGAAAAAAAATCAGTTTTGAAAATGAAGTCATAAACTTCTTGCCAAAGTTCACTATAATTCTCGCCCAGTCACGTATTATATGGTGAAAAAACCAGCATTTTGGCGATGATTTTAAAACTGTTCCCAGAACAAGAACTTTTAAATGCAGAGTCGCTCAATACTGAATACAGGGCGCTATCATATTATAAGGAATTGAAAAATTTAAGGTTTCGACTATTTTCGAATTCTGCTCTGAAGTTGAGGTAATAAAAAAAGAGCTAAATGTAAATATGTTTTCAGAATTACTCATAATATCTTATCAATTCCCACTCTTCTGCCAACGTTGAGAGAATTTTTTTGAATCAAAATTTAATTCAGACCAAGTGTCGTAATCGTTTGTAAATATCTACGTGTTCCACACTCATACAAACAAGGGATTTAATTAAATCTTAAAATTAATATTGTCATAATTACAACATTAAAACTACTTAAAAGAAAACAAACATAAGTGTATGCGTATATACATATTTAACAGTTTCTGAAAGAAATCCATATTATTTTTTGTTCGTTTATGTGATAAATATAATGAAATTAAAAAAAAGCATTGGTTTTATTAATATAAAGGACGTATTATTTTACATGAAAATACAATACATTTCATAATATTTACTTCATACTGTTTTATGTACTTTAAAGTTATTAAATGTAAAAAATTCAGTATTCAAAACCATATTTCAGTTTTTTTTTTGTTTCATGGAGGGTATTCTAACATATAATGCAAAAAAAACTATTTTGATAAATTATGAGAAACGTCCTTTCTATATTTCTTTATTTTGTATTCATACACATATCATTACTTAATAAAAAGTACCCTAAACAATAAAAAGTACTATTTGCCTTTATAAAAAAGTACTCTCGAAAATGATCTCATATCATCACTGTTAGACCACTGTTGCCAGATTGAGGTAAATTTCCCTAAATGAGGTAATTTTTGACTCTTTTTTTGGGCAGAGGTAAAAAAGGTAATTTTTGACTAAAAGTGGTAAATTTTGCAATATAACTATTTTATAGATTTCCAAATATTTTTAGTTTTTTTCAGTTTTTTTAACCTGTCTAAACGTACTCACAAGCAGTCCTTTATTATTGTAAATCTTCTTTAGAACCAAAAAACCAAATGTTGGATTATTTTCATTTTTGATTTGATGCAAATTTTAACTTAAAAACTAAAGAATTTGTTGAAACAGATCAAGAAATAAGAAGTAACCAATATTGCTTAAAAGAATATCGGTTATCGAAAGCCATGACCAGTTTCTACAAAAGAAAGTTAGTGAACAAGTGGAAAAAAGTTAATGAAAAATTGGAAAAAAGAAGTCCCTCACATATGGGCATTTCCGCAGAAAAGTCTACCGTGACCAAAAAATGAAAAGTAAACCTACATTTTTTTTTACTTGTATTATTAAAGAGAAATATTCAAAATTAATTTAATTAAAGAGTTCAAATTTTTCCCATCTTGCGTTGGCAAGATATCGGGCTACCAAATTACAGTTAAAGTTTTGGTCAGTTTTGTTTATTTTTATGAGCATTTTCTCTTTACAATTTCCATTTTTAAGAGTAATTGTGCAATTGCACTCTTATCCACAACTTTCGCTACAACAACAATTAACCGCAAAATAAATGCAAAAGAGCAAACAAATATCAATTAACGGTAAAATTTTGATTTGCTTTTAATGATATTCTGAGGTAACGTCACGCCAGACAAAAAAGCATTTAGTTCTATTTTTTCTACGATGACGTTCAGAAGTGCGTGAAATTCGTAATAAATTTTAGTAAAATTAAGTAAATTATATAAAAAAATCGTTAAGAAGAAAACCCGTGAATTTTATATTAAATTTGAAAAGTGAGTAACGTCACGCCACATTGCTCGAAGTTGGCCTGATTTCGTTACTGAATTTGGTTGCAGGTATTTTAGTGGAATTTTTCTCCAACTTCTCATGGTCGATGGGGTAGAATTCAAAAATATATAATATATAATAGCTAAACTTTGTGTTTTATTAACGTCTAATATTTTTTTTTTTAAAAATTTAACTTTTAACATGTTCCGATGGAAATTTAAGTAATGTTACGCCAGATGATTTAGCCTAATAAAAAAAAACCAAGAAACGATTTTTTAATTTAATAACTAGCAAAATAAACTTGTATTATTTTAAATTCTTCCAAATAAAGATTTGTATAAAAACTCTTGCCCAATTCGCAGAGTTTTGCAAATTTTCTAAATCGAAAACCACTCCTGGTTTTTGTAACGTCACGCCAGTGCATATTTTTGCTTATAACTTTTAATTCTTAGAGTCGATTGTTATAATTTTTTTACTTAATATAGAGCAACTCAATTACAACGCAAATATAAAAATAAATTTTCAAAACTTAGACTCCTTCATTATGCTTTTTTCATTTTTTCGTACAAAACGTACATAACGCCATTTTGGAAATGCCCATATCGTGAATTAGAACCGTTGTTGGCAATAGGAAGAAACCAATTGTTCAAGGCTAGCAAAAAAATTTTTTTGTGGAAGTGTGTTAGTGAAGTGAATTAAAACGGCTGTTAATCATTTAAAATTTTGTAATGCCTTTTAGAAAAAGGTAAATTTTCACAGAAAGTGGCAGGCATGGCATTTTACGCACAATTGTGCTTTTTTCGGCACTTTCGAGACTAGACGGCACTTTCAGCACGTGCTTTTTCATTTCGGCACAATTTTAATATCCCAAAATTGAAAACAGTTGCAACGAAACTCAAAATGATTATTTAGCATGTAAATGCAAATAATGTAATTTAAATTTTTCATTCACCTTGTTGCTTACATTCATAATTTGCCATATTTTGCCAAATTTAATTTTTTTAAATTTTTTTAAGAACTTTCAAAAACATAACAATTGAAACAGATTAAAATAACGTTTATATACGATAAATATTCTTTGAATATTAAAGTTCAACTTTAAAATAATAAATAAAGAGATCATTTTTAATACCACTTTAAGGAACTTTTTAGAATTTAAAGTTAAATAAATTAATATTATAGTCTTAAAAAAATGAAACCTGTACCGTTTGTGCTAGGCCCAACTTACACGAATAAGAATGTGTCCGACCCAATATTCGGTTTCGCCCATATTGATGCCGAATAGCCGAAACTGATTTAAAGGGCCGAAACCGAAACCGAATATTCGGTCGGACTCTACTAAAAATGTACTAATTTTCTTATAATAATTCAATTTCGAATTATTGGAGTTGAAATTTTTGTGCTTTTAACGATATCGCATTGTATCCCTAAAAAAAGCCTTTAAAATTCACATTTTGGTTAAGTAATCATAATGTAAAAGGTTACATTAACTTCCACACACGTAAAAATTTGCACTGAATTTTCAAACTTTCGCGAACTTTTATCTCTTAAACCAATCGAGACGACAATTTTTTATTTCATCATTAAGCATAGAAGTCCATATACGTTTAATAAAAATAAAAAAATATTCGGGCCTGGACGCAAAAGTTAAATCAATCCTTGCATTGCTTTATTTTATAATCATTAAAATCCCCATTAAGAGTTGCCTACAATGAAAAATGTAAAAGGTAAAATTATCTTACATATCTGCAAACATTTTCACAGAATTTTTAAATTTTCGCGAATATAAGAATTCTCCTAAACCAACCGAGGCCGACAATTTTGTTTCTACAATTGGCTATTTAATAAAAGTTTGAAAAATATTCAGGCCTGGGACCCAAACTGAAGCGATGCAAATCAATATGCTTAAGGCAGTGTCGATAGATTTCAAGTTGAAATCTCGTGAAGGGGTCTCGAAAAATATGTTTAAAATTTCAATTTGAATTCTTTTTGGATGTAACACCACCATATCGCACCCCTCTTCAAAAGAGGCACTACTCAAAACTTTGAAATTTTGACTTGTTAAAATCAATGATTTGTAATGCACATCCAATCGACTAACAAAATTAGTAATTTAAAATATGTAATACTACCAAGATTTGTAATTCCTTCTTTTCTTAAAGTTTACAAATCTTGAAATAAATCTAAGTCAATCATGTTCTGCTTATATGATGACACCGAAACTGTATTCAAATTTAAACCACGTCAAAAACTAAAACTATGGTTAGTCCCGCATGGGTTTTAACCCACGTCAAATACTAAAACTAAGTTTTAGTCACGCAAGGGTTTTAAAATATAAGCTATACACCCTGGTTTGATCCTCAGTCAAACCAGGTAGTATTGTTTGTGGTATTTAACAAAATGTTAACACACTGTCAATTATTTATTATTTTTTTATTGTGATTTACAATCACAAGGATCAACGTTTTTTGCCTGTCCGCTTTATACTGCCCGAATACCAATGTGGCCTTTGCTTCGTTCACTCTTCAAGTATATAAAGAATTTATTTTTCAATTTTTATATTAATATTGCAGCGTAACACTTATATATAATTTTTAGTTCTTATCTTAAAACTAACTTGTTTTTGTTAAGTTTTAGCAGCAAAAAAAAACAACTTAAAAATTATTTTTTACCTAAGCGAAAAACAAAAATCGAAAAATATTTCTTAAAAACTTTTTTAATTAAAATTATAAGAATAATAGTCCCTTTTTATGAGTAATTTTCTAATAAATGTTATGTTTTGTAGCATATTAGTTATGTAAAGACATTCTGCAAGCTTCAAGATTGAGAATAATTCATTGCGAATTGAACAATTAAGAAATTTTTCGAACATTTTCCCTAACTTTGCCGATATATATTTGTATATAACAATTTATAAATAAAAACTAGGAAATAGTAACAAATATTTTTTTTTAAAAAAATGTAGTTGGCTGATTCGACAAGCAAAAGACTCTAAACCAAATCTGCGGCAGGCATTAAAAACGAAATCGAAAGAGAAATCGGAAGAAGAATTCGAAGAGGCATCGAATGAGGTCTGTGACGGGAAATCGGAAGAAGGATTAGAAGACGAACCGGAAGAGCCGTCAGAAGATGAACCGGAATCACCTTCAGAAGACGAACAGGAAGAGCCGTCAGAACAGGAATCAGAACAGGAAAAAATACCAAATACCGTCAGAATAGGAAAAAATACCAAATCAATTTTCGGCAGGAATGGCAAAATAAATACAGCTGGTTGTTGAAGACACGTCTCTTAAGCAAGGCAAGAAATGCAATATCTGCAATGTGCCAATTATTGGATGTGGTTTTCATATTGAACGACATTCGTCTTCGAAAGAGCATAGAGCAGCGTATGAAAACGCAAAAAAAACTTTGAAAATAATTAATTTTACAAAACGTGACAGTGCCTTGCTGTCGAAACTGAGGCAAAAATATTTGAAATACGCCCTTGTTTATAGCTGAGCATAATTTGCCCTTCCACCATAACCATCTCGGACTCTAAAGTTGTCAAATCAATGTGCATTAACAGAAAAAAGGGCAAAAAATAATTAAAACCTTAACTGGCCCACAAAACACAAAAGAAATTTCGCAAATAAAAAAAAAAACATATTTTTCACTTATAATTTTTTCCCGTTTTTTGGGATTTGCTCCTGTTTCTGACTGCGTAATGATGTGTTCTCGCATGGGTAATTGTTAGTTGGACTTTCACGTTTTGGAAATTCTTCAAACCATTTCATATTATGTACTTCCAAACGATGAATGTTTTAGCAAAAACGTAGTTTATTCAGAAGTTTTTAGCAACTAAAAGTGATGTTTTAACTAAGTTCTGTTATTATTCTCTTCTTTTCATACCAAAAGGTCCTTTTAGATTTGTTATTAACATTTCAAAAGTGGGCGCGTTAGTTCATTAACCTTTCATACTTCGTTTCTGCGCTTAATAATTGTATTTTGTATATGCTCCAATGTTTGATATTTATTTTTTTTTCATATACAAGTCTTATACAAGTAATATTATAAAATAATATTGGGTGCGATAATTGGAAGACCTCCACCTCGATGATTTTCACCTAGCTTCACGCCAAAAAAAAACTATTAATGCTGTAATGACACTAATGCTGTTATAACACACTATTTGTAAATAAAAAACAAGTAAAGAAACTCTCAAGTTGGTCTAGCCCGACTATGGACTACCCGAAAATCTCCTTCTCAGAAAACGAACACAATCATATTTATTGAAGTTTGGACAGGACAACGTCTGTCGGGTCTGCTAGTATGTATATATACGGAAAACATGATTTTTGGAGGTTTTTGCAAAATGATTTAACTCACTGACGGATTTCGGTATAGCCAAAATATATTGGGAATCATCATAAAATACATCAAGGTTCATTTAAGGATGGGTACAAATGGAACTTTTTTTTTTCAAGGCACCTTAATATATATATTTATAATATATTTATAATATGAAAATTTTTGAATTTGAAATTTGTATCAAGACCTTTTTAAATTTATCTTCCATATAGAAAGCGAGTTAAAACTGTTTGCAAAACCGTTATATCATTGCGAATAAGGTCATCTTGAAATATGCAATAGAGCTCTCTGGTGTTTTTTTCTGTATATTTTCTTTAAAAATTATAAATTTTTGATAAATGAGTTTTGACAGTTTTTTACGAAATAAGCGCGAATTTTAAAATTCGGCACTATTTTTTTCTAAAAAGCACTATTTTTCTCTCTGATTCGGCACAATCAAAAAAGGTCCAATTCCATCCCTGGAAAGTGGTAATTTTTTTCCCAAATAGTGGTAAATTTCATTTCGGCTCTCTGGCAACACTGTGTTAGACACACAACCAGTGCGCTGCAGCGTAAAGCTTGCTCGCTCTTTTCCTCTCCGATTGTGTTTGTTGGTATTGTTTCTTTATCTTAAAGTGCTTTAAATAAGGGATGTTTTACGTACAAGACCACACACAAGAAGTTGTCTCATTCAGTTGGCGCTGAGACTTCAAGCGATTAAGTCTTCGCTGCTTAATTTTTTGTTATGCTATTTTTTGGCAATATTATATAATATAATATTGGCGTATAGTGTTATCAATGTGTGGAAAGGTGTGTTCGCATTAGTCAACAGTTAAAATTCATTTACAAAATCCTTAAATTAATTTAAATGGAACAGTTTTCATCCCGATGCTGCTTACTTTAAAACAAGATGTTTAAAGTCACAGATCTTCATTAAGTTTTAAGTCATGTTAAAGAATTAAAATGTCGTTTTTGGGAAACGAAAATAGATTCCTGAGCTGAAAAAGGTTAAAAGCTTTTTATTAAGACTTCTCAGACCTTACCGAATGTAATTTCGTTTTTGGAGCGAAAATTTAGTGTACTTGCAAATCTCCTATACAAATAAAGGACGGTCTTATGTAAAAAGTTAATGCAACTAAACCACAAGCCTTTAAATATTTTCATAAAAATATGTATCGCCCATTTCATATTGAAGCATAATATAAGTTGCACTCACAACTTCCGATTTGGCTCAAATTTTTTTCTTGGATTGGTTTATTGTTTTAAAAGAAAATTCGGAGTTTGAGATTTAAAGAGTTTTTCGCGGACCCACAGCCATGCGTATGCCTAAAAAGGGTATATTTTGAGACAACTTAGCTCTGTCAATTTAAATTAGATTTTTGTAAATTTTATTTTTTAATTTTTTTAAATTTTTAATTTAAAAGTTTAATGCCATGCCAGCATCAGACGCTATAATTTTTTTTATAATTTCTTTCATAATTTAAGCTTTTTTAACGTTTCATTACCTTTCATTACCTTAAAATGAAAATCAATTTTTTAAAATGAACTTCTAAAACGTGCGTATGATTTTCTATAATAAACATTTTATATTGAGCTTTTGAAACGTTCGTTTGATAGTTTAAAATGAAAATTTTACAAAATAACTTCTAATTATACTTCAATTCTAAAATGTTAATTTTAAAATATCAAATAAACGTTTTAATAACTCATATTAAAATGTTTTGTATAGAAAATCAAACGAGCGTTTAGAAGCTCATTTTAAAATGAAAATACATTTTAGAGGAGCAAAATCTGGGTTAAACGTTTTCAAAAGTAGCACGAAACGTTTTCAAATTTTTCTCTGTGTAAGTAGAAGTGAATAATGACATAAAAATGCATTCAATGAATACAAAATTGATCCATGAATACAATTTTGAATTCATATCCAATTTTAAAGAATTTATTTATCATAAATTTTTCGTATTCCGAATATTGAATTAGATTTTTTATTTAAATGAATTCTTTTAATAAGGAATGCAGTTCAGTTTCGTTATTCATTAAGCATTAATTGTTTTTTATGAATTTATTTTTTGTTAATTATTTCGTTTTCTATTATTTTGATTTTTTTATTCATTATTCAAGTTTTATTCATTATCACTTTCCGACCGTGTACGCAGAATTGTGCGTATGACTTCAATTTTTATTAGTTCAACAAAATGCTGCCATGGTGTGATTAGACCTGAAGCACATAATTGTATATGAGGTTTTTTTTAAAGAAAACCAAAATCTGCCGTTATATATTTTTGCGTTTGTTATAAAATGATTTTTTTAGTGTGGTATTTTGAAAATTTGTGAAAACGAGTCGGAGCAGTAAGAATTAAATTTTATTTAAATAATTTAAAGTTTGATAGATACCATCTAATAAGTGTTTTTACGATCAAAGCACTACAACTTTTAATAAGAAAATGATATTCGATTTTGAATTTGTAATTTAATTTATTTTTTAGCCACTTTCATACTAAGTGCAAAAATTATGCGTTTCCTAAAATTAAAGGATAACAGTTTATTTCATTGATTTCTATGAATACAAAAACGGCAGGTACTAAAATTGTATCAAATTTTAACCAACAGTTCTTGCGTAGATCGGAAAGGGTTATACATTTTTTAACCAATATTATTTTTCATTTATTGTTAATTTTTTATTTATTATTAATTTTTATTTGATTAGTATTTTTTATTCATGCGTTTGGTTTGTATTAATTTTTTAACCAAAGTAGTATATTTTAAATTTGGTTACTAACCAAATTCGATAGGGCTAAGACGGTTTTTTTAATTGCAGCTTAATTTATAAGTAGCAATTTAATCAGGGACCGTACCGGTTATGGCTTTTTTTTCGAAAAATTCACAAATTAACTGTTATATTTTAACTTTTATATTTCCAGACAAAAGTTCAAGTTATTTGGTGCCTTTTATTTTTTCGGGCTAATATAACAGTTACTTTTGACTTTTATTTTATCAGTAAAAAATAACAGTTATTTTCAGCCTTTTATTTTTTCGGTCAAAACTATCAGGCAATTTGTATTTTTTCAAAGGCCGTTTATCGTCTAAAAAACTATTGATAGCATGTGTAAAATTTGATTTGCGCCTTATTCGCAAATCTTAGGAGGGATTCTAGGGGAATTTTGCCAAACTCACTGCTTGTTTGGCTACGGTTTCGAGGTTTTTGTACAATTCCTGCAGTGGAATAGCTACGTATTCTGTGAACTCTGATCCCAGCCCGGCACCTTCCTTTGCTAGTTCGTCTGCCATCTCATTTCCTTCAATGCCCATGTGGCTTGGAACCCAGAAGATACAAACTCTCTTTGAAGTGTTCAATGCATCTAGTGCGTCCTTGCTTGCTAGGACATTTCTGGACTTGACGGTATCGGAACGCATGGATTTGATTGCCGCTTGGCTGTCAACAAAGATGTTAATTACAGAGTGTTGAGTGTTTGTACTAAGAGCTATCTCTGCGGCCTTCCTGATGGCAAAAACCTCCGCCTGGAAGACACTGCAGTGGTCCGGTAATTTGTATGCTTGCCTTATATCGGGCTCTGCGCAATACACTGCCGCACCTACTCCCGTATTCATTTTGGAGCCATCTGTGAATATGTTGACCGCTCTCTGGGCCTGTCTGATACCTTTGCGCCAGTCTGTTGGTCCTAGAAGTGTGGGTATTTTGGGTTCGAGAGTTGTGCTAGGGAACATGTAGTCTCTGCTACTGATTGCATCCTTGCCAATTCTACAGTGTCCGAAATTTTGTTTGCGGAAGTTGCCAGCAGCCGTAAGCCGCTGTGCCGTTTTACTAGCCGTTAGTTTTGCATATATGTCAAGAGGATCCAGACATAGAATGGTTTCAAGAGCTTTCGTAGGAGTTGACTTCAGCGCACCGGATATGCATAGCGCAGCTTGTCGCTGAGTTTTTTCCAAGTATTTGAGATATGTTGACTTATTCACCGCCGGCCACCACACAATGATTCCGTAGAGTAGAATTGGACGAACAACCATTGCGTAGATCCATTGCAATAGAGAGGGTGAAAGGCCCCCAGTGCTGCCCAGCATCTTCTTGGATGCATATAGCGCATTGGTAGCCTTCCTAACCCTCTCGTCCACATTGAGTCTCCACGTCAGTTTGCTGTCGAGTACAACTACCAGGTATTTCGTGTGAGTTTTCGGGATGAGCCGAGTGTTGTTTATTCTTGGTGGAATCCATGGTGGTATCTTGTACTTATTCGTAAACAATACCAGATCTGTTTTCTCTGCGTTTATACTGAGGCCGACTGAGTTCGCCCATCTAAGTACCTCTTTTAGTGTATGCTCCATTAAAGAGCTTAATGTCGAAATGAATTTTCCCACTATAATTATGCTTATATCATCCGCATAAGCTGTTA
The DNA here is from genome assembly GCA_958299015.1 of Tetanocera ferruginea. Lineage (NCBI taxonomy): Eukaryota > Metazoa > Arthropoda > Insecta > Diptera > Sciomyzidae > Tetanocera > Tetanocera ferruginea. The sequence goes on along the minus strand of OY282640.1, from coordinate 95,288,713 downwards.
TCTTGGGGGCTTTGCCTTCAAAGTTTTTGAATAGTTCGTTAACAACTAGATTCCAAAGTAATGGTGAGAGGACTCCTCCTTGGGGTGTTCCTCTGCTCACTTCTCTTGCCATGGTTGTGGAGCCCTACTCGGCTTGGACCCTCCTACAACTTAGTAGGTTGTCTATCCAGAGGTCGATTGCTGGTGGTGTACCGATCGCGCGTAATCTGTTTAGAATGGCCGTAGTTGACACATTGTTGAATGCACCTGATATGTCTAGGAAAGCCCCTAGTGCGAATTCTTTGTTGTAGAACGCTTTCTCTACATGGACTACTAGGTTGTGTAGTGCTGTCTCCACCGATTTTCCTTTCGTATATGCGTGCTGGTTGGCTGCAAGCATCGGCCGGTTTGTGCCGTTTCTTATATGCAGTTCTACTAGCTTCTCGAGTGTTTTGAGTAGAAAGGATGTTAGACTTATTGGCCTGTAGTCCTCTGGATACAGGTGGCTACTACAACCTGATTTTGGTATGAAGACCACCCTAGCTGTCCTCAAGGTTGCAGGCACATAGTTAAGTCTGATGCATCCTTTATATATTATCTCAAGCCATGGAACGACTTTCAAAGTGGACGCTTTTAACATGGCTGGAAATATGCCGTCAGGTCCTGGGGATTTAAATTCTGAGAAAGAGTTTATAGCCCACTGGATTTTGTCTAGTGTTATTAGGTTCTGCGGAGTCTGTGACGGGATTGTCCAGTCTCTCTCTGTGACGTTGTAGTGTTCTCATACACACTACATACAGATAACACAATCAATTCTAAATACACTTTACACTTTCTTCTTGCTTCGAAATTAATGGACCTTAGTTAACACCCAATTCCACCCCAGAATAATGAAAAAGGACGGAAAGACAATGCAGAAAATATGGTTTTTAATGAATTCCTGGTTCCCCAAATAGCGATTTTCTATGAAAATCGTGTGGTTTTGTACTGGAGCCCATCTAACGGTAAATTTTTTAATAAAAATACTAAAGATATTTAATTCACTATTAAAAACAACTTATGGATGCAAATTTTCAGAGAGACTACGTACAAGAGTGTCAGCAAAGAAACAAAAAAACATTATTTAACCTATATTCAACTAATTTTATACTCATGTTACAGTACAGTTTTTTACAAAAACCACCACAGATATTGATTACCCATTAAAAACAACTTATTCATGCAGGTTTTCAGATAGATCGAACATTATTAACCATATTTTCAATTACTTTTGTACTGGAGCACATGTTATATCCTAGACAGACATATGGTTTCCGTACTACAATCTGTACTACAATGAAAGCTCAAGAAACCACGACCTAGCATAGTGAAAGACCTGTGGTATTGTGATAAGTTGTTCACATGTCAGCTGATGCAAAGGTTTGTAAATATAAACAAGAAAATGGATTCAATCAAAATTATAATTGCTCCACGCAACTAGAAATAAAATGTGCCCACTCCTAATTGCAGTGTTTCCAATATATTTTTTTTAACTTTTTGCATTATTTTTTCTGTTTATACTGATAAATTGGATATTCTGCTAACTGATCAATTTGTTTATGCTGTCGGATTGCAGCGAAAACACATGATTCTGACAAAAGAGCTTAAAGCTTTGGCTGTGTTCAATGTGATTCATCGGTGTACATTCCAGAACACCACATAATTTCAATGGTTTCTTGGATGCTATTGTAGTACGGAACTCTAGTTGCTTTGGAACAAAACTTTGGAATACCGATGACACACATATGGTTTCCATATCATATTACATTTTGTACTACATGTCTGTCTAGGATATTAAGTTACATTTTTTTACAAAAACCCCCATAGATCTCAATTAACCATTTAAAATAACTTATGCATGCAAATTTTCCAAGAGATCGAACAAGTACAGTAACAAATGTAACAAAGTAAGCAAATCATACGATAGTAATGTTTCAATAACAATAACAAAAACAAGTAAAGAAAGTCTAAAGTCGGTCTAGGCCGACTATGAAATACCCTAAACCCACTTTTCAAAAACAAAAACTTTTTTATTGTAAATGGAAGTTTCCGTGGGCGGATGAAGCCTATAATTTATGTATATGCATTTAAATGTTGATGAAAAATTTACACATACCAAGATTTATTCCTGTAGCTCACAGTTAATGCCTTTATTGTGCTTTCGCTATGGGAGGTGGGCGTGTTCATGGACGGATTACTCCCAATTTTTGAACACATCTTAGTTTTGGTATAGAATACGTACATACCAAATTTAATTTCTCTATGACAAACATAACCTTATTTATTGAGTTTTAAACTTTTTGGGTTGTATGGGAGGTAGGCGTGTCCGTGACCGGATGACGTCCATTTTTTGAAGACATCTTTGTGTTTATATAAAACACATACATATGAAATTTTATTATTGTGGGCTAATTATGAGCTGAGTTATGCAGTTTTCAATTTTCTCGTTGTATGGGAAGTAGGCGTGTCCGTGGGCGGATGACGTCCATTTTTCAAAACAGTATTTGTCTTGTCATAAAAAACATATGTGCCAAATTTTTGCTCTTTAGGTTAAACACAGGCTTATTTATTGCGTTTTCAGTTTTTGGGTTGAATGGGAGGTGGGCGTGTCCGTGAGCGGATGACGGCCAGTTTTCGAAGACATCTTTGTGTTGGTATAAAACACATACATATCAAATTTTATTGTTGTAGGTTAACTATGAACTGAGTTATGCAGTTTTAAATTTTCGCGTTGTATGGGAGGTAGGCGTGTCCGTGGGCGGATGATTTCTATTTTTCAATACCATCTTTGTTTTGTTATAAAAAACATATGTGCCAAATTTAAGCTCTTTAGGTTTAACACAGGCTTATTTATTGCGTTTTCAATTTTTGGGTTGTATGGGAGGTGGGCGTGTCCGTAAGCAGATGATATCTTTTTTTCGAAGACATCTTTGTGTTGATACAAAACACATACACACCAAATTTTATTGTTGTAGGCTTATTATGAGCTGAGTTATGCAGTTTTCAATTTTTGCGTTGCATGGGAGGTAGGCGTGTCCGTGGGCGGATTCCAAAAATATTCAATAGTGCAGATCCTTGGGTGCATGTGACCATGTGTACCAATTTTCATCCAATTATCTCAACTCCTTCTTCTTATCCTGTGTATACGGACAACACACAGACGGACAGACGGACGGACATGAATAGCTCGACTCACGAGGTGACGCTGATCAAGAATATATATACTTTTCTATACCGGACTCGCTTCGTTCTATGCGTTACAAACGTTTGCACAAAGTTAATATACCCTGACCTTTCAGGTTTAGGGTATAAACATAATAGCAAATATGATTTCTTCGTTTGAACCAAACGTTTGAAAATTTCATTGTAATCAGAGAAAATAATTTAGATTAGAAGTTTCTGATTTAATTTTAAGTATATTTGAATTTCCTTGCATTGAATTATTTTTTTGTAAATTTTTCATTTATGTTTGGTAAGTTGTTTTTCATTTAATAAAACATTTTAGATATTACTTCATAATGATTTTTAATGATAATGCATTATTCACAATACGTTTTAATGATAATGCAAAATTAAGTTCTTTGATATTGGTTTGGCAAAGTGCTTCTGACATTCTGTATCTCAAAAAAGAAACAAAAAATCTTTGTAAAATTTTATAAAGTGTCAAAACCACATTGCCTAGGGAGCTAGAGACGGGTAAAATATAAAAAAATAGCCACTAACGTCCTGTCACTGTTCGTTTTGTACCTTATCAATATTTTGGTAAAAAAATAACTTATTTCACCAAATGTTGACTAACCAAAGATGAGACCATTAACTGTTTTCATCTTTGATTTCAAACTACAGTTCTCTCAGAAGGTATAAGAAAGCTTGTAAAAAATACAATAAACTACTTAAAAAATAAAATAATATTCCTAGACATATCGGCGAATGTTGTCAGTTATAACTTACCAACAACATTGTTCAATATGGAATACAAAATAAATAACCAACAATGAGACACAAATAACTCGTGCTCATATTTGGCCATATACATATATAAAGAATATATTAAAAAATATATATAAATAAATTAGACCTTCATGCTCCCATTCTTGAATAAAAAATACCATTTAAAAATCAATATTTTCATATTGAATCTTACGGCACTTTAAATCCCAAATGAAACCATAAAAAATCAATCTATATATACAAAATAACCATTTTAAAGAACATTGTCGATTCCAACTTTTCATTGAAAATTTTTACACCGACAATATTTTTCAATATGAAATAAACTAACCAGATAGTGTGGGTGGGAAAAAAAAACATGCAAAAAGACAAAGGAAAAACACTCAGTTATGTTTGTTTTAACAAAGGAATTTTTTGTTGGAAAAAAGGTGGAAATTGCTGAAAAAAAGATGAAAATATTGCGGAAAAAATGGAAATTGCTGAAAAAAAGAAGAAAAATATAAACCCAATGAAAACAATTTTTAGTGGAAAACAACCTAAAACCTAACCCTTGCCGTGAAGGCGCATGGACTATCTTTAAAACGTTTTTTCGACTACCGCCAGATAGTCTCATCATAAGGATTTATTTATCTAATAAAATCTAACGAAACCTCTAAAAACTGAATGCACCGCATTCGAAATAAGCTAAATCTACTCGAATTGTCTGAGAGTAAATATAAAAAAAAAACGTAACAAGAAAAACTATTTTACCTAAAAAAACATTCGCAGAACATTCGAAATATCACACATTCATTAATACATTCACACATTAAATTTTACTCAGGAAAAAAAATTATTTTGCAAAAAAACAAAATTCTCTAAAAGAAAAAGAAAAAATTAAACGAAAAAATAATATATGAAATGAAATATTAATGCTAAAAAATATTATTATAAAATATAAAAACACAAAACTTACAAAACATTTTTCTTTGGATGTTGTGTTTGATTTTTAATTTTGGTGTTGTGTTTAATTTTTAATTTTATATTTTTACTAGCTGACCCGGCAAACGTTGTTTTGCCTTCAATTTTTATTTTCACTGAAAGTGTGATTCCGTTGCAAAGTCGTGGCGGATTGATATTTAGAAGAAGAATGGTAGGTGCACTGAACCGACATATCAAATATTGTTCAAATACCGTTAACCGCAGCTGAAATAAAGTATTTTTTTATTTTTGATAGCTGGCCCGACAGACGTCGCCCTGTCCAAATTAAAAAAAATTGTGTTTGTTTTGTGAATTTGTGAAAAGCTGTTCCAAATGTGTAAAAATACTTAAAAAGGGGGAAAATACGTTTTTTTCAATGATAATTTTTATTCATATAGGTTTGGGGTATATTTGATTTACATTTGATTTGAAAATAAGTACAATGAATCTTATGGTGTTTTATTTACATTTTGCTTGAAAGATCTAACCAATTAAAAAAAAAAGAAATATTTGTTCGATTGCTTAACTGTGATAACATAATTTCGTTTATTGCAATAATCTGTGATACACGACATTATTTGTTTTGTTTTCTTGAGCGAAAACAAATAATGCTGATGGTGTTTATGGTGGCAACTCACCATGCGAGAAGCTTGGATTTTCAAGGTTAATACCTCAAACACACAATGACTGCCCTTGAGACTTGTCAATTGTCATTGCAAATGCAAGCCTTACCGGAAATTGCAAGCGTTTAAAATCGAAAGGCATGTCGGTCGGAATCATTGGGATCCGTGGTATCAAAAGGTCTTCACCTTTGTACTTTCCTTTAAGTATTGTTGCTTCGATGACGTTATTCATCAGGTTTTTTACCGCAAGCCGGGTGCCATTACAAAGACGTGGTTGGTTTATGTTTCGTAACATTATGATTACCGACCCGACTTTCAGTTGGAGATTGTGAGGCGGTAATCCAGCTAATTCCAGCGAGTTTAAAAACTCCGCTGGATAGTTGACGACATCATCTTGGGAAGTACAGAATCCACCAATTTGTACGTCATAAATTCGACAGCTATTTCAGATTGAAGCTTAAAATTCAATTCGTCGACATCAATGTTTTCGCAGCCACTAAAGCACGTTAGGTCAACTAATTATGATTTTTGTAATTTTGTGCAATGTTTGGAAAAACCTTTCGGATGAGTTCGGATTTTGATTCGGTGAACTGACAGAAAGCGACGGGAAAAAAGCGACTGTATTCAAGTCGGTCGAAATGTCAACCGGGATTTTGCGGTTGCCAATGTCCAGCAATTGTTTTGAAAATACTTCTCCAGATTGATCGTTCTGCAGCTCGACACGCATGTTCACAGTCAATTTGAGTTTCTTGACGTGTTTCCAAAAAACGGACGACTTCAAACACGCATTAAGTTCATCGGCTGGAGTTGATCGTGGAATCACTGGCAATGTTTGACGAAAATCACCTGCCAACAGAATCATCGCACCAGCAAACTGGTTTTGATTGTTTCGGAAATCTTGCATCGCTTTGTCTAAAACTTTGGCCATCGCACTGTGCTTGGAAATGTTGCTTGTTGGATTTTCATTGATTTGCATATTCAATGGCAACTTGAGTGCTGAATGAGCAGTTCGACCGCCTTCCAACAACTTAGCTGCAATTCCTGATGAAGCAAGTGCAAGTGCAATATAATTCTGCGAGCGTATCGTTGCCAAAATCAACGCGAGCAAAAAAGTTTTTTCAGTTTCACCGGAGCGTCCAAAAAAAAATCTCTGCAATTCCATCGTTCACAACTTTCATAAGAGTGTTATACGTATATTTTTGTTGTCGATTTAACAGTGGAACGCTCGTTCGAACTAATTACCTCATGGCATCGCAATCATATTGCTTTTCGCGTCTCAACTCTTGATTGAATGCGTCGTGCATCGAACGATTGGGAGCTGTCATGCCTAAGTCACATAATGCCTTGTTCGACATCATCAAGCACATGTCCTCAATTAATATCAAAGTCTCGTTGTAAATTTCCTTGCTCAGTTGCAAATTTGGATTTGATATTCTAATACGCATCTGATGCAAAATGTCGAGATAATTATCGAAAACAGTGTTCGTATTTGATGAGGATTTGACAAAAGCACAGCATTTCCGAGGGTGTATATCTAATGAGTGTCATTTTCTAACAATCGCAAACGTTGATACGCTTCTCTATATGTGTCACACAGTTCACCATTTAAAGTTCGCAAATCTTGGAATTTTGTTGGGCCACGAACGTTGACTAACAGCAAACGTAAATAGAGGCACTCATCATTTCTTGGATGGACTGTGTAAATGCGACCTAATGAGTCGGTGGAAAATAAATTGGGGTAACCTGGAACTGGATTTCCTTGTTTCCGCCGTTGAAATTTCTTTGACGATTGATTCCAAGTGTATTCCTTGGAAGTGGACAATTTTTCTTTGTGTAAAAAACTTTTGTAGACAATTACAAACATTTATAAATAAAATAAGCCAAACCTGCCCAGCTGTTCTGCGATTTTAGATATATATATATCAAAACAGTGGGCGCAAAAGTGGGCGTGCTCAATTTTTCTTTCAGTAAAAACTTAAATTGGATTCCTACGAACATTTAAAAAAGAATTAGCCAAATCAGTGTAGCCGTTTTCCGATTTTAGACAAATCGAAAAAGTGGGCGTAGAAGTGGGCGTAGTCAATTTTTCTTTCCGTAATAACTTAAATTGGATTACTACGTACATTTAAAAAAAGAATTAGCCAAATCAGTGAAACCGTTTTCCGATTTTAGATAAATCGAAAAAAGTGGGCGTGGTCAATTTTTCTTTCCATAAAAACCTAAGTTGGACTATGACGAATATTTAAAAAAAAAATTATTCAAATCGGTCCTGCCGTTCTCAACTGATGCAATTACCAACGAACGACATTTGATTTTTATTTATGTAGATTTTATGTTATAAATATGTTATTAACAGTGACGAAATTTTACGGTGACGAAATTTTGCTGATTTTTATTTTGTATTATATATTATACGTTTAAGAAACGGTCACGAAGTTTTAATTTTTTAAACCACGTTATTATTTTGATTCGAACGGCGGAAAAATTTTTTTATATTATACGATTTAACGGTGACGAAGGTTTATTTTTTTAAAACACGTTATTATTTTGTTTTGAATGGCGAAACAAATTTTTAACTTTTTAAACACGCTATTATTTTTAACACGCTATTATTTTTAACACGCTATTATCTTGTTCCCAACAGCATGGAAAAAATTTTTTAACTTTAAAAACGCACAATATTTTATTAGAATTAAAATCCATAAAAAACAAATCAAATAGGGTTTGTCATATTAGGGAATAAAAAGTTTCTTAACAAATATCAATTTAACTCTCGCGTTCACGTTCAAGAAAAAAAATTTTAAATACTCCCGACATTTTTTTTGACTGCGTACCGCACTTCAAAAAGATTTTTTAAGACTAAAAAACATGTCTCTATCGAAAAATGATCGATGGTTGATGGACATAGAGAATTTTTTCTAGAAAAGAGAACCGAATAGCAGGAATATGTGCAAATAACAAAAAATTCTTTTATATCGAGCGCACGCGACCAAGTATAAGACAGGATGGCGTCTTTTAATTTTTGAATAATTTAATTTGAACAATTATTTTCGTGTATTTTGTTGCTGGTTATATGTGTGGGTCCGGAAAATTATAAGGTGAGAGTTTTTATTTTGGTGTGTTCTTGGGGAGAGTGTAAGTTTTGGTGAGAGTTCCAAAAAGCCATCACCAAATAAATCACAGGATGGATTAATAAAAAAAAGCGTACGACAAAGTACAATGTTCACATACACTACTATATAATATTGATCAAACGAATGAGTAAGTTTGGTTAATTTTTCTATGTTGTATTAAAAAAGTCGGGACGTAATGGTATTCAGTCGGCCAAAATACCATTATACCCCCCCAATTAACATTTTCTGGGTACTCGCCTGGCTGCCAATGTCGTGGAGCAGAGAACCAATTTCATACAAAACAAAAGCAACACAAGCAAAAACATTTTCCATCGATTTTCTTATATAAACACATGCATTTTTCTTCTTATATTTTACTATAATGTGACTTTAATATAATAGTGACATAAGCCTAAATTAGATATTAATTCAGCGGAGGATAATTAGATCAGATCTGATATTTTAGTATATATTTTATCTTTACCAATGAATATTAAAGGCTGTAGGTAAGCCCTAAAGTATTCGCCAAAAAAAGTTTCATGGCCTTGAAAAAATCTGTTAAAACGACCCCATACAAACCGCGCTGCAAGATGTAATTCTACGTCAAAAAACATTAAAAGAAAATCATATCTTGTATCCTTTCCTATCCCATACAATATCTCAAATAAGAGATAATATCAAGAGAATCATACCTAACACAAGAACAAAGCGATCGTTAGAATGCATAGGAACTGAATGGAAATGGATTGCAGGACATCCTGACCATGACGAGTTTAAAGTTATTGAGAAAAAAAATTAATAACTTCTTAAAAAATAATAATAAGCAATTTGTTATCAATAAAATTACAGTTTAACAAATTAATAAATTAACAAATATAACAATTATTATTACAAAACAAATAAAAAATGAAAATACAATTAAGGAAGAATGTATTTTAAAAATAATATATCAACTAGAAATAATAAGAGAAGAAATTGTAAACATTGAATATGCCTTAAATTGGGCTAAAGCAGGAGTAGTTAAATCATTTATGTCATCTAACGAAGAAGTTAATATTACAAAAATTTTTATTGAAAAAGAAGAGGTTCCTTACTTAGACAAAGAAGAAGCCCTCGAATTTGCAGGAATTAAAATTGCAAGCAATAAATCAACTTTAATTTATATAATAAAACTACATAAAACTACCCATAATGAGTGTAATACTTTTATAATAAAACCTTTAAAAAGGGATAATGTAATTAATAAAATAGAATATGAAAATATTCTGAATTGTAATAATAACATTTTTGGGATAAAAAATAAATGTAAAACATATAATAAGCTATCAATTTGCCCTTATGGTAATATTATAGATATTAGTAATACGTCTTGTATTCCAAATCTTATAAGAAGTCGACCGTCTAGATGTGCAATAATTAACAATCAACATATTCCTGAGGTAGAAGAAATCTCAACAGAACTTTTGCTTTTAAACCAATACAATGGATCATTAACAATGAACGATGAACTAATAAGATTAAAAGGAAGTTTTATAATAAGATATCACAACGCAAGCATAGAAATTGAAATAGAACCTATTCGACAAAAGAAGTTACCATCTATACGCCACTGCCAGCATTGCTACAGCCAATCTCTTAATCCAAACAAATTGAAGAAATACTGTCATTGCAAATGATGAAGGAACTAAACATTAATAATACCGAGCCAGGGGCGCAACCAGGAATTCTTTTCGGGGGAATTTTATCAAATGTCGGCCTTATATATGAAAAGAATTTTATGTAATTATAGCGGCTGCAATGTAGCGGTCAATGCGTCCGATATTTGCACTATTGGTTTTTTTTCAAAGGCTTCATATCACAGCATAAGTTTCAACAATGTTCAAACAAAGCATATGTATACTTATTTTTCTCTCTTAATAAAGGGTGATTTTTTGGTATTTTTTTCAGGGTACATTTTTTGACACCTCACTCGTGATTAGTAACATTTGACAAAGCCAAAAATGCTCTATAAGGATTTTCATTTCACCATAAATAGATTGATAAACAACCAGCTTTTGCAAATCAATGAAATTTATAATTAAAATTCGTGCTCTGAGACAAATGTGTTTCGCTAATACTGTGGTGATTTAAAGGGATTGAAGTATATAGCGGCAGGATTGAAGGTTTATAGCGGCAGAGTTTGCCTTCGCCATATGCTATAGTGTTTGCCAACTTGAACTAGGTTCAAGGCAAACAGAGACGATTGAAATCAACAAACAAAGCAGAGATCTGCCGACTTGTGTAGTTAATCAAAGTCTGATTTATTCTTGGCCATCTCGGCTCTTTTAAACATTTTTACAAGTGGAACTTACAATAGTCTTAAGCTATAGTTATACTTTTCTACTTAATTTAAAAACCTATAATATGTGTTGCGTTTCGTTCTCCCTTATGAATTTGAATCATCAAAAGGATTCAAATTACATATTTTTGGTTTGACAAATGGAATTTGGGCACGGTCACCAATATTGAGTGAGTAATGAAATCGCACTCAATATCGATGAGCGGTAACCAAAACATTCGCATGCATTGAATGCAGCACACGCCGATAATGCAGTGCTAGCTTATTAGTCACTCAATGCATTGCCGTTTGTGACAACGAAACGTAGGGTCGGCAGTGTGCACATATGAGAGCACACTACACCCTCACCCTTAAGAGAAAAATTAGGGGTGACAATAATTTTTCTTAAATATTTTATTATACGATATATGTGTATTTATGATATGCGGCTTAGAATTATATAATTAAAGTCATAAAATACGATAAGTATGATAAAATGTAACAATTCTATAATATATTTGTGATTTAAATTAGATCTGCTCTTAGTGTATTTGTGTAGTCTAAATTCTTATTTGTGCGCTTTTCTTTAGCTCGTATGAGCATCTCTTTTGCCTTATTTAGAACAAAAATCAACCTAGTACGCATTTCGCTCAGGTAACTTTCGAAATCATAAAACTTTGTGTGTGAGTTGTAAATGTCATTTGGTAATGACGCTAGTTTTCCATATACTAATTCATGTGGTGTGTATCCTGTGTCTATGTGTGGAGTCGTGTTGTAAGTAAATGTGAAGTATGGGATCCACTTGTCCCATTCGTGGTCAGTAGCTGTTGTCAATAAAAATTCGTTAAGCACTCTGTGGTTTCTTTCGAGAGAGCCTATTATCTGGTGATGGTATGGCGTCGAAAATGTTTGTTTAATCTTCAAAAGTGTACATATGTTACGCATTAGTTCATTTTTGAATTCAGTGCCATTATCTGATTTCAACACTTGAAAGTGACCAAATTTTAGAATTACTTGCTCAACCAATGTTCTTGCAATAATGTCTGCATCTTTTGTTGACATTGGATGCGCAATTACAAATTTTGTCAGTTCGCATTGTATTGTCAGTATGTAGCGGTACTCGTTTGAAATTCGTAATGGTCCTACAGTGTCAATTGACAATGTCTGAAAACTATTGCTAGGGGTGACTGTTAGCGTGAGTGGTTCTTTTGTGTGAAGTGTTTGTTTACTTTTTGCACATATATCACAGCGTGACACAAATTTCTTTACCATCTTGCCAATGTTCTTCCAAACATATCTTTGTTTAAATTTTATAAGTGTTTTTCTGACACCTAGGTGGCCTGTGTTATGGAAATCGTTAATTAGTTTGAACTTTGTAAGGTCATCTTGTATCCTTTTTGGTGGTTCATAAATTAGTATTTTTAATTGAGGACTTTGAGGACTGTTTCTTTTTTGAACATTTTGTTGTATCTTTGTATAAGCTTCTTTAAATTCTTTATTTGTATATAATTGGAATATTTTATCATTGTTGGCTAGCGCTAGTTCTTTAATATTCTCTTTTTTCATTTTAGATATCAGTTTCTTCATAATCGAATCTAGATTCGTTGAATTATCGCTGTATCCCGCATGCATTTTAAAATTATTTTGTTTAGATCTTAGCTTCTACGAAAACGAAACTGGTTTCGATGGATTATCACTAATTCCTACGTGCACTACATTATTTTCAATATATATTTTACTTTCATTATTATTGACCATATAAAACTTTAAATTCTTGATATTCCTGACGTCTGTAACGGATGTACAATCCCATATCGGAAGCTGATCAGACTTCTGGGTGTTGTCACCATCCACAAAGTTTTCTTCATTATTGTTATCATTTGCCCCTGTATTTTTAATGGCTTCTTTATGTGCCATGCCTCTTGTAATTATTAACGTTCTTTTGCTTTTTCATCATTTTCTTGTGGTATCATTTGTTTTAAAGTCTCAGAGTCTAATTGGATTCTTGAAAGTGCGTCTGCGTTAGTGTTCATACTACCCTTTTTGTATATTATGTCATAGTCATAGTCACTTAGGTCTAGGCGAATCCTAGTCATTTTTGAGGAAGGGTTTTTGTGAGAAAATAATAAGATCAGTGGTCTATGATCTGTTACAACAGTAAATTTTCTACCGTAAAGGTATGGTTTGAAGAAGTTTATTCCCCAGTGAATAGCTAATAATTCTTTTTCAATGACTGGTTTATTCAAATCATGCTTTTGCAGTGATTTACTGGCGTAAGATATTGGTAGATCTTTGCCTATTTCGCCTTGCGAGAGTACAGCGCCTAAGGCATAATTTGAAGCATCTGTCGTTAGAATGAAAGGTTTGCTAAAATCTGGGTATTGTAATAAAGGTGGTGTTGTTAATTTATCTTTTAATGTGTCGAAAGCGTTTTGATGTTCTTCAGACCATGTAAACGTTATGCCTTTCTTTAAGAGTGCATTAAGGCTCTTTGCAATATCTGCGAAGTTTGGAATGAATTTTCTATAGTAGTTGCAGAATGCAAAGAATCGCCTAACTTCATCTGCATTTTTCGGAGTTGGATAATTTTTTACAGCATCGTATTTAGCTGGGTCAGTTCTGACTCCTTCACTTGTGATAAGATGTCCTAAATATACTACTTCAGGACGCAAAAAACAACATTTGGCCGCATATAATTTAAAATTATGTCTTTGAAATCTTTCTAATACCTTTATTAAATTTTGGTTGTGGTGATTTATGCTACATCCATGGATAATTATGTCATCCACGTAAAGAAAAGCATTTGATTCTAAGTCTGCGAGTGCAATAGTGAGCATCCGTTGTCAACTGTTTGAAGAGATCTTTAGTCCGAAAGGTAGTCGTTTGAATTGAAAATCTCCGTTTGTCGTGGAAAAAGCTGTTAAAGGTCGTGATTCATTTTCTAGTTCAATTTGATGAAATGAACTGGTCATATCGAGTGTTGAGAACCATTTTGCTCTACCTAATTTGTCAAGAATATCTTCTAGTCTCGTTAAAGGGAACTTGTCATTGACAATTTTGTCATTTAGCTTTCTAAAGTCTACTACAAGTCTCCATTTCTTTTTGTCCGTTGTGTCTTTTTTGGTACCAAAAGGAGTGGAGCATTGTATGGACTGAGCGATGGTTCGATAATATCGTCCTTAAGCATTTTCTGAACTTGTTCATTTATCACTTCTGTTTGAATGTGTGGCAGTCTGTAGTTTTTGATGTATACTGGTATATTGTCTGTTGTCGTGATGTTTTGTTTATAAAAATTATTTGTTGTCAGAGGTTCGTTATCTAGGTGGAATACGTCTTGATATTTTTTGAAAATATTATTTAGTTCGTCTTTAATTTTTGTGTCATTACATTGTATGTCAAGTGTCTTACTGAAATCTTACTGAAACGTTTTTGTGAGTGTATATGATTTTTGCTGTTATAATTTAAAATGTCATATTTGTCTAAAGAATCAGTTTCAAACTCAATTCCATTTAAAATAACTTCGTCATTTGTTGTATTTAATATTTTTATGTGCGTCATGCCGTTTTTCGGAGCTATTGAATTACTGAGAAAAATACCTTTTTGTATCTCTTTATTAAAAATCACTTTATCTTCTGTTAGTTGTAATCTGATCGGTTGAACAATTCCTGTTCTTGGTGGCACTTTTATTATCAGTGTGTTATGTGATTTCGAGTGCATTGGTAATATAATATGTGACTCATTAATTAAAATTGAAAACACGAATGTTTCATAGTCAATTTTGCAAAGAAATTTGTTGAAAAAGTTTCTGCCTAATATACCATCGGTTTCGATTGGAAACCCTGAATTTACCAATTTAAACTCATGTTCGCAAGATTTCTCCCCAAAATTAAGTTTTAGATTTATGCTACCTAGTGAAAAAATTTCTTCGTTTGTGATACCTGTTAACTTACATTTTTCGTCCGGGTTATAAAAATCATCATTTAGTTTTTTACTTAGTTTGCATAAAGAAATGTCAGCACCTGTATCAATGAGAAAAGTCATTATGTTGTTCTTGTATTTTATTTTTATAAAATTAGAATTTTTATCCGAAATTTTAAAAATCTTTAATTTTGGCTGTCTGGAAAGACCGTGTCTTCCGAGCCTTGGTAGTTTCCCTCATTATTTATTATGCGTATGTTTCTGTTTGTTTGGTTATTTGTGTATCTGTTGCCATTGTAGTTGTTGTTGTTGTTTTGATTTCTGTTTTGGTTGCTATTTCCGGCTTAGAACGATTACTAATGTCTCGGTTTCTATTGACGTTGTTGTTGTGGTTCAAATTTCTGTTATAGTAATTGTTTTGGTTGTAATTCTGGTTGAAATTATTGTTATACCTTCTAGGTTAATTCTGCCTAGTGTTTGAATTAAATGAATTGAAATTGCGCTGTGTGCTAAAATTCTGTCTCATATTACCGCGGGTATTGACATTGTTTCGATGTTGGTTGAATGACCGTTGAAAATGCATTATTGTATTTGGAGCAGTCATTGACTCATTTTCGAGTTCAAGTGCTTATTCTGTCGCTTCTAATAAATCTTTTGGTCGTGCCGCGTAAATGGTTGTTTTTAAGTTTTCATTTAGACCTTTTTTAAATGCATCGAGTGCATGTTTGTTATTGCATTTTATTATGACGTTTTTCTCGGCTTCTGTTGCTTGAGTTCCTAATTGAGTTGCTTCAATTCCTAGTCTGTTTAAACCTTCTATTATATTTAGTAATTGTTCCTTGTAGGTGTTTATTCGTAAGTTTCGTTGTTGTAAATTGTTAAGTTTAATCTGTAGTTGCGCTATGGTTGTGTTGTCCTTGTATCTTGTTTGTAACTGTTGTTTTAAGATTTCAAAACTTGATGGCTTCAAATAGCTACCTAATGACGTGCGCACATTAGCTGTTAACTTTGCATGATAAACATATTGTAAGAAATCGATTTTACCTTCACTACTTAATGTTTTATTTACAAGTTCAGCTGTTATGAGAAAACTATCTAACTCTTTAAAGTTGCCTGAAAAAGTGGGTAAGGCCTTTGAGGCAGTTTCTAAATTAAAGGCTGCCATTGTCGGTAATTGATCTTTTTCGTCTTCTTCTAATTCTTCTTCTTGTCCTAACTCTTGTCTACTTTCAGCTGTTTTAAGCTGTTCTGAAATTAATTTTTGAGAATTTGTATGAATGCTACAAAATTCTAACTTTAGTGGTAGTATTCCTTTATTGTCTTCGTTTTGTTCCGCTAGGAGATCAAATTCTGCTTTTAACTCATCTAATGTATTTTGTTTTGCTATTAATGTAGCTCTTGTGTAGCCTCTATTCGAACTCTTTTTAACATTTCTGTATATTTTTGCTACCTCTTGTATAATTCTTTCCATTTATTATAAAATTTTATTGATTCTATTAAAACATTTAATTTTGAAGTGTTATTCAAACATTGGTATTAATGTTAGAATTTTTGTTAAGTTGTTTTTTAACATATTTTTTAAAATAGGTTATTGTAGAACGTATAATGATAATAGTTATAAATATAAAACAAATGATTTCGATGATGCAGCTTTTGTCCAGGTTGTTGGTATTACCGTTGCTGTTATTATTCGTGTTCATAATGATTTCTTCCTTCATCATGTCTTTGTCCTTTTGTTGATTAGCTATAGCTCCAGATGTAGCTAGAATGCTTCCCATTTATTCTTTCTTTTTGTTGAGCTGTTTCCGGAGAGTGTGTATCTCTTCCCAAATAAAGTTCGCTACGTCCCAGGTTGTTTGCCGCTCTTCTCTGGTTATGGCTAGGAGGTACGCCAGACGTTTGCGTTGTCGAACCTTTGTTCCACCTCGTTTTTTCTTGGTGAACGGAATTTCTACGGGTTCAATCACAGTCCGTTTTTGCTCCTCTCGTTGCACCTGTCTTTTTTGGTATTCTTCTATCGAAATTGGTTTTGGACCGATCCGTTGAGGTATGTACTCTAGATAAGGGCTGTCCGCTGCTGAAGTGTTGGTTTTTTGTGGTATATATTCTTCCATAGGATTAATGTTGCAGGATTACTGAAAAATTGTCTGTTTCCAGGTTATAGTGGCAGGATCGCCATGTGGTGATTTAAAAAGGGATTGAAGTATATAGCGGCAGGATTGAAGGTTTATAGCGGCAGAGTTTGCCTTCGCCATATGCTATAGTGTTTGCCAACTTGAACTAGGTTCAAGGCAAACAGAGACGATTGAAATCAACAAACAAAACAGAGATCTTCCACCTTGTGTAGTTAATCAAAGTCTGATTTATTCTTGGCCATCTCGGCTCTTTTAAACATTTTTACAAGTGGAACTTACAATAGTCTTAAGCTATAGTTATACTTTTCTACTTAATTTAAAAACCTATAATATGTGTTGCGTTTCGTTCTCCCTTATGAATTTGAATCATCAAAAGGATTCAAATTACATATTTTTGGTTTGACAAATGGAATTTGGGCACGGTCACCAATATTGAGTGAGTAATGAAATCGCACTCAATATCGATGAGCGGTAACCAAAACATTCGCATGCATTGAGTGCAGCACACGCCGATAATGCAGTGCTAGCTTATTAGTCACTCAATGCATTGCCGTTTGTGACAACGAAACGTAGGGTCGGCAGTGTGCACATATGAGAGCACACTACAATACTTCCATTTTATCGTTGTTATAATCGACCCACTGCTGTATCGGTCAGTGTCAATGAATACCGCGATTTGCAAATCGACACCGTTCTCAACAATTGGGCTTGTGTTATTCGACCACCTGGAACATTTTAAGTAAGGACCTCAATATGAAACCATACAAAAGTGCGTACAACTGGTGCAAGAACTGAAGCCGGGTGACTTACAAAAACTTTGTTTGTTTGGTAAATGGGCCTTAGAAAACTTGAATGAAGATCCACTTTTTTCCAAGACTTGCCTTCAATGACGAAGCTAATTTTTGGCTCAATGGATACGTCAACAAACTAAGCTGCCGAATTTGGTAAATTAAAGATAGAGGTAGTTTAGGAGCTGCCAAAGTACCCCGAAAAATGCATTATTTGGTGCGGTTTGTGGGCCGACGGCATCATTGAACTGTTCTTTTTCAAAATAATGAAAATAGTAACGTTACAGCCAATGAAGCAAGGTACCGTGCGATGATTACCGACTTTTTTTTCCCCCAAAATAGAAGAGTTGGACTTAATGTTAGTTGGTTAGTTGACAGGTGGTTTCAATAAAACGGTGACACATGTCTACCGGCACGCGATACCATAGATTTAGTTAGAGGCAAGTTTGGTGAAAAATTAATCTCACGTTTTGGAACAGTCCAATGACCGCCAAGATGATTCGATTTTATCTACTTTGGGGTATTTTTGGTTAGGATACGTGAAGTCTTTCCTATACAGAGAAAAGCCAACCACAATTTCAGCCCTGGAAGACAACATTATAGATGCCATTTGTCAGATACTAGCCGAAATGCTGGAAAAAGTATGCCAAAATAATATTAGTTAACATTAATAACACTAAAGAACGTAACTAACATTGATATATCGCTCCAAACAAATATTTTACTCGCTATGCAAATTTTCTGTTTGTTTTTTTTCTATTTTTAAACCTCAATCGCTTTAAAAATCACCCATTATATCAACTTAAATATTTCGGTCAATATGAAATAACGGAATCTTGTCCTTTGTAATAATAATTTCCATTGGATTTTCAAAATCTGTTTCATGAAAATCCCTCTTTGGATGTCGTGAAGACCTATCGTTAAAAAATATATTATTTCGATAGAAGTCAGCATTTGCTTGTTCATGCTTATTGATTTAACTTTAATATATCATTGGACATAAATGAATGAACGGAAGAAAAATCAAACCAATATTTTTTCTCTAATAAGCCCTTATTTCTGAAAATCGGATAATATTTGGTAATTTAGAAAAATTTGTATGAAACAGATTCGGAAAAGTATGATATAAAATTATGAATTGTAAATTCTTTTTCCAGTTTCGGAAGTCAATCGGAATTATGTTTTTACTGAATCACATGACGTTTAAAAAAAGGATGAAAAATACAAGTTTAGAGTGAATTTCTCTAATTATTTGGGTGGCAAGGGACTCAACCGATTGTCCTCAAATTCAGGCTATATTTTTTGTCTTACTTTTGAATTCAGTTTTTACCAAATATTATAGCCGCCTAAGTGTGTTCCATGCTAAAAGTTGAAAAGACAACTCAAATCGAAGTATTGTCGTTAACCCTTCGAGTGGACAGAATCATAACTTAACAATTAGGACTTTTTATCAAAAAAAAAACCTACTTCAAAATCACTACAAAGCAACAAATAATTTTAAATTCCTTTTCCAATTTATTTCGTGGTCAAATTTGAAAGTTTATTGATGTACATTACTATTGTTGAAATCTTATTATATTAAAAGTTCTTAATTTGTTTTATTTTTATCAAAAATATAATAATTTTTTTATGACAATAAAAGCTTTTGAGTCGGCGCTTATCATTGACATAAAATCATGATATTTTTACCATCCCTTCTCGAAATTTGAAACTTTCTTATTTGTGAATATCCTGTTTTGGTGCCGCTGTATTAATTTGTTATCTTAATTTAAAAGTAATTTTTAAAGCTTTGCACACATAAACATTCTCAATCTTCTAGTTTCGGTGAGCTTGTAAGTCTGATATTGAATATGCTATTGTGTGTTGCAGCTGCACAAAAAATCTGATTATATAAGCGCCGACTTCGAAGCTTTTATTATCATAAAAAATTAATATATTTATGATAAAAATAAAACAAATTAATAATAATTAATATTAAGTCCTTTTTAGAAAAGGTGTATTTTATAATATAAAACGAGCAATATTTGTATATATATTTGCAATTGCGTTCTCGAAAACGGCTCTAGCGAAATTTGCAATATAGATGAAGAGGAGGCTGAAAAACCGATCCAGCTAGGTCTCATCTCTGGGAAAAGCCGTTTTTCCGAGTTTTCACGCATTTAATATATACGTTAATTTTCCTGCCGAATATGTTACGTTAATTTTGCTCAGTTTAAAATAACAATGTTAGCTCAGGCAATAGAACTTCTATCTAACAATTTGAAGGATTAGAGTTCGAATCCCGCAGTACACATTATTTTTTTTGTTCAAACAGTGAACAACAGCGACAAGCAGCAACAACACCGCACATTGTTCCTGCAGATTACACTGGTTTACAGCCAATATGTACTTTGAATGCCACTATCCTTTTCTCATGTAAAATCGGTACCTAATTCCGAAAAAAACATTATTTTTTTTTCTGTCACTCCGTTTTCGAGATATTGCCCACTTTAGGGTTTTCAACGAAAAAAAAAAGTTAGTTCCACTTAATTGCATATATCTCCAGAACCAACAACAGTAATCAAACAAATGATATATCAAATAAAAGCTAATAAAATTTCTTACAAACAATGCAAACAAAATTTTTTGGTCGAGTTGTTAGTTTTGGCGGAATAAATTCAAATTTCGGGGATTTTTTTATTTTTCAGAAAAATTTCCAAAAAAAGACAAAATAGTTGCAAATTTCGTTAAGAAATGAAAATATTTTATTACTTTTGATATTTTTTACTAAAAGCCTTTGTTTTTCCAAAAAAATAAGCTATTGTTGAAGAAAATCTATTGAGAAATGAAAAAGTTGTGTTTAATGGAACGAAATCACCCAAATTGTGTGATTATCAATTTATGCATTTGGACTTATTTTATTGCCATAAAAAAAAATGAGAACTAAAGGTTGTTGTAATAAAATCATTTATTCTTCATTTTTATTGTTCTTTTAATAATTTACATTATTTTTACATTATTTAAATTGTATATAATTATTATTAATAATTTTTATTGCTGCATTAAATCATTTATATTGTTATTTACATTGTAAATAATTTTTATTTATCATTCAGAAATTCAAAATGATTAGAATTCTTGTTTTGTCGTTAATTTAATTCGGGATCGGTTTCTCTGATGAGAAACCAACAATAGTCGCCCATCATTCCTTCGTCCCAAAATCCTTGGTACCGATTCTCAATTGCTTTCATCTGTTGGTGGAATCTTCTCGTATGCAACAATTCAACTTTTTGAGACCCAATGTTACGGTGACATACTTCAGAAATCGTGAAAAACCGTTTGCTATACACTTTACTAAGAATGACAATATCTGCTATTGCGTAGTCATTCCTGGCTTATTTAATACCTTCGGTCAGCCGTACATTCCCAAAGAGTGGAGTTTGTTTATTGATGGCAGTATTAAATATGAATAACACGACTGGAAAATATGTTCTGATATCAAAGTCGTTGGTACACCACGTCGTTGGTAAACCACTATTACAAAAAGGACTGGCCAGAAAGAATTGAGTCGAAAGTTGGAGAGAGCACCGTCAAAAACGTTTCACTCGTCAAAAAGAAAACATAATTCTCCCACCGCTGCACATAAAACTTGGACTTATGAAAAACTTTGTCAAGGCGTTAGACAAAGAAAGCGAAGCATTCACATATTTGAAAACGATTTTTCCAAATCTTTCTGATGCCAAGATAAAAGAAGGTGTCTTCGTTGGATCGTAAACAAAAAGGTGTTAAGCGATCTTCAATTCGCAGAACTATTGTCACCAGTTGAGGCAGCGGCGTGGGATTATTTTAGGACGACTGTATCTAGCTTCCTCGGGAACAATAAAAGTGAATCTTACGAGAAAATAGTCAACGAGTTGCTCAAGAACTATAAAAAAATGGGCGTAAATATGTCTCTGAAAATTCACTTTCTGCACTCCCATTTGAATTTTTTTCCGAAGACTCTCGGTGACGAGAGCGACGAGCATGGGGAAAGATTCCACCAACAGATGAAAGCAATTGAGAATCGGTACCAAGGATTTTGGGACGAAGGAATGATGGGCGACTATTGTTGGTTTCTCATCAGAGAAACCGATCCCAAATAAAATAAACGACATAACAAGAATTCTAATCATTTTGAATTTCTGAATGATAAATAAAAATTATCTACAATGTAAATAACATAATAAATGATTTAATGCAACAATAAAAATTATTAATAATTGTTGTGTATTAAGCCGGATCGAAATTTAGATATCGCCGGACACCAACTCAAAAGCTAGAGCGACTCTTAAAAACTATTTCAGCATCATTTTTTTTGGATCGGAGAAATCCCCATGGAGCGGTTTTGGTTCTCCTGAACCCTTTTTTTGGCCAATAAATCAAGTTTTTTGCCTGTAACTTTTTTTTTTCTTCAGAATGCATACCCAAGATAAGCAAAAAAGTTAAGATTGTGATAGTACACAAATATTGGTTAAAAAAAATTTAGACATTTTTTGTCCTTACAAACTCTTTTCAGACCCCAAAAAGTCGATTTTTCGTCATTTTCGAAAAGATGTTTCTTTTAAACACCTATAAAATATTTATTTTTCAAGCAATTCATATGCATTTATGCTTAGTGAAAAAACATTGAGCTCTTCTTTCCATTGATATATCTTATGGTGTAGTTTAACCAAAACTAAGTGCCACAATTATATAAAACATGAGAAATTGATATTCAGAAGGATTCTTCAGCTAAATTATTATTTAATTACCTTAATTACCGTTAGATTTTGACAAATCTTGGTATGTTTGAGTTTTAAGGTACGTTAAATCGAATTCTGACAACCATTTTTTAGAAAAGTATACGCCAGATGGCGCTCCAGTTCAAAATGCTTAAATTTCGAAAATATTTTTTTTTAACGCCTACAATATACGTATTTTTCATGGTACTCACTTTTGATAAAACCACTCCATACGTTATACCAATGGAAAGAATAGCTCAATACTTTACCAATAAGCTTAAATGCATATGAATACTACGAAAAATGTATATTTTATAGTTGTTTAAAAAAAACACCTTCTCGAAAATGATGAAATATCGATTTTTTGGGGTCTCAAAAGAGTTTGTAAGAACAACAAATTTCAAAATTATTTTTCACCAATATATGTGTACTATCACAATCTTTACTTTTTTGCTTATCTTGGGTATGCATTCTGAAGAAAAAAAAAAGTTATAGGCAAAAAACTTGATTTTTTGGCCAAAAAAAGGGTTCAGGAGAACCAAAACCGCTCCATGGGGATTTTTCCGATCCAAAAAAAAATGATGCAGAAATAGTTTTTAAGAGTCCCTCTTACTTTTGAGTTGGTGTCCGGATGACTTTTTTTTTCTCCATACAAAATCGATCCGGCTTATTGTGTATCTACCTAGGAATAAAACGCGTGATTTCTCTTTAAGTTCAGTTATCCGAAAGACTTTATTATGCTTAACATATAATAATTTTTCAGGTATGTTACACAGTATGAGCGATGCCAGATTGATAGAATTCATAATATCTAACACGCCCCTCTTTTAGTTTTAAATAAAATTATAAATAGGAAAAAAAATTAATTAAATTAAATAAAAAAAAAAATAAATATTAATTATACTTATGATATTTTGAATACTTCAATGTTTTACAAAAATGTACTATTAAATACTGTGTTCTTGCTAATACTTAAATTTTATATTTCTATTTTGAAATTCAGTGTTTAATAAAAAAATAAAAAAAAATTAAAATTTAATCAAATTCAAGATTTGTTAAGCTACTTATTTTTACAACTTTACCAGCTTGACGCGGCTTCAACTGGCGCTTAGATGTTTCTTGATTTAGATCATTTTTACTATTCAACTCCGAATTCAAGCCAGTTTGCTCACCACCAGTTAGATCAATATTTGGTTGATTGTTGCTCTCGATAATGGCATATTCTTGTATATTATTTCCAAGTATTTGCTGCTGTTGATTTCGAATTTGGTCTAAGTGCCTCTTAATTTCCTTGTTACTGTGTAATAAGACGCATCTATACGATCGAGGGCCTAGCTGTTTTTTAATAGTGGCTGGAGACCAGCTCTCTTTGTTTGGATTTCTATAATTCCTTACCCACACTTTTTGACCCTTTGAAAACTCAACATTGCGTTTGCCGTCGTGATTGAGAATACTTTTCTCCTGACTTTCAATGATTTTAGTTTTAACTAATGGAGGTTTTAAAACACTAAATCTTGTTTTAAGAGATCGACCAAAGAATATTTTAGCTGGTGATTCGCCAGTTGTGCAGTGTCTAGAATTCCTATAGTCCATCAGAAAACGATTAACGATTGTATCAAAAGCAGTGTCATTTTTTGCTCTTAAGGTTGCTAATATCGATTTTTTTACTGTTTTCACAAAGATTTCAGCTTGCCCATTGGTTGCTGGATGTCCTGGAGCTGTAAGGACATGCTTTATGTTATTATTTGTTATAAATTCCTTAAATTCATCTGATGTGAACTGACGACCGTTGTCACTCACTATCGTATCAACTAAGCCGAACCGACAAAAAAGTTCTCTGATGTGATTTCTTTCGTTTTGAACACTTCAACCCACTTGGAAAATGAATCTACAACAACAAATAAACAAAAATTCTTGATCGGCCCAGCAAAATCTACATGGATACGACTCCATACTGAATCAGTAGGTTTCCATGGAATTATAACGCTTTTTTTTGGACTGGGCTGCAATTCTTGACAGGGTATACAATTTTTTATTAAATTTTCGATGTCTGCATCAAGACCTGGCCACCATATATATGACCGAGCTAATGCTTTAGTTTTTACAATGCCCAGGTGAGAACTATGTAAATCTTCCAAAATGTGTTGTCTTAATTTTTGCGGGACTACTGTCCGATATCCCCATAAGACGCAACCGTATTCAACCGTTAATTCTGTCTCTTTATATTTAAACGCTTTAAAGACATCATCTTGTAAATTATTAAGTGTACCACTTAATATCGCGTCACTGAGCTTCGATAAAATCGGATCTCGACGGGTCTCTCTAGCAATATCTTTACAGCTCAAATGTATGCCATTTTCATTTTCAACAAAATTTATATAGCTGTTTTCTTTGTATTCAGCGATACGAACTGATTGTGGCATTCGTGACAAACTGTCAGCATCATTTAGTGATCCTTTTACGTACTGAACTGAAAAGTTAAAGCCTGATAATACAAATGCCCATCTTTGCAACCGAGCTGAAGTCATTAGAGGCAAACCCCTACTCTCACCAAAAATAGCCAATAAGGGTTTGTGATCTGTTCTCAAAACAAAATTGTTACCCAACAGGTATTGCTTTTATTTTGTAACACAAAAAATTATGGCGAGTGCTTCTTTTTCAAGCGTGCTGTAATTTTTTTCAGACTTGGACAAAGCCCTGGACACAAATGCGATTGGTTTTACAGAGTTATCAGGAAACTTGTGTGACAAAATACCGGCAACAGCAGTATTGCATGCGTCCGTAGTCAAAATAATTGGTAATTCGGAATTAAAATGAACTAAAACCTGATCTGATGTAACGCCTAACTTTATTTCTTCATATGCCTCCTGACACTTTTGAGACCAAATAAATTTCGCATCTTTTTGTAGCAGCTCATACAAAGGGGTAATTTTCTTTGCAAAATTATAAATAAATTTCGAATAATAGTTCACCATTCCTATGAAAGCCTTCACTTCCGAAACATTGGTTGGAGGTGGTGTATTTTGTACGCAAGAAATTCGCTCGTCAGTTTTACTGAGGCCTAGTTTGTCTATATTGAAACCGAGATATGCAATTTTAGGTTGAAAGAATGTACACTTCTTCACGTTCAGTTTTAAACCTGCTGATTTCAGCTTGTTTAATACGAGTTTTAAATTTTTAATATGCTCTTGTGTATTTTTACCCGTTATTGTAATATCATCTTGACATACAACAACTCGTGGAATTTCTCTTAATAAATTCTCAATGGTTTTTTGAAATATGGCCGCCACTGTTTTAATACCAAATGGCAATCGTTTGACTTTTAAAGTTCCAATGTGCGTACTCCAGGTACACAAAAGCTGTGATTCTTCATCTAAAACTAATTGGTTATACGCATTCGATAAGTCCAATTTTGTAAAAAGTTGACCACCCTCTAGCGACGCGAAAACTTCTTCTATCCGCGGTAACGGGTATTTAAAGTCAACCAGTGATTTGTTAATTGTTAATCGATAGTCCGCACAAATGCGTAAATCACCATTCGGTTTTAAAATCGGCACTAATGGAGTACCCCAATCGGAATTATCGACTTGTTCAAGTACACCCTGTTTTACAAGTTCACGCAACTGTCTTTCAATTTTTTCTCTCCACGCTAATGGCAATGGTCTTGGCTTGAGAAATATTGGCTTAACATCTTTATTGATCAATAATGAAATCTTATTTATATTAAATTCTCCAAGGCTATCGTTAAAAACTTCTACAAACTCGGATTTAATTTGCTCTATTATGAACGAATAGGTATTACTCTCCTGAACTACATTCACCTGCGAAAGCTCAAAATTAAATGCTCTCAAAAACGAACGGCCAAGCAATGGTGGGTTATTGGTATTTGTTACAATAACAACTATATTTTTTGCAGTACCCTGATACGTGATAGAAGCATCATACTCACCCAGTAACTCAATTCGGTCACCACTGTAATCCACGTATGGAATTCGGCATTGCTTAAGAGGCTTATTACCATAATTTTTTATGTAAAATGATTTGGGGACTAATGTGTTAGGAGAGCCAGTGTCGCACGTTACTTCTAATTTAATACCATCTATCATAACTGGTAGCTTGTAAACTTCGCTTGCATTCGCATTTATTTCATTGACACTAAAAATAGAAAAATCAAAATTATTGCTTAAATTGTCTATGCTCTTATCATCGGAATCCGATACATAATTTACAGTTTGTGATTTATTTCGGCAGACCGAGGCTAAGTTCCCGACTCTCCCACACGCATGGCACTTGCTCTCTTTGAATTTACATGCATATGACTCATGATTGCGCCATCCACAATGTCTGCAGTTTTGCCTCTGCTTTGCTCTGCTACTACCGCTGCTGCTGCGTCCACAACCTCCGCTGCTGCGTCCACTGCTACCGATCGCCAACTTTTCCTTGCCTTTTGCCTTTGACCATGTGTTTTTTTTTATATAATAAACGGGTTCTTCTCTACCGCCGCTTTTTGTTGCAATTTTCGTCTCGATGATTAATGCCTTTTTTAGAGCCTCTGCTATAGACAATTTTTCGTCTTCTTCACATAACCTCTCAAACAATATGCTTGGCAACCCCATGATGAATCTGTCTAAGACGAATGCGTCTAAAGAATTGCCGAATTTGCAATTTAATGCCAACATCTTGACTCGCGCAAACCATTCTGCCACAGTTTCGCCCTCGCTTTTAGTTGAGGAATGGAACTTTTTTCGTTCTCGAAAAATAATCGTTGGTGGTGTATAGTGCGTACTTAGAATTCCGCACAGATCCTTATATGTTTTTGCGACTGGAGACTCGGGGCTGCAGAGACTATGTAACACACTGTATGCTGCGGCTCCAATTGATTTTAATAAAATTGCCTTCTTTGCGTTGTCTTCCGTGCAATTAATTTCACAGAAATGAATTTCCAGCTTCTCTTTCCACATGAACCACGTTTCGTGCTGTGGAGAAAATTCTGGATTTGACGTCTGCAATATGGTGATTGGCGTATTTATTGCCGTTGTCTGAGGACTATCCGTAGTTGTCATTTTACAACACGGTATTTTTAAAAAAAACTTTACTTTAATTTGCTAGAACGAAATTCGTTCTCTATTCGTCAGTTTAATAAAAAAAAACTTCTTGTTGAAATTCAACCTAACCAAACAAATAAACCACTCGTCGCCAAAATTGTTGTGTATCTACCCAGGAATAAAACGCGTGTTTTCTCTTTAAGTTCAGTTATCCGAAAGACTTTATTATATTTGACATATAATAATTTTTCAGGTATGTTACACTGTATGAGCGATGCCAGATTGATATAATTCATCATATCTAACAATAATAATTATATACAATTTAAAAAATGTAAAAATAATGTAAATTATTAAAAGAACAATAAAAATGAAGAATATATGAGTTTATTACAACAACCTTTAGTTCTCCTTTTTTTTTTGTGGCAATAAAATAAGTCCAAATGCATAAATTGATAATCACACAATTTGGGTGATTTCGTTCCATTAAACACAACTTTTTCATTTCTTAATAGATTTTCTTCAACAATAGCTTATTTTTTTGGAAAAATAAAGGCTTTTAGTAAAAAATATCAAAAGTAAAAAAATATTTTCATTTCTTAACGAAATTTGCAACTATTTTGTCTTTTTTTGGAAATTTTTCTGAAAAATAAAAAAATCCCCGAAGTTTGAATTTATTCCGCCAAAACTAACAACTCGACCAAAAAATTTTGTTTGCATTGTTTGTAAGAAATTTTATTAGCTTTTATTTGATATATCATTTGTTGGATTACTGTTGTTGGTTCTGGAGATATATGCAATTAAGTGGAACCAACTTTTTTTTTTCGTAATATATCTCGAAAACGGAGTGACAGAAGAAAAAATAATTTTTTTTTCGGAATTAGCGACCGATTTTACATGAGAAAAGGATAGTGGCATTCAAAGTACAAACAACTTTTCATTATTTGTAAACCAGTGTTATCAATGAAGTTTTAAGATTTTTGCTTGTCGCTGGACATTACCGATTTGTTATATTTCTCATTTAGTTTCTTTTATAGAAACGGTCTTAGTACAGTTTTGATGTACCAACTTTTGATATAAAAATAAATCTTGAAAATTAAGTCATTTACAATAAATTTTAAAAGAAAAATTTTAAAAATTAAATATTTTTGTAAGAGATTCCTATGCTAGAATTTCCTACGTTTTGAAAAAAAATCTAATTTGCTCACATCTCAAAAAGTGCACTTTTTTGTGTAATTTGAAGAAACAAATAAAGCTTCCAACAACATAAAATTATAATGGCCAAATGATATGCTTTTCGTAAAGTTTTTCTGATATACATTTCACTTAATCGTTCATAACTTCTATACCGTTTGCGATATTGTTTTAAAATCTGGAGCAAAAATGTGTGTTTTATTAGGTCAAATCATTATTTTGTATATAATAAAGGAATCTTGGACCATAAAACTGTAAAAGACTGGAACAAAATTTTAAGTATCTTCATTTTTATTTGCAGTAAGTTTACTAAATTTTAAATCTACATAAATATCTATATAAATAAAAATCAAATGTCGTTCGTTGGTAATTGCATCAGTTAAGAACGGCTGGACCGATTTGGATAATTTTTTTTTAAATGTTAGTCGTAGTCCAACTTAGGTTTTTAGGGAAAGAAGAATTGACCACGTCCACTTTTACGCCCACTTTTCGACTTATCTAAAATCGGAAAACGGCTGCACTGATTTAGCTTATTCTTTTTTTAAATGTTCGTAGTAATCCAATTTAAGTTATTACGGAAAGAAAAATTGACTACGCCCACTTTTTCGATTTATCTAAAATCGGAAAACGGCTACACTGATTTGGCTAATTCTTTTGTAAATGTTCGTAGGAATCCAATTTAAGTTTTTACTGAAAGAAAAATTGACCACGCCCACTTTTGCGCCCACTGTTTTGATATATATATCTAAAATCGCAGAATAGCTGGGCAGGTTTGGCTTATTTTTTTTTTAAATGTTTGTAATAGTCTACAAAAGTTTTTTACATAAAGAAAAATTGTCCACTTCCAAGGTAATAACTTGGAATCAATCGTCAAAGAAATTTCAACGGTGGAAACAAGGAAATCCAGTTCCAGTTTACCCCAATTTATTTTCCACCGACTCATTAGGTCGCATTTACACAGTCCATCCAAGAAACGATAAGTGCGTCTATTTACGTTTGTTAGTATTTGCTGTGAGTCTACGTAATAGTGCGAACTATAAATGGTGAACTGTGTGACACATATAGAGAAGCGTATCAACGTTTGCAATTGTTGGAAAATGACACTCATTAGATATACGCTGTGCTTTCGTCAAATCCTCATCAAATACGAACACTGTTTTCGATAATTATCTCGACATTTTGCAGCAGATGCGTATTAGAATATCAAATCCAAATTTGCAACTGAGCGAGGAAATTTACAACGAGACTTTGATATTAATTGAGGACATGTGCTTGATGATGTCGAACAAGGCATTATGTGACTTAGGCATGACAGCTCCCAATCGTTCGATGCACGAAGCATTCAATCAAGAGTTGCGACGCGAAAAGCAATATGATTGCGATGCCTTGAGGTACTTAGTTCGAACGACCGTTCCACTGTTAAATCAACAACAAAAATATGCGTATAACACTCTTATGAAAGTTGTGAACGATGGAATTGCAGGGATTTTTTTGGACGCTCCCGGTGAAACTGGAAAAACTTCTTTGCTCGCGTTGATTTTGGCAACGATACGCTCGCAGAATTATATTGCACTTGCACTTGCTTCATCAGGAATTGCAGCTAAGTTGTTGGAAGGCGGTCGAACTGCTCATTCAGCACTCAAGTTGCCATTGAATATGCAAATCAATGAAAATCCAACATGCAATATTTCCAAGGACAGTGCGATGATTCTGTTGGCAGGTGATTTTCGTCAAACATTGCCAGTGATTCCACGATCAACTCCAGCCGATGAACTTAATGCGTGTTTGAAGTCGTCCGTTTTGTGGAAACACGTCAAGAAACTCAAATTGACAGTGAACATGCGTGTCGAGCTGCAGAACGATCAATCTGGAGAAGTATTTTCAAAACAATTGCTGGATATTGGCAACCGCAAAATCTCGGTTGACATTTCGACCGAGTTGAATACAGTCGCTTTTTTCCCGTCGCTTTCCGTCAGTTCTCCGAATCAAAATCCGAACTCATCCGAAAGGTTTTTCCAAACATTGCACAAAATTACAAAAATCATGATTGGTTGAGCGAACGTGCTATAGTGGCTGCGAAAAACATTGATGTCAACGAATTGAATTTTAAGATTCAATCTAACATAGCTGTCGAATTGATGAAGCACAAATCGGTGGATTCTGTTACTTCCCAAGATGATGTCGTCAACTATCCAACGGAGTTTTTGAACTCGCTGGAATTAGCTGGATTACCGCCTCACAATCTCCAACTGAAAGTCGGGTTGGTAATCATAATGTTACGAAACATAAACCAACCACGTCTTTGTAGTGGCACCCGGCATGCGGTAAAAAACCTGATGAATAACGTCATCGAAGCAACAATACTTAAAGGAAAATACAAAGGTGAAGACGTTTTGATACCACGGATCCCAATGATTGCCCGAAATGCCATTAGATTTTAAACGCTTGCAGTTTCCGTTAAGGCTTGCATTTGCAATGACAATTAACAAGTCTCAAGGGCAGTCATTGCGTGTTTGGGGCATTAACCTTGAAAATCCAAGCTTCTCGCATGGTGAGTTGTCACCATAAACACCATCAGCATTATTTGTTTTCGCTCAAGATAACAAAACAAATAATGTCGTGTATCACAGAGCATTGCAATAAACGCAATTATGTTATCACTAGGGCTCGAAAAAACATGCATTTGCATATTGCATGCATTTTTGCATATTTCGCGGTTTTTCGGGATTGCATGCATTTTTTAGTAATTTGAGCATTTGTTGACAATTTCTCTTCAGTTTCAACGTTTAATTGCTTAATATTATTTTTCAAACAAAGAAGGACTTTTTTGAGAAAAGTAAAGAACATTTTTGACAAACTACGCGTTGCCGAAACATGTTTCATACCGTCTGAACAGAGACTCAGAAGTTTAGCTGTTGGCACAATCGATAGTTTTTATTCGCAATTAGCGTTGCCATAAGAATAAAGGCGAAAACAATCCCGCATCAATTTACAAAATGGTGTTCGATGATCGTCGCAAATCATTCTTGTTCGACAACCTTAAGAAACATGTAATTGTTCATTGCAACAAAGGACTTGTATTGGATGAATACAATAACTAAATACGAAAAGTCGAAAGCCATATATATTCAACAGTTAGCGCAGTTTTTGTTTTACTTATTTTTAAATCAAAAGTTGTTTTGTTTGTGCCTTTGTTTTCTTTTTGCTGCATAAAGTGTAAATATACGAAAATATTTGTATTCTTTTATTTTTATGTAGGTGTTTTGTTTGCTTGTTTTGAAATCACAAATTTTAAAAAAAAAAAAAAAAAACACAACCCAATTTGAGTTTGAATAGACATTGAATTGTGAAAATTTACAAATGACTAGTCTCGAAAGGTTTTTCAATGGAAAACCCATAAAAATTCCCATATTATTTAGAATTTGTTGAGCATTTTTCCATGCACATTTTAACATTATTTCGTGCATTTTTACATGCATTTTTTGAAAAATTTTGTGCATGTTTTTTCGAGCCCTACTTATCACAGTTATCACAGTTTTTCACAAACCAAACACAAATTTTTTTTTAATTTGGACAGGACAACGTCTGTTGGGTCAGCTATCAAAAATAAAAAAATACTTTATTTCAGCTGTGGTTAACGGTATTTGAACAATATTTGATATGTCGGTTTAGTGCACCTACCATTCTTCTTCTAAATATCAATCCGCCACGACTTTGCAACGGAACCACACTTTCAGTGAAAATAAAAATTGAAGGCAAAACAACGTTTTCCGGGCCAGCTAGTGCCTTATAAAAATTCGAAATGAATTAAGATCAAATTTATTCTAAGATTTTTTTAGTCGGTCTGAAAACAAAAAAGTTTTAACATTTTTCAATCCGTCTGGGGACGAATCGGACGAAGTGACAAATTCACAACTTGTACATATCTTAAAGTTCCCCTACACTATATGTTTATTACAAATGACTTGTCAAAAAAGTTTCATTTCGAATTTCATATGTATGTCAATATTGAACTTTTGTCAAACAGCTCCTTTCTTTTGACCACAGACTATCTGACACGATATTTCTGCTAAATGGTTGAGTTTTCCGGCAATTTCGTTCATTCGAAGCCACGCCAGTGCTCAATAAGTTGCAAATTGATTTCTTCTGTCCAATCAATCTAAGTAATTGTTAAAAAATATAAATTTGTGGAATAAATAATTAGATTTTACGTTTTCTTGATTTTTTTTTTATGGCATGTTATTGTTTTTTTTTTCAAACTTCAAACTTTTACATATGAAAAACAGATCAAATTAGAAACAGTTCTAATTCAAATTTGTACATACGGAAATACTAAGCTATCTGTAAAATTTGGCATGTCATATGTATGAAAAATATAGTGTGGGGGCACTTTTAGAGTGTGAACTTTGTGTGAACAGACCACAATAGTACAACCACTACACGGTTAAAAATCTTAGAGTAATTTTTAAATAATGCATTGGACTAATACATTTTTTAATCCTGTTTTATTAGAATTGATACGATTAAAAATACTAGACATATTTAAAGTCAAAGCTGTACGTAAACTTAATAAATTGGGAATAAAATTAACCTAAGGTTAAACAATTCAATACAAAATAACTTAAAGGGTAAGGGTTATAAAATCTGTATTTTGCTTACATTTTGTTCATGCTATCGCAAGCAACAGGATGTGACAAAAAATAAAAATATTGCACTATGCAATTTTGACATTAACAGATCGATTCTGTGTGTTACCGGTAATAGCAATATTGTTTCCAAAACTCGTTACCGGTCTTAGAAATTGGTATTCTGTGCACTCAGTAACGCTGTCAAACGTTGTAAGCTCACCATATTGAAATAAAGCTCTTTTCTAGCATCTGGCAATTCTGTTTTATAGTTTGGTGATATGCCAACAATGAAAAATTTAAAGTAAAAGCATGGAATTAATTGCATTTTATGAACTTTTAATAGATTTATTTTTTCTTAGCACGAAATATGCATGCACTACGCCGGCGCAGCTACAGTTTTGTATCAATTTTAATCAGTTTTTTAGCACTTGTCTTAATCTAAGCAATAATAAGTCAGCTGTTTTGCTTGTTACCACCTAAAGAGATGGTCACAAAGCAGAATACCAAAAGGGAGTATTAGTTACCAAAAGGTGAATTTCTTCGGTAATAAGATTATTGTTACCGCGGCAGAATTTATCTGTAAATAATTAATAAAATCAGATAATTATAATATCTTTTTTATTACTTTTTTTTATTTAAAAAAAAAATATATAAAACGGCCTGGCTAAGGATCGAACTAAGGTCATTTAATTCATTAAATCGATTCGACAATTGCTTAACGAACCGATCCACGCTCTGTTGTGGTCAAACAGACGCAATAACAAACGATTGCTGTTTTAGATGCATACATCATATCAACCGAATAGAAGCGCCATCTACTGGATAATAGCATTAAACGAAATATAATGCAAGTAGTTGTTTCATAAGAGTTAAAGCTAAGCGGATCACCCTCTTAACGTGGGGTAGAGAACAAATGCTGCGAATCAGTTCGTACCAAAAAAAACCAATACAAGCAAAAACAACAAAACAAAAACAAAGAAAGCAGCAGACACAACATGCAAGCAGCTAAGCGATCCTATACAAACCGCGCTGTAAGACGTAATTCTACGTCAAAAAAAAAAACGGAAATGCATTTTTTGAGATATGAACAGCTTACTTTTTTTAAAAAAAAGGCAACTCTAGCAAAAAAATTCCAAAAATATTTTATTTTTATGAAAAATCGCTTTGCAATTTCTAACGATACTTCATTTACTAAAATAGGGGTAACAGATGACAGAGATATGATTTATTGAAAATGAGTCCATTTTCAAGATTTTTACTTTGATCAAAAATTGCTATCTCCATAACTTTAGAAAAAATTGCGACATAAAAAAATTACTTCTATTCTTGTAAGTGGAAAAGGAGCATGAGGTAAATTTTTGAAAAAAAAAAATTGCATTAGGCTTGGAATGGCCGGCACTATGAATAAGTAGAGTCAGAGTTAAGTTTCGTTTTGCATGTATCGAAGTGAAGTATCGATACATGCAAAAGTGAAGTATCGAAATTATTAAGTATTTGTATAGGGATAAAAAAACCATATATACGAAAGTAATCTGAGCGGAGCTCGGTCGCTTAGGTACTAAATTAATTAAACACAATTATTTATGCTCATAATTTAGAAAATGCTTTTCTGTTGGTTTTTTATTCTGTACTCTTTTGGATTTTTTTTAATATATTTGCAGGAATTCATTTAATGTTAAATTATTATTGAGGAAAATTTTAAATATGAAACTTTGTTCTTAAAAATTTAGTTTTATTAATTTTTGGTTTGTTAGTTATTTACAATTTTCAACGCCGTTTTTAATATCCCACTTACTTTATTGATAATACTTTATAATAATTCAACCTAGCCCTGTACCAAATTTCAGTTCCCTACCAACAGTATGAACCGAAAAACAATAGTTTCCTTAACCCTATGAATCCTAGTTCTATATTTCTAGTGGTTGCATAGAAAAATCAAGCGTTTCACTTCCGGGAAGATAGGGCTACAGTACCACACCCTATTTATAATCCCCCCCACTTTTTTAATGATTACCACCTAAAAATCCCATAGGTTGGTATACCCACCTACCAAATTTTAGTACCCTAGTTTCCATATTAACTGAGATGCAGTGTTTTTCTAATAGCGACACGCCTCTATGTTGAATCTAGCCTTCTTTCTTTTTGTTATAATTCTACCCACTCTTGTATCGTTTTCATTACTCCAGTGTCAATATTGACTGAGATATAGTGTTTGACACTACCAATAGTACTATCACTATCAATTTCGCCCACTTTGTCATAGTGTTTGCAATAATTCTACCTATTCTTAGAAAGAATTTTATCAGTGTCAATATTATACTGTTTTTTCAAACACTGCCACACCCCTTAGTAGAATAACGCCCAATTCCTCGGTAGTAATTTGTAATAATTGTGCCTACCTCTGTACTTCATTTCAGTACCTTAGTGTCAATAGTATTTGATATAGTGTTCTCTAATATTACCACGCCTCTTTGTCAAATGACGCCCACTTTATTGACATTAATTTGTAATAAGTGTGCCTTCCTCTGTACTAAATATTAGTACTCTTGTGTCAAAATTATTCGAGACACAGAATTTTTTCTAATATTGCCACACCTCTTTGTCGAATAATTGACCGTCATTTTTTATAATTGTACCTACCTTTGCATTTTTGCTATAAATGTCAGTATCTTAGTGCCAATATTTACTGAGATACAGTTATTTTCTTATAGTGACACGCCCCTTTATCTAATACTGCCCACATTCTTGGTAGTAATTTTTTTTACTTGTGCCTACCTCTGTACTAAATTTTAGTATCCTTAAGTCAATAGTATTGTGCTTTTTAGAGTGCTTTTTTTATATTGCCACACCCCTTTGTCAAATAACGCCCATTTTTTTGACAAAAATCTGTAGTAATTGTGTCTACCGCTGTAATAAATTTCTGTACCCTAGTGTCAATATTATTCGAGACACAGTAGTTGTCTTATGTTGCCACACCCCTTTGTCGAATAACGCTCACTTTGGTAATATAATTTTTAATAATTGTGCCTACCTCTGTACTAAATATCAGTACTCTAGTAACAATTTTGTTCGACAAACAGAGTTTTTCGTATAGACCCACGCCCCTGTGCCGAATACCGCCCACTTTTATAAACGGGCACCTCCGCGTGTATGGTCTCTTTATGTTGACAAAAAATTACGGCAATCGAGCAAGTTCTTTACAAAAAACAAAAAAAAAAACAAACAGAGAAATCAACCAACTTGAGAATCTCCTCCTTTTTGAAAACGATTAAAATTAAACAACAACCAGATATTATGAATCAACGAGAATAGAATTGAAATAAACATTTGATATGGTGTGTGATTACTTTTTATGTGACTCGCTTTGATTGAATCCTATTTTGCTTGGAACTACAATAATTTGGGGGGGGGGGTTTAAACCCCGAACCCCCGTTGGTTGCGCTAATGTACCGAGCACATTAATCTATTGGACACTCGCAACGAAATTTCATTGGCCACTAATCTCAGTCTTACAACCTTGGTAGTTATCCTTATAGTCTCCATAGCAGCAAGGAAATTTTTAAAAAGAAAATTGCAGCAAATTAATATACTTAATACACATAAAGATGATCAAAGAAATGATAAGAAAAAGACATCCGACTGTTTAACAGAAAAAAGTCCAAGACTTTCAAATACCGCAATAGAAGGCCTAAATCAAATTTTTGACAAAGAAACTATTTCAAATGAGGACGTTTGAATTTAAGAAGGGAGGAGTTAACGCACCAAGTGTTAAACCGTTAATCCGGTAGCCGGCGCCAAGGCCGGTTACTTATTTTTGTTAATAAACATTATATATATCACCTTTACCAAAAATTCTCAGAGTATTTTTTACATTTTAGGAGTACTTTAGTACTTGAAAATAATGACACAAAATAACTTTAGCAAAACAAACTAGTAATGGTATAAACTTTTATTATTTTCTCAATTTTTCTAATTTTTTGTTTTTTTATTTCATGTTTTCTTAATAATTTATTAACGAAATTTTTTTGAATATGTTAAAGTATTCCTCATAACAATTCAATATTTCAATTATAAAATTCTAAAAACTTTTTCATAACATACTTATAGAAATACTTAGTAAATATAAAAAAACTACAGTTTTCAATGCATTTAAGACATAATATATCAAAATTTTTTATATTGAGTTTTTGTTATAAATCAATTTATAAAACACATATCTGACTATATTTTTCGTTATATTCTTCATTAACTGGAAGAATGAAGTTTTTGTGTTAAATGAAAATTGTTTTTCTTCTGCAGTTTCAACCAAAGAGTTTTATTTTTCGCTTTTCCTGAAAAGTTATGTTTTTTGAGTTGTGACTGTTTTGTATTTAGTGTGCGATATAAGGACACATTTAACACAAATTTATCTCTAATAGTTTTACGATTCAATAGTTTTACGATTCTTTTAACGATTCATACAAATAATTGTTAATTTTTCATGTATTTTAAAATAAATCCTTTGGAGGGATTCCAACTTGCAACGTGATTCGTATTC
Source organism: Tetanocera ferruginea (assembly GCA_958299015.1). NCBI lineage: Eukaryota > Metazoa > Arthropoda > Insecta > Diptera > Sciomyzidae > Tetanocera > Tetanocera ferruginea. The sequence continues at coordinate 95,250,747 of OY282640.1, read as the reverse complement.
ATTAATTGTTTTGCAATTATAACTGAATGAACAATTCAGAAGACAATTTTTATTTTGTAGTAAATTAAACTCTGAAATTTCCTTTCTGCAGTTGCACTTATTGCTTTTTGCATAAACATGATAAGCTACAAATAAAAAGTTTTAAATAATCGCCTTTGAATCATTTTAAAAAATATGTAAAATAGACGTTGCTTGCAATCGTACTTTTAATACTTGCTACATGTTGATTATCAAAGCCTTTTCCAACATGTACAAAAACTAATGAATAACTTTTGCTGTTATACGATTTCTTGGACTTTTTTTTGGTATAAGAAAAATTTTTTAATTAATCTTTTATCATCTTTTTTTACTTAATCTAACAATATATATCCCCTTTAAGGTTTTGCATAAAAGTTATGTTAAAGTTTGCAAAAACTGAAATTTCGCTAAATTTTTAAGGCAACATATAATGAGCATAACTCCCATAAATGGAAAGATATTGCAGAATGCTCTTAGATTCACATAATTAATGTTATTAACTTATGTGCTTACTTATTTTCCAAATTCACGATTTTTTTCCATTTGGCATAATGAGAGACAAGGTGAACAAGATAATTTAACGAAAAAAAGGAAGCGTTCAGAGAAAATTATTTTTTGCAGTAATGATGAATACACATAAGGCCGTTTTCAACTATTTAGAAATAGTACAACTAATTGTATTTGGGGAGTATAGTAGAACTCAAGAGTCAAGAGGAGTAAAATACTCCGATAGTAGTACTTTCAGCAGCGCTGACCCTTACGTGTATTAAACCAAAAGGCGGCCTCAAACAAAGAAAAATTAACAAGCCTATACGATCGTGAACACATTGCATTGAGAAGTTCGGGAATTTAAGTGATTTTGTGTCAGGAAACATCATTTTTAATTCTGACTTAGCGGATTAAGGGTTAAAATCCAATTTCATAGCTAGACACAACCAACTTTGATACTTTGATTATTTCAACTTTGCAAGCTACCAAAAATTAATTAATATTATTCCACAAGTTAAAAAAACAAATATTTAAAACCAATATTCTGATTTGACAATATGCGGACGCAATGTCAATAAATGCAGATGTTCCCCTTGCACAGACCATGGAAACACCAAGATCAGCAAATTCACTTTCACACGCCTCCGTTAAAATAATAAAATAGCAGAGAAGCAGAGCATCAAGCAGCAGGATAAATCGACTTACGAGATGACACTGATCAGGAATACTTTTCTATACCAGACTCGCTTATTTATGCGTTACAAACGTTTGCAGAAAGTTAATATACCCTCCCCTTACAAAGTGAAAATATCTTCTATCTACGATTTGAAACAATTGTTGAACATTACTTAGCATGATATCTTAGAAATTGCTTTATTTTTCATTAAGATTTTCTTTATTTGAATTGATATATTGATAGTCAATGCAATATATCGCACACTAAATACAAAACAGTCACAACTCAAAATTTATCGATAACGACTTTTTGTTATAAATCAATTCACAAAACATATATCTCACTATCTTTTTCATTATTTTCTTCATAAAATGGAAGAATGAAGGTTATCTGTTTGAATAAAAATTGCTTTTCTTCTGCAGTTTCAACCAAAGAGTCTTATTTTTCGCTTCTCCTGAAAAGTAATGTTTTTTGAGTTGTGTATTTAGTGTGCGATATGTAGACAAACTGGAGATATTTTCGTTTTATAAAAAAAGTCGGAAGTAAAGTCATACTTCTTAATTAAATTATTTGATACTTATCAAAGTCGCCTTATTAGTCAAACGGTCCAAATTTTCCTGTTTTTGCTTAACTCAAAACACAACTCACAAACGATTGAGAAATCATTATTATTAATAGAAGCAAATTATCGATATTGTCCTTCATTTGGTAAAAAACCACTGTATTGAGTTTTATTTCAAAAGTTGAGGTATGAAATAAAAGAAGAGTTAACGTTATTCAAAATTGCCCTATTTGGTTTCTGGTAATGTTTAAAAATAAAACGGAGTCCCTTAAATATAGCTAAAAATTATCTTAAACTAAACCATATGTTCTACCTACCTTGATATGATACACACTCATTGTAAATACCCTTTTCTTATTATCTTTTGTTGGGATGAATTCTTAAGAGTTCGTGGAAGCACATCATTACTGATAAACTATGAGATGCATGGTGATAAACACGTTGCTAGTGTACTGTATTTGTTTATTTTTATCAGCATAGATAACGAGAAAATGCATCCTTGAACCATTACGAAATCAAGGATGCAAGGATCCCTCTGCCTGCGTATACTTTTGTACATAAAGAAAATGTGTTCATATTTGAACATTCTGCCGGCGGCTCTTAAACAATACCGGAGGCGAAAAGTCTATCTTAATTTTACTATTTTTCTTACATTTCACATTTATATATAAATTCAAAATAATTAGAATTCATAAAATATATAACATAAGAGATATATGTCCACTGACATGATGAAAACTGATTTTCTTCAGGTTGACGTTCTTCGACTGTAGCTTCTTGACCATGTTTTTCAGCTCCTCAAGGTCCTTGCCGATGTTTACCAATATTGTATCGAAAGGTTTCATATTTCCATACAAGCCGCAATCACCACTTGGATGTGTTGAGTTCACGTATGCTTCAGTACGTCCATTGTAGGTGGGATCGTAACGATCCTGTGATTATGTCATATAACGCCAAATGGATTCTGTCCCTGCATTAGGCTTTTGCCATATTGCAATACCGCTATGAAGATTTGAAGACATTTCATTGCTGACACAGCGCTTGCCACCAGTAGCAGATCTTATACCACCCCGATCGTCCACACGTCTAAGACTTGTAATGGATGAAATTACTTGAACATCGGACTCACCAACCCGACTGTCTCTGCTATTACTCATGTATGAGCTAAAACCTCCAGAAATATTTGAATCCGTGATATGACCTATTTCCACTTCTCTCCTGTACTCATCACTTTGGATCTTATTTGACGAATAATCATCACATTTGTTTGATATCGAGCAATCATCTTTTCCTCTCTTCAAACCAGATGATGCAATATTATCACCTGTGCTATGCTTGGAGTATTCTTCGGTGCTACGCTTTGGTGGAGCTGGAGCAAATTCATCGAGAGATGGTCGTTTACTAGTTCTGCTGTTGTAGTCATCAATGCTACGCTTCGAAGCTGTGGAACCAGTATCACCTTCACGTTCTTCGTTATAGCTTCTAGATGACACAATACCTGCTTCAAAACTTTGTGGCTGTGTTGCGTTGGTACGATTTTCATTTTCTGAAGTACTCTTTCGATATGGTACCTCTGCATAGCGATCATCAGCAGAAGCGTTTCCGTTCGCTTATTAGCATCTTCGTGTGATTGAATAATCTTAATTTGTTGCTGCTCTAAAACAATTTTTTCCCGTTTTAACTTCTGGCGTTCTCGTTCTTAACGTAGAAACTCAGCGTTTTCCTTTTCGAGACTATCTCTTTCGAGAGCCATATTCTTACTTCGTGATTGGATCTGAATAACTCCTGACAACATCCAGCCTAATTTTGTAGATTGTCCTAGAATTTTTCCAAGTTTTCTTATGCCTGGCTCCATAATCTCGCTGTATATATCTGCTCCAATGACGATGTCAATTCATTCATCTTTATTCAAATTGGAATCAGCTTACATATAAAAATTCCATTGACTGATATCATAGTCAAATGCCTGATTTGCATGCGTTTTGTGGTAACACAAATACATGAGCCTTTGACACTCCCACTACAGTACTTCTTAGACCAAGAAACTCCATTTTTGCTTTTACTCTTGGTAATTCCAGGAAGTGAGCGGCTTTTTCGGATATGGTTGTTTTCTGAGCTCCTTGATCGATCAAAGCTCTCAAAATCAAGAACTCACCAGTCACTGCTCTAATTCTTACTTGAGCTGTAGCTAACAGTACAGTTGATGATACTTCTTCTTGCGTTAACATCGCCGCTGTACTTTGTGTCGTAGGCTTACTCTGTATATTCTTGGTGCCTTCAACCGGCTCATAATGCAGCAAAACATGATGGTCCTTTCCACATTTGTAGCACTTATATGCTGTGTTTGTACACTTTAGATCCTTTTTGTGATCCAGGCAAACGTAACACATTCTTAAATTTCTGATAAAAGAGTTACGATCTGCTACCGCCAGTGCCAGAAAGTTTCTACAGTTTTTAATTTTATGACCGTTTATCTTGCAATACCCACAATATGGATGTGATACAAGAAAAGTACTTGTTTGCCTCTGAGGTTGTTTTTTTATGTAGTTTTCGGCCGTCTTTTTTCCTCTGCTATCTTCCAATGCAAGACAAGGGGGGAGACAAGGGGGTGATCTTCACATGGCAACGTGTCTGATTGCCTCAACTTGGTGAGGTCAGCATTATCCATGTCGAAATCGTCTCAAGTCGACTCAAAACCTCCGCGTGGTGTCTCATGGAAACGTAAAAAACTATCGCCCGATAAACTTTGGCGGCTAATTTGAGCGGCGATGTCTCCTCTAGACTATAAACTTGAGAGGTCTCTTCAAGACCTTAAAAATCAAATTTGCGTAGGGTTTGGGTCCCAACCACATTATAACCTCCCAAGGAAAACAAAATCAGCCTCGGATATGAACCCCCACTACGTTGACGACCACCGCAAACGAAAAACGGATAATGATTTACGGATATGCACCTGAAATGTCCGGACCCTTTATAGGGAAGGTGCCACTGTCCAACTGGCAGAAGCCCTCGAAAAAATAAAGGCTGACATCACCGCCATTCAGGAGATGCGATGGAAAGGTCAAGGCTGCTCTAAGAGAGCAGACTGCGATATCTACTACAGCTGCCATGCGAAGAAGCGCGAATTTGGATGCGGATTCGTCGTAAAGGACGATACTGTCAAGGACACCTTCTACGCGAGCCTAGAGGACGTGTATGATCGCTGCCAGGCCCACAACCTAAAAATAGTTCTCGGCGATTTTAACGCGAAGGTCGGAAAAGAAGGCATCTTTGTCTCCACTGTCGGTCAGTTCAGTCTCCACGAGACCACTTCAAGTAACGGTCTAAGACTGATCGATTTCGCCGCGGCGCGAAACATGGTAGTTAGTAGCACCAGATTCCAACATCTCGATATCCAAAAGGCAACCTGGCTGTCCCCGGATCAAAAAACGCGAGACCCAATTGATCATGTTGTGATCGACGGAAGGCACGCTTCAAGTGTACTGGATGTGCGCACATTTCGGGGGGTCAATATTGACTCCGACCATTATCTTGTTGCAGCCAAGATCCGCATGCGATTGTGCAATGCTAAGAATGTACGCACAGGTGTGCAACGAAAGCTTGATGTCGAAAAGCTGCTATCACAACGGACCGCCGATGCCTACTCCGCTCAACTCTCGGTTAAGCTCAACCAACCTTACTCTTGCCTCGAAGGCGCTGGCGGACTTGCGCACTGCTGCTGAGGAAGTCATTGGTTTTCGGCCCCGCAACCTCGCAACCAATGGTATGACCAGGAGTGTCGCGAAGCGACAGCAGCAAAATACGCCGCATATCAAAACACGCTGCAGTCAGCTGCAACGCGAGCCATGCACGAAAACTATCGCGATAAGAGGAAGGAAGAGAGATAAAAGAGAGCAGGAAAAGCGTGAGCGAGAAAAAATTGAGGTGTACCAGGGCAAGAAGGTTGCTCGAAAATTCTACCAGCAGGTTAAGCGTCTAACCCAAGGTTACAAGCCCGGAGCATCCACTTGTAGAGATGAGAATAGTGATCTGGTTACAGATACGCAGTGCGCATTGAAATTATGGAGAGTAAATTCCACCACCTAGCCATGACGAGGTTTAAGTTGCTATCCAGCGACTCAAAAGCAACAAAGCCGCAGGAGCTGACGGCCTGGCTGCTGAATTGTTTAAAACCGGCGGCGGTGAATTGATAAGGTGCATGCATCAGCAAAATATGGCTAGCGGACAGCATGCCCGACGATTAGAATCTCAGTGTGATTTGTCCTATACTTAAGAAAGGAGACCCGACAATCTGCGCCAACTTCCGAGGTATCAGTCTTATTTCCATCGCATACAAGGTTCTTTCGAGCGTATTGTGTGAAAGATTGAAGCCGCGTACCAAAACACTGATTGGACCTTATGAGTGTGGCTTTCGTCCAGGCAATTCCACCATAGACCAGATTTTTACACTACGCCAAATCCTGGAGAAAACCCACGAAAACCAAATCGACACCATCATCTCTTTATTGATTACACAGCTGCGGTCGATAGCGGGGGATTGCCTGTACGCAACAATGTCTGAGTTCGGTATACCTACAAAGTTGATAAGGCTCTGCAAGATGACGTTGAGCAATACATGCAGCTCCGTCAAGGTAGGAAATGACCTCTCCGAAACCTTTAATACCGAACGAGGTTTCAGACAATGCGACCCGCTATCATGCAATCTCTTCAATTTCATCATGGAGGGGATCCTACGAAAGGCAGGTGTACATCGAAATGGTACCATTTTCTGCAAAGGTGTCCAGCTCCTTGCGTATGCTGATGATATCGATATTATCGGCAGAACCAAGAGAGATGTAACCGCTGCTTTCGCCGCTATCGAAAAGAAATCAGCCAAAGTGGGTTTGACGGTGAACGAGGGTAAAACAAAGTATATGCTGTCTGCAAATAGGGAAGTGCGGCGTCTAGGCTCCCATGTTACAGCAGGCAAATATAACTTTGAAGTTGTCAAGGAGTTTACATACCTTGGCACCGCCGTAAACAGCAACAACAATGTCAGCCTGGAGATAAAGCGAAGAACAACAATTGCTAATAGGTGCTTTTACGGGCTAAGTAATCAATTAGGTTCCGGAGCCCTCCCTCGCTCGACAAAACTAACACTCTACAAGACGCTCATCATACCTGTGCTTCTCTATGGCGCTGAGGCATGGGTGGTATCGCAAGCAGATGCAGCCGCTCTTGGGGTGTTCGAGAGGAAAGTTCTTCGCAAAATCTTTGGCCCTGTTCGAGTTGGCGACGACTATCGCATTCGAATGAACCACGAACTGTACGAGCTCTATAATGACATTGACATAGTCCAGCGTATAACAATTCAGCGACTACGCTGGCTGGGTCATGTCTTTCGTATGGATGAAGAAGCTCCAGCGAAAAGGTGTTTGAGGCGAAAGCCGAGGATCGACGATGAAAAGAAAGACCATGCCTTCAACGGATTGACCAGGCTTAGGAAGCCCTTACCGCGCTTGGTGAAAGAGATTGGAGACGGCGCGCGCGAAGCAGAGACGCCTGGCGAGAGCTAATGAAGTCGGCCGTAACCCGTCAACGGGTTGTCATGGCCACCTAAGTAAGTAAGTAAGTAGCTTCCAATGCTTGAAATTGTTGTTTTAAAAATTGGAGAACATCGCTCAGATTCTGAATTTCTTTTGGTCTACTGATCGTTTGCTCGTAGAGCCTGACTCCATCATTGTCAAGCTTTTGCAATATAAGAGACCATGCTGCTTCATTATTACGTTGGAGACATAGTCGCAATCATGTGTCAAATTCTTAAAAAGGTCGTAAAATGAGGTCAATACAGTAATTTCTTCATAAAATGTTGCTTTCTTTATTTATTCAAGTTTAAGCTGAGCAGGCTTTCTACCAGCATTGCTGATTTTCTTCTTTACAACTTTAAGCATGTTGAAGTACTGGTCCATTACTTCCTCATAAAGGTTTTCGATCTCCTGGTCTGCATTATCTTCAAGGAATTCAGATGCTGCTTTTGCTTCCAAAAACTTCATTTCCAATCCTTTTCCGATGATACTCCATTGGTTTTCTGATATGAGTAATTCATCATTGACAGTATCAGAAATCTAATGTAACCTTGATGATCTTCTTAAGAACTTGTTTTCTTTGGCCGTTTAACTTCTTTGATTATTTAATGCATAAACCTTTGCTTCCAGAGATATATTTGTTTCAATTTGCTGACCTTCTTCATTTTCCTCAGCATGTCCTTTTATTGCTTTGACTTCCGTTTGATGCTTTTTTTGTCGCACCACTCGAAGACAATTTTTGCGCATTCAATTTTAGCCTGGTTTCGTTTTCCAGGTGTTTGATCACCGCTTCATAATCGTCACTAAAGTAGCTTTCTTTCTTAGATCCCGATTCCATTAATTTTATGTGGTTATTTTGGAACTCTGTCCAAATTTTGTCCAACTTCTGCTTAAACTCCTCTAGCACATTACTTCTGAATGGCCTCGACTCGCAATCTTCAATTTTGTGATAAATGGTGCCAATTTCCTCGCCAATATCCTTTTGGCGCTCCAATAGCTTTCGACGCTGTGCCATTATGATGGATGAATTTTATTTTATATATTTTTTTAACACTGTTCCACTATAAGCTGCGGTACGCTAAACCACTGTTATGGCCGTGATTTACGCCTTCTTTTGTTTTGGTTTTTAATATAAAACTTAGTACCTGGGCGACCAAGCTTTGCTCAGATTCTTACAGTATATTGAAATGTTTTATGGTTTTTAATGTATCGAAAATGCCAACTTTATCTTAGAAGAAACATATAAAATCATATTTTTCAATAAACTTAAAATGCATTTTTATTTTATGATAATTTCGCTTTTGAACTAAACGAAATTTGTTTTGGTTTTTTTATCCCTAGACTAATACTAAATAATTTCGAAAATTTACTTATGCTAAACGAAATTTAACTCGGACTCTACTTATTCATAGTGCCGGCCTATCCAAGCCTAATGCAAGTTTTTTTTTCCCAAAATTTACCTCATGCTCCTTTTCCACTAACACGAATACAAGTTATTTTTTTCTATAAAAAAAAAAAAATCTTGATAAGTAAAAATCTTGAAAATGGAGTCATTTTCAATAAATCATATCTCTTTCATCTGTTAACCTTATTTTAGTAAATGAAGAATCGTTAGAAATTGCAAAGCGATTTTTCATAAAAATACAATATTTTTGGAATTTTTTGCTAGAGTTGCCTATTTTTTCAAAAAAAAAATAAGCTGTTCATATCTCAAAAACTGCATTTCTGTTTTTTTTGACGCAGAATTACGTCAATTATGACGCAGCCCTATACAATTATGACGCACCGCGGTTTGTATAGGGTTGCTTTAACAAATTTTTTTTAGGTCATACCTTCAGCCTTGAAAGGACTTTGACCGAGCTTCTAATGATCAATTGTGTTATGTGTGTTATTATATGTTTACACACAATTGACCGAGAACTGAACCTACATGTTTATGCCGACTCCGAACGGCTAAAGTTCATGTTCTCAGGAAGCTTTACATGGCATTATTTACTCTCTGTGGCTTGCCATTGTCTGCAGAGAGGTGGTGATCGATCAGAAAATTTTTTTTTTGTTGAAAAAACTTTTCGCCGCGACTGGGAATCGAACTCGGGCTCCGAGCATGCTAAGCCACACACTTAACCTGCATGCCACGGTCACCACCATACCAAACTACCAGATATATCCTGCGCTAAACGAATATCTAATTTTGGGTTTTGTTACTATTATATTAATGTCACAAAATAGCAAATTCTAAAAGAAAAATCTAGATTTTTATATAAGAAAATCAATCATTTGCTGCTTGCATTTTGTGTGCGCTGCTTTCTTTGTTTTTGTTTTGTTGTTTTTGCTTGTGTTGGTTTTGTTTTTGGTACGAACAGATTCGCAGCATTTCTTCTCTACTCCACGTTAAGAGGGTGATACGACTCTTATGAAAAAAACTACTTGCAATATATTTCGTTGTATGCTATTATCCAATAGATGGCGCTTCTATTCGGTTGATATGATGTATGTATCTAAAAGAGTGACTGTTTGCAGAGCCGTAGCTCAGTCCGTTAAGCTTTAACTCACAGGTGCCTGGTTCGATCCCAAGCCAAACCGTTTAAATTTTTTTTTTTTAATTTTATATTATTACAAGCTGACCCGGCAAACGTTGTTTTGCCTTTTATTTCAATTTTTATTTTCACTGAAAATGTGGTTCCGTTGCAAAGTCGTGGCGGATTGATATTTAGAAGAAGAATGGTAGGTGCACTGAACCGACATATCAAACATTGTTCAAATACCGTTAACCGCAGCTGAAATAAAGTATTTTTTATTTTTGATAGCTGACCCAACAGACGTTGTCCTGTCCAAATTAAAAAAATTTGTGTTTGTTTTGTGAATTTGTGAAAAGCTGTTGCAAATGTGTAAAAATGGTTAAAAAGGGGGAAAATACATTTTTTTGAATGATAACTTTTATTCATATAGGTTTGGGGTATATTTGATTTACATTTGATTTGAAAATAAGTACAATGAATCTTATGGTGTTAAATTTCCACTTAAAAAAAAGAAATAATTTTTCGATTGCCTAACTGTGATAACATAATTTCGTTTATTGCAATGCTCTATGATACACGACATATTTTGTTTTGTTTTCTTGAGCGAAAACAAATAATGCTTATGGTGTTTATGGTGGCAATTGACCATGCGAGAAGCTTGGATTTTCAAGGTTAATGCCTCAAACACTCAATGACTGCCCTTGAGACTTGTTAATTGTCCTTGCAAATGCAAGCCTTAACGGAAACTGCAAGCGTTTCAAATCGAATGGCATGTCGGTCGGAATCATTGGGATCCGTGGTATCAAAACGTCTTCACCTTTGTACTTTCCTTTAAGTATTGTTGCTTCGATGACGTTATTCATCAGGTTTTTTACCGCATGCCGGGTGCCATTACAAAGACGTGGTTGGTTTATGTTTCGTAACATTATGATTACCGACCCGACTTTCAGTTGGAGATTGTGAGGCGGTAATCCGGGTAATTCCAGCGAGTTTAAAAACTCCGTTGGAAAGTTGACGACATCATCTTGGGAAGTAACAGAATCCACCAATTTGTGCGTCTTCAATTCGACAGCTATTTCAGATTGAATCTTAAAATTCAATTCGTCGACATCAATGTTTTTCGCAGCCACTATAGCCCGTTCGCTCAACCCATTATGATTTTTGTAATTTTCTGCAATGTTTGGAAGAACCTTTCGGATGAGTTCGGATTTTGATTCGGAGAACTAACAGAAAGCGACGGGAAAAAAGCGACTGTATTCAACTCGGTCGAAATGTCAACCGGGATTTTGCGGTTGCCAATGTCCAGCAATTGTTTTGAAAATACTTCTCCAGATTGATCGTTCTGCAATTCGACACGCATGTTCACAGTCAATTTGAGTTTCTTGACGTGTTTCCACAAAACGGACGACTTCAAACACGCATTAAGTTCATCGGCTGGAGTTGATCGTGGAATCACTGGCAATGTTTGACGAAAATCACCTGCCAACAGAATTATCGCACCACCAAACTGGTTTTGACTGTTTCGTAAATCTTGCATCGTTTTGTCTAAAACTTTGGCCATCGCACTGTTCTTAGAAATGTTGCATATCGGATTTTTATTGATTTTCATATTCAATGGCAACTTTAGTACTGAATGAGCAGTTCGACCGCCTTCCAACAACGTAGCTGCAATTCCTGATGAAGCAAATGCAAGTGCATTAATACCAGTTTCATTGTTCACAACTTTCATAAGAGTGTTATGCGCATATTTTTGTTTTCAAGTCAACAGTGGAACGCTCGTTCGAACAAATTCCCTAAAGGCTTCGCAATCATATTGTTTTTCGCGTTGCAACTCTTGATTGAATGCGTCGTGCATCGGATGATTGGTAGCTGTCATGCCTAAGCCACATAATGCCTTGTTCGACATCATCAAGCACATGTCCTCAATTAATATCAAAGTCTCGTTGTAAATTTCCTCGCTCAGTTGCAAATTTGGATTTGATGTTCTAATACGCATCTGATGCAAAATGTCGAGATAATTATCGAAAACAGTGTTCGTATTTGATGAGGATTAGACGAAAGTCCAGCATCTCCGAGGGTGTATATCCAATGAGTGTCATTTTCTAACAATCGCAAACGTTGACACGCTTCTCTATATGTGTCACACAGTTCACCATTTATAGTTCGCAAATCTTGGAATGATGTTGGGCCACGAATGTTGACTAACAGCAAACGTAAATAGAGGCACTCATCGTTTCTTGGATAGACTGTGCTAATGCGACCTAATGAGTCGGTGGAAAATAAATTGGGGTAACCTGGAACTGGATTTCCTTGTTTCCGCCGTTGAAATTTCTTTGACGATTGATTCGAAGTGTATTACCTTGGAAGTGGAAAATTTTTCTTTATGTAAAAAACTTTTGTAGACTATTACAAATTTTTCAAAAAAAAACGTAGCAAAACCAGCCCAGGCGTTCTGCGATTTTTGATAAATATATCAAAACAGTGGGCGTAAAAGTGGGCGTGTTCAATTTTTCTTTCAGTAAAAACTTAAATTGGATTCCTACGAACATTTAAAAAAGAATTAGCCAAATCAGTGAAGCCGTTTTCCGATTTTAGATAAATCAAAAAAGTGGGCGTAGTCAATTTTTCTTTCCGTAAAAACTTAAATTGGATTGCTACGAGCATTTAAAAAATGAATTAGCCAAATCAGTGCAGCCGTTTTGCGATTTTAGATAAATCGAAAAAAGTGGGCTTTAAAGTGGGCGTGGTAAATTTTTCTTTCCGTAAAAACCTAAGTTGAACTACGACGTACATTTAAAAAAAAAAATTCCAAATCGGTCCAGCATTGATTTTTATATAAAAAAATAGATAATTTGATTTTATATATTATTAAATACAAAAATTGCATAGTGCAATTTTATTATTTTTTTTCACATTCTGTTGCTTGCGAAAGCATGAACAAAATGTAAGCAAAACACAGCTTTTATTCCCGTTTTAGTTATTTTGTATTCAATTTTTAACCTAAGGTACTTAATTCAAATTGAATTCCCAATTTATTAAATTTACGTTTGGCTTTGACTAAAAATTTCTCTTGCATTTTTAATCGTTACAATTCTAATAGAAAAAAGATTAAAAAATTGTTTTAGTCCAATGTATTGTTTAAAAATTACTCTAAGATTTTTAACCGTGTAGTAGTTGTACTATTGTGGTCTGTTTACACTCTATACACATGTTTTATCCTAGACAGACATATGGTTTCCGTACTACAATCTGTACTACAATGAAAGCTCAAGAAACCACGACCTAGCATAGTGAAAGACCTGTGGTATTGTGATAAGTTGTTCACATGTCAGCTGATGCAAAGGTTTGTAAATATAAACAAGAAAATGGATGCAATCAAAATTATAATTGCTCCACGCAACTAGAAATAAAATGTGCCCACTCCTAATTGCAGTGTTTCCAATATATTTTTTTTAACTTTTTGCATTATTTTTTCTGTTTATACTGATAAATTGGATATTCTGCTAACTGATCAATTTGTTTATGCTGTCGGATTGCAGCGAAAACACATGATTCTGACAAAAGAGCTTAAAGCTTTGGCTGTGTTCAATGTGATTCATCGGTGTACATTCCAGAACACCACATAATTTCAATGGTTTCTTGGATGCTATTGTAGTACGGAACTCTAGTTGCTTTGGAACAAAACTTTGGAATACCGATGACACACATATGGTTTCCATATCATATTACATTTTGTACTACATGTCTGTCTAGGATATTAAGTTACATTTTTTTACAAAAACCCCCATAGATCTCAATTAACCATTTAAAATAACTTATGCATGCAAATTTTCCAAGAGATCGAACAAGTACAGTAACAAATGTAACAAAGTAAGCAAATCATACGATAGTAATGTTTCAATAACAATAACAAAAACAAGTAAAGAAAGTCTAAAGTCGGTCTAGGCCGACTATGAAATACCCTAAACCCACTTTTCAAAAACAAAAACTTTTTTATTGTAAATGGAAGTTTCCGTGGGCGGATGAAGCCTATAATTTATGTATATGCATTTAAATGTTGATGAAAAATTTACACATACCAAGATTTATTCCTGTAGCTCACAGTTAATGCCTTTATTGTGCTTTCGCTATGGGAGGTGGGCGTGTTCATGGACGGATTACTCCCAATTTTTGAACACATCTTAGTTTTGGTATAGAATACGTACATACCAAATTTAATTTCTCTATGACAAACATAACCTTATTTATTGAGTTTTAAACTTTTTGGGTTGTATGGGAGGTAGGCGTGTCCGTGACCGGATGACGTCCATTTTTTGAAGACATCTTTGTGTTTATATAAAACACATACATATGAAATTTTATTATTGTGGGCTAATTATGAGCTGAGTTATGCAGTTTTCAATTTTCTCGTTGTATGGGAAGTAGGCGTGTCCGTGGGCGGATGACGTCCATTTTTCAAAACAGTATTTGTCTTGTCATAAAAAACATATGTGCCAAATTTTTGCTCTTTAGGTTAAACACAGGCTTATTTATTGCGTTTTCAGTTTTTGGGTTGAATGGGAGGTGGGCGTGTCCGTGAGCGGATGACGGCCAGTTTTCGAAGACATCTTTGTGTTGGTATAAAACACATACATATCAAATTTTATTGTTGTAGGTTAACTATGAACTGAGTTATGCAGTTTTAAATTTTCGCGTTGTATGGGAGGTAGGCGTGTCCGTGGGCGGATGATTTCTATTTTTCAATACCATCTTTGTTTTGTTATAAAAAACATATGTGCCAAATGTAAGCTCTTTAGGTTTAACACAGGCTTATTTATTGCGTTTTCAATTTTTGGGTTGTATGGGAGGTGGGCGTGTCCGTAAGCAGATGATATCTTTTTTTCGAAGACATCTTTGTGTTGATACAAAACACATACACACCAAATTTTATTGTTGTAGGCTTATTATGAGCTGAGTTATGCAGTTTTCAATTTTTGCGTTGCATGGGAGGTAGGCGTGTCCGTGGGCGGATTCCAAAAATATTCAATAGTGCAGATCCTTGGGTGCATGTGACCATGTGTACCAATTTTCATCCAATTATCTCAACTCCTTCTTCTTATCCTGTGTATACGGACAACACACAGACGGACAGACGGACGGACGGACGGACATGAATAGCTCGACTCACGAGGTGACGCTGATCAAGAATATATATACTTTTCTATACCGGACTCGCTTCGTTCTATGCGTTACAAACGTTTGCACAAAGTTAATATACCCTGACCTTTCAGGTTTAGGGTATAAACATAATAGCAAATATGATTTCTTCGTTTGAACCAAACGTTTGAAAATTTCATTGTAATCAGAGAAAATAATTTAGATTAGAAGTTTCTGATTTAATTTTAAGTATATTTGAATTTCCTTGCATTGAATTATTTTTTTGTAAATTTTTCATTTATGTTTGGTAAGTTGTTTTTCATTTAATAAAACATTTTAGATATTACTTCATAATGATTTTTAATGATAATGCATTATTCACAATACGTTTTAATGATAATGCAAAATTAAGTTCTTTGATATTGGTTTGGCAAAGTGCTTCTGACATTCTGTATCTCAAAAAAGAAACAAAAAATCTTTGTAAAATTTTATAAAGTGTCAAAACCACATTGCCTAGGGAGCTAGAGACGGGTAAAATATAAAAAAATAGCCACTAACGTCCTGTCACTGTTCGTTTTGTACCTTATCAATATTTTGGTAAAAAAATAACTTATTTCACCAAATGTTGACTAACCAAAGATGAGACCATTAACTGTTTTCATCTTTGATTTCAAACTACAGTTCTCTCAGAAGGTATAAGAAAGCTTGTAAAAAATACAATAAACTACTTAAAAAATAAAATAATATTCCTAGACATATCGGCGAATGTTGTCAGTTATAACTTACCAACAACATTGTTCAATATGGAATACAAAATAAATAACCAACAATGAGACACAAATAACTCGTGCTCATATTTGGCCATATACATATATAAAGAATATATTAAAAAATATATATAAATAAATTAGACCTTCATGCTCCCATTCTTGAATAAAAAATACCATTTAAAAATCAATATTTTCATATTGAATCTTACGGCACTTTAAATCCCAAATGAAACCATAAAAAATCAATCTATATATACAAAATAACCATTTTAAAGAACATTGTCGATTCCAACTTTTCATTGAAAATTTTTACACCGACAATATTTTTCAATATGAAATAAACTAACCAGATAGTGTGGGTGGGAAAAAAAAACATGCAAAAAGACAAAGGAAAAACACTCAGTTATGTTTGTTTTAACAAAGGAATTTTTTGTTGGAAAAAAGGTGGAAATTGCTGAAAAAAAGATGAAAATATTGCGGAAAAAATGGAAATTGCTGAAAAAAAGAAGAAAAATATAAACCCAATGAAAACAATTTTTAGTGGAAAACAACCTAAAACCTAACCCTTGCCGTGAAGGCGCATGGACTATCTTTAAAACGTTTTTTCGACTACCGCCAGATAGTCTCATCATAAGGATTTATTTATCTAATAAAATCTAACGAAACCTCTAAAAACTGAATGCACCGCATTCGAAATAAGCTAAATCTACTCGAATTGTCTGAGAGTAAATATAAAAAAAAAACGTAACAAGAAAAACTATTTTACCTAAAAAAACATTCGCAGAACATTCGAAATATCACACATTCATTAATAC